>BSBM01000123.1:8255000-8790000 GCA_027924585.1 Larix kaempferi
TGATTTTGTTTGTTTCCCTAGCCGTGCACCTAACCTATTTATTGTGCTTGACAATATTGCGTACGTGTTTTTGCACTACATATCACGCACGCGTTTTTTCTTTATATAACGCGTGCGCGTTTTGTAACTCCATAAATAGTGGACTATCCCTGTTCGAGAGCAACTTCACTCTGTCCAAGCCAAAACAACACTCCCGCGGTTTTTGGAACAACACGAGCCCGCCATTGGAAATTCTCACACTCTACACCAACTCCATCATTATTTTTTTTATGCAGGTGCAGCATTGAGGACATCTTTCATGGTTGCTCGGTGTGGTGTTGGGTTATATGGCCATATTTGAAGAAGATAATCAGCAAGCTTGAAGAATCTCCAATTGAATAACACCAAAGATAAGGCCTTTGAAAGATTCATTTTGCCTATATTTGAGGAGCACACAAGATAAGATATCAAGCTTCAAGACCATTTCATGGTGATGGTGGATATACACAAGTGTACAAGAGAATCAAAGAGCCCAAACAATTTATGATTTAACTTCCATTTGCTTATTATTGAAGAGCTTGTAATTGAGGAGCAACAAAAACAAACTATATTGAATTGATCATTGTGGTGATGGGGAATGCACGTAACCGAGTAAACAAATCAACAAGGAATAAGAGACCTTAAGAAGTCATTGAAGAAGAGAAAGAAAAGAAAAGAATATACATGATGAATCAGAGGCTTTCTTTTGAAACTAATCCAAATCCAATTGTAGAGGATACCATGGTTCATCCTATTAATCCACGACAAGAGGGACCTTCAATTTCCACAATAGTTGTTGAACAAGCACCCCATGGAAGTAATCAAGAAGCAAAACGTAGGTGCTCATTAGGGGATGTTTCAATTCCCACTTCAAGTCAAAGTGATAAGTTACCATCTCAAGATGAAGCTCACGAAGAAACACCCAATTTGCTATCTGGATGTGGTTATACAAGCGATGAAGTCAGAGAGGCGTTGGACATTTTGCCTACTGTTGAAGAAGAGAATGTTATCCACACCATCGATGAGGATGTTGGACTTCCACAAGGGGATGCTGGACTTCCAAAGACCATCGATGAGGATGTTGGACTTCCACCATCCAACTACTAGGAAGAGAATGAAGGACACCAAGCTACTACTGAAACGCCAGAGCGTCTTGGTGATGCGCTACATGGTACAATTCCAACCCCCTTACCTCCATTAGCAAGCACACATCGAAGAACTCCGAAGCGTATACAAGTTGATGAAAGTCTTATCAATTCCATTGAAGGTACACTATCTAAACGTAGTATTGCTTATCAAACTCAACAGATACTTGATAAATATTTTGTTTCTAAATGTGATGGAGATAAATGTAGATTATTTTTATCATTGTTAAAATCAAGGAGCATGAATGTTGTTAGGAAAAAGTTAGGGATAAAGATGATAAAGAATTCTGAACCAAGTTCTCATATAGTTAAAAGCCTAGTAGATGCATTTGGCAAAATTGGTAAGAACACACGTTCAAAGGACCGCAATGCTGCTCGTTGTGTGGTCACAAGCAATTGCAAATAAGAACACCAGGGCCCTTCGTATTCTCAAGTCTACATCCAAACTAGTTAATTTGAATGTAAAAACCCTCCGTAGGTATTCTATTAGAAGAGAACATCTTGACACAACCGATCAGACAGATTTTTGGGCCTTTGTTGGTCGGTTGCCACGTCGTGACATGAAGCTAGTTGATGCAGTAAAGGGACTAGTGCACAGTTTTTGGCATGATCACACAAGGCCTTCTTCAAACCGAAAGGATGTACTAAAACTAAGAAGGGGTTCAAAGGACCGTGAACCACATACTAAGCATCTTCTTGATATAACACAGATAGAACTTTACGAGAAATTTAGGATTGAGCATAGACAATTGAACTTGGGGCAAAGATATTTTGAGAAATGTAAGCCATGGTATGTTAGAATAAATAATCTTCGTAACACTTGTTGTTGTAGATACCATGTAGAATATGAATATTACTATGAAACATTTTTGTACATTCGTCGTGTGTTGCATACTAACCATGTGCAGGATTGCTCCATGACAATACCACCAACTTCATCAAGAGAATTCATTCATAGCATCATGTGCAATAGGCCCAAGGGGCAAACATACTAAGCAAAATCTTGTTTGGATGGAACATGCTCCAACTGTGCTGGAATGGCATTATTGAGCCAATGTATGCACGAGAATGGAGACAATGAATTTGGGAAAATGGTTACAGACATGAAAAGTTTCAAATATATCAACTATGAAATAGTCCCAGGGAAAGAAAGCAAAAAAATACAATTGGTGGCATCTCAGGTATGCATTTATATCTATAAAATTATGTTGTAACGGTTACATTTCAATCCTTACTTACAACAAAAAATTGACATTGAGATCATTTTGTGTCACTAGGTACAAGTTAGTGACTTCATCAAGGAATTTATTGAAAAGACACATCAATATGTTCAGCATGTCCATGTGGCACGATGGCAGGATGAGAAGTTTAGAATATGAAGAGATACATTTCCCCTTGGTACTATACTTTCAGTTGTTTATTTTGCCGAGAACTACACTTTGCAACCTCAAAATGAGATCCAAAGTCCGTATTATCACTCTGAGTAGGTTTCCTTGATGGTCCATATCACATATAGGCATGGCCCAAATAGCACTGAAGAGCAAAGAGAAATTTTGAAGGAATATCACTTCTACATAAGTGATGATAGGTGCCACGACTTCCACTATGTACGTCATTGCTTCATCATGTTCTATGATCACTTGAAGGGAAGGAACATACAGATGGATCGACACTGGATTTGGTCTCATGGGTGTGCTGGTCAGTTAAAAAATGCACGCATATTTCAATGGTTGTGTTCATTGCATAAAAACTACAAAGTGCCACATATGTGGAACTATTTTGAGACTGGGCATGGTAAAGGAGAGCATGATGGAGCTGGAGCATGTGTCAAAACAGCCCTACGAAGAGAGGAATTGAAAGTATCTACAGAATCTACTATTCTAAATGCTCAATCTACAGTCAAGTGGTGCACGTCAGTAATGGGAGAGGAATCAACTATGCGAGTAGAATCCACAAGAAAGAGACATGTGGAGAGATTTTTTTGGGAGGTGGTAGACATAAATCGTTCACATGCATGGGAATGCAAGACTGTGCCTGGGACTTGTGGCTTTCATTCGGTTCGAAGCTCTGATAACCCAGTATTTGAAATTTGGACCAGAAAACTTGCTTGTTTTTGCCCTCCTTGTTGTGATGGTGACTGGGATGGGTGTGAATCATTGGATTGGGTTGATGGATGGGATCGCATATCACTTCCACTTGATCAGCGTGCAATTGTTGAGTTAACTCCGTTGGAAGAAGACCAATCATCTATTTCTGCAGATTTTGATCATGTCTCAGACCTTGTACAACCCGGTATGATGCATTTCCTTAACATTTTTTGTTTGTTTACGTAGTCTTCAAATGCACATTAATGGCCTTGTATCGCACGAAAAATATTTTGATCATATACCTACAATCATATAATGCAGGGCACATATACGCAGTGCTTGCCTCAAAAGATACTGAATGGGGTGATGAATACTGGTTGGCACACTGTATAGATGGAAAGAAAACCCTCATTATGTCCATGACTGACGATGAAAACAACCACTTTCCAACTGGGTCTATTGTTGTTAAAGGTGAATACTTGACACAGGACAGCAATGGAAGAAAGAAGGGTGGATATGTTTACATGGATTACAAATCAGGTGCAAGTGTGTATCACTTTACCAACTTAATCATTGGCACAAACCTTCAGGTACGAACAATGCCTAGTCGAAATACATCGAATTACATTACTTCTTATCGGATACAGAGCATAAGAGACTAATGGAGACCATCAGTATAAGAGATGATCCGGAGGGCTTGGTTGTATGATAATAGGTGGGATCTAGCATGATGAGGTACGTTACATACTTTTAATACTATACTATTTATACTATTTGTAATTGAATATTGATATATGCTCAATTTTCACATGTATGTTTCATATGAATATGTCAATTTTGTGTTCTTGATATGCCAAATTTACGTTTACGTTGTTTATAAATATTCCAAAAGTTCTCTTGTATGTCAAGTTTATGAATATGCCATTTTTTACATATGATCAGTAAACCCTAAAATTATATTATGTTCATCATGTTGGTTATTGGCTTCACCCAACAAAATTAATTCAATTCATGCTCACTATATTAAACAATACACTTATATTAAATTTAATTCATGTCTTGTTAAATATTTCATAATGAATTAGCTATTTGAGAGCACCACCTTAGACCAAGCCATCATCATCAACATCTTCATCATCATCACCATCATCATCATCATGGACCTGCAAAACCCTAGTTTCCAAAGTCTCTAGGCAGGTTTGGGCTGGGAACACTAGCCATACCCGCCCGGTGGATGATTTTCCAAAGTTGACCCACGTGTGCAAAAATTGCACACTCCCACACTGAGCAAAACCCTAGTTTCCAAGATGGACCTGCAAGGTGACACATGGGCCACTAGGCCAGAGGGGAGGGGCACCCCTGGCACTATTCCAGTGTGATGAATACAATGGAGTCGACGGTTCATCGATCTGAGCCACAGTCTTCATTCTATGGCTCGTCCCATCTCGCTGCCAGAAGGCCTTCAGGGACACCTGCTAGATACCTGCCGGGGGCATAGAACTCCAACTGTGCAACAAAACCAGGTTCCGAGGAGTCCTGCAGGTGTGTCTAGGCAGGTTCGGGCTGGGAACACTAGCAATACCCGTCCGGTGGATGATTTTCCAAAGTTGACCCCCGTGTGCAAAAATTGCACACTTCCACACAGAGCAAAACCCTAGTTTCCAAGATGGACCTGCAAGGTGACACATGGGCCACCAGGAAGGAGGGAATGGGCACCCCTGGCACTATCCCTGTGTGCTGAATCCAATGGAGTCGATGGTTCGTCAATCCGAGCCATGGTCTTCATTCTATGGCTCGTCCCGTCTCGCTGCCAGAAGGCCTTCAGGGACACCTGCTGGATACCTACTGGGGGCATAAAACTTCAACCATGCAACAAAACCGGGTTCCAGGGAGTCCTGCAGGTGTGTCTAGGCAGGTTCGAGCTAGGAACACTAGCCATACTTTCCCGGTGGATGATTTTCCAAAGTTGACCCCCGTGTGCAAAAATTGCACACTCCCACACTAAGCAAAACCCTAGTTTACGAAATGAATGCACAATGAAGCCACTGGGCCATGGGGAGACGAGGGATAGGGCCCCCTAGAGGTAATCACATGCTAGGAGACCAACGGAGTTGACGGTTCATCGGTCCAACGTCCGATTTTCGAGTTATGTCGAGTTGCAAGTCACATGAAAATGTCATTCAGGGACACTTGGTGAATTTCCATCCGGGAGCCAAAAAGCAAACAGAGCAGGAAGATTGCGTGTCGTTGGCTCCTGCAAGTGTGTGTGGGCAATGTCGATGTGGGAACAATGCCAACACTGGCTCGGGGGAGGTTTTTGCAGAGTTGACCCACCAATGCGAGATTGCATGCAATTAAACTGAGCAAAACCCTAGTTTACGAAATGAATGTAAAATGAAGCCACTGGGCCATGGGGAGATGAGGGAGAGGGCTCCCTAGAGGTAATCGCATGCCAGGAGACCAACAGAGTCGAAGGTTCATCGGTCCGACGTCTGGTTTCCGAGTTATGTCGAGTTGCAAGTCGCATGAAAATGCCGTTCAGGGACACTTGGTGAATTTCCTTCCGGGAGCCAAAAAGCAAACGGAGCAGGAAGATTGCGTGCCATTGGCTCCTGCATTAGGTGGTTTTCAGTAGTAGGTATAATTCTTGGGGCCCTAGAGATGATTAAGCAATGAATCCCATGTCTTATATCATAAAGGAAGTTTTGAGGCATATAATTCCTAAAGGATGCATTGAAGCACCACACTTGACTTCCAACATAATCCTTTCCCTCCAAGTGGGGATGTTAGCTCCTTAAGAAGGTTCACATCCTTAGGTATAGACCTTGGGTCCTTGACATTTTCAGGGATGGAAAGCAAATCCTTGACCACTAAAATAAGCTTCTAGGAATCCAAGGCTAAATGACACCTTGAACCATTGGCCATGATCTCCAAACAGTGTCTCTAGACTACAAGCTATGGAGATATCTTTGTCATGATGAGGTTTAACAATAGGCAAAGGCTTTAGGTCCCTATACATTCTTAAAAGAGGAAATGTGGGTCTTATTCCATAAAGGAATATTTTAGTTATAAAAGGCTAAGAAAAACACCTTGAAGAATGACTCATGACCTCCCATGATATATTTCTATTTAAGTTGGGAAATGTGTGCCATTAGAACTCTTTAAGCACTACGTATGGATGCAAGCACCTTAGACATGGCTAGTGGATAAAACTCAATACACACGGGTTGTAAGGGACTTTCTTAAGCATTCAAGGCCACGATTAAAGCCTTAAGGAACCACACTTGACCTATCAAGGGTATGTGTTGTCTTTGGATATGGATCTCCATGCCATTAGTATGTTGTGAGCACTAAGTAGGGTCCTTGGGGCATTGCCATAGTAAGGGGAGGAATCCTAGGGCCCATACCATAAACAAATTAGATCATATGCATCTAGGAGAAAGAATGATCTCTCAAACCAGAACACATCCATAATATTCTACCAATAGATGACATCAATATAAGTAGATAACTTAGGCCTTAGTTTCAAAAGAAACCCAAGCCTTAGGACCTAAAGATAATTTTGAGGACTCAAGGGTTATGAATGAGACCTTATACCACTATACACACCGATATGGAGAATATTTAGCTTATAGGTGAGGATATAGACATTTTTTGGGTATGGAGAGCATATATGCAATGGCTCTCCAAGTAACATAATAGTTGATCCGCTTCGAGGTGATTATGCTTACTTACTTGGATTTCTCCTCTTTATTCTATGTAACACGTGGGTGTGAGTGTGTTAAAAAACCGACCATTTTATGGCATCTTATAATAATTGTTGCTACAACTATAAAATATCGTTCCTTTCATGTGTAAAACCGTTTTATATAAATTACATCCATAATAGCTAATAACTAGCTAATAAGTTTTTATAAGCCTCAACAAGATGTTGTTGTATGAAATGCCATGATAGGTGCTTATGCTAGGTAAGGGCTATCTCATGATGCCTTGTGGATATTTTTCCAAATGACAGAAATAAGTTGAGGTTTCATTCCCTCATAATGGTCAAGGTTACTAGGCCCAACCTTGGTGCTCAAAAGGTCTTGATGGTGTAATTTGTATCCCCACTTTGACACCAAAGATCCATAAGGGAGGTCGAGTATGGTGGTTTATGGTGACGTTCATTATTCTCAATCCCTTAAAGGGTCCTTTAGGGCCTAAATCATGGGTTTCCACCCTAACCATGGTTAAGTACTTGAGACCCATTAATGCATCATTTACATGTGCGGATTAGGTGGATCATTTATGTGTGTAGGTTAGGTGTGTCATTTATGTAGGTGGGTGAGGTGTGTTGCATGGGTTTGAGAATGCATGTCATCAAAACATTAGAGTCAAGTGTGCACGAGCTACTATGGAATTATGAAGGGTTTGCATCATCATTCAACACCATATCTCATGAGATCTCTACATTTAAGGCACTCGGGCTAGGGAAACAATTTCCCCTAGAGCGCAAGCCCACAGGTGGCAAGGATCACCTTTTTTTTGAAAGCACACAGGAGGAAACAATCCATTACCTTGTAGCCTATGGTAGGTTCCTATGGCATCATCTAAGAAGATAATTTCTCAATTATTTATCTTGAAATCAAAGCTTCCATCTAGATCTGTGCTTTGGATGGGAGCTCATGATCTGATTGGGAAGGGGATTATTCCTCTTTAATTAACATAACACTAATCCAATCTCTCTCTTCTTGATCCATTAGAGAGACATCACAAGTGTGTATTCCCCTCTATTTAATAGCCTTGACCATCAGACTCCTTGCTTTAACTGTTGTGACTTTGGGTACTTTAAATTTTGTCTCAAATATAACTTTGTTTCCGATATAACTTTGTTTCCAGTGATATTCAAGCAAATTTTACAACAAATGTGTTTCAGCATAGCTTGCTAATATCTTCTTAAGAGTGTTTTGTTTAGTACAATAGGACAATGGTGCTTAAGATCAAGAGAAAACACATTGAAGAATACATACAAAGAGTCTAGTTCGCTCTCTCTATCACATCTTTAACACAAGTATGTGAATACATGATCTAACAAGAAGGAATGATACAAACGAATATCTCCTTCATTTATTTATATGAAATATGAGGGAAGCCAAAATAACAAGTGGACCTATTCAACTACAAACAAACAAACAAACTCTCCATAGTGTAGGAGTTTGACAAAATTATTTGAGATGAACAATACAAGCAAGTTCAAATGAATTATTAGTTTTTTCTCTCTCATTTGTCATAAAAAAAAATCTCAAAACATATATAGTCTTTTATTATATCATTATTATGAGAATAAATTTTAATAATTATCAATTATAATTTTTGTTAAAGCAACATTATGGTTTTTATTATGCTATTTAATGTATTTGTAACACACCTAAAATTTTGGACAATTTTTTTTCTTCTATTTTCACCATTGTCATGAGCCTATCTTATGATCTCTTAAGTATGTTAACTTTAGCTCTCACCTTAATTAAGAAACCTCTATCTTTGAAACCCTTAATATGGCTATTTATATTTTAGTACTCCCTATGCATTTCTAACCTCATCATTATGTTTTCACATTATCATTTGTTTAAAATTGTTAAAGGGTCTATGTGCTTGGGTAACTAGCACCCCAAAGGATTTCCATATGGTTCCTTGTCATTACTCCATAAGGGTTCAACCCATAAAATATATGCTACGATTCAAAATACTAAATTGTATTAACATCCAACTTATAGGTTATGGTTCACATAGTTATATTTTATTGTATGTACTTTATGCTAATCCATATGAATTGTCTACAAACCTTGTGGATCGATCGATCTTCTTCCTTCAATCTCTATTGACCCTCACAAGAACCGTCAATCTAACGGGGAGGACGGGACAATATAAATGTTGCTCATATGCACTTTAGAGTAGTGTTGGTAGTGAGTTCCAACGCCGTCAATGCTTCCACGTGGCGATTGATCTCACTCCTTAATCACGTGAACACTATTGGTACATTAATTTGGGTTTTTTTCACAATGGCGGCAATTCATGAGCCCCAAATATCTCTAGCATTCAAAAATTTTCATTTGATTTGGGGGTTTTTCACAATGGAGGCAATTCTTGAGCCATAAATATCTCTGGCATTCGGAAATTTTCCTTTTATTGGGGGTTTTTCACAATGGCGGCAATTCATGAGCCCCAAATATCTCTAGCATTCGGAAATTCTCCTTTGGCACTCCTCGACAGACTTTACATGAGGTAGCAGGTGGGTTCAAGATTTACAATGATGTCAAATATTTTCTCCAGGATTCTTTTTATTATGATTACTCTAGACTCCATATTCAGTGGTAGGGGTTTTAAAAGAATTGTCTACAGGATGGCGTTATCTCCATTTCTCGAATCGTGAGCTTGGGATGTAATTCAGTGGAAGCGTCTCCATGCAATTTCCTAGTAAAAGATTACTTATGTTATTTTCTTCCAATTTTTCTATTTCGTTTCATAGCTCCTAGCTTCTATAACTAAAAGATTCTTTTCATTCTCTGCTTGGGTACTGTACGAACCTCGTGGCCATGGATGACACGAAATGGTGCTTTCCCTTCCAGGTACGAAATTATAACCCTAGGCTCGAACTGGGTTTTCTTCCTTTGAGGTTTTTGGTAAGGTTTAAAAAAATGGAAACCCAATGAGCTATTGCCAAAAACTTAGCGGCACTTGCCATAATTATCCCTGTCTTTGAATTCCCTGTAACATACTATGGTTGCACTCAAAGAGTATTAACCAGATTTGATTGAGTTATAAAATAATGATTTGCATATAACTCGAAGACAAGGCTAGTTTAACTCTCATTTGTTCATTTCATCTGCAACAATTTGGGTTTTCAATTGGAGTGTAAATAGTGAATTTTTTTTTAGTATGCTCTATTATTTTTGTTTGGAGATAAATTGGAGTCTTGGAGAATGTTTGTGTCTGCCAACTGGAAATTGAATAGTAAATAAAAGTAGGAGAGCCAAGCAATCTGTATGTTGGATCTTTGATTTCCATTGCATTCCCATTTTGAAGGTCTTTTAATTTCATCCAAATTGTTTGCTGGGTTGTCATTTTCATTTATTATTTCATCAATCAAACTACAGTACAATACTTTTATCTTCTCTTTTATCTCCACTATCCATGAATCACGAAGCTTGATCAAGCATGGGAACATGCTATCGTGTATTTTGATTTTTGCATTCTTGAAGCAAATTTTGTTTAGTCATTGAGTCCCAAGCTGACTGATTTTTCTCATATTCTGAGTTTCACAACCTTGTTATTATAAAATCCATTGAATTCAGCACTAAACAAATATGATAGAAGTGGACGAGTTAATGTGCTTGTTTTGTGCAACCATATGTAGTTTTGTTGCACAAACTATTGAAAACAAATAATAACACATGAGTATCCATGACAACGTGAAAACTTTATGTATGCCCAATGGGAACTTGGGCAATGACATGTCATAGTGTGACAAAAATTTACAAAATGAAATTGTTGTATTTTTGTCAATGTTTTGTTATGAAGATCATTTTCTCTTTTTTCACATATTGATCTTTGAATATTTGTTTGTTTAGATGGATTTTGATATCATTTTATACTCTAACAAATTTTTTCAGTGTTCAAATTCTTATCCGATGTTGATATAATCTAATGAATGAAACTACTTCAACAAATTATTTTTCTTGCTTTTCAACTTAGGTCAATATTATTAAGTCAATGATATATGATAACTCGAGTATTTGAATGACTTGTTTGTGCAGGTAGTTTGGGATATCACCTGAATGTATGTCAACAAATTATGGCTTTTCGAGTTTCTTCAAAATAATCACAAGAAGTTCCGATAAGAACAATAAGGCATAGATTTTGAAATATAATTGAGATTCTATTTAAGTATTTTGTTTTCCCAGTAGACACAAGTTCCAATAAGAACAATAAGTTAAATAGTTGGAAATACAACTCGGATTCTTGATTAATTATTTTGTTTTTTACATTAGCCACATAGAAGACTTCATTGTTGCACAATGGTAACGATTTGGGGAGGATTTTTACATTTTCCACGTAGCAAAATATTTGAGGAGTTTCAATTAATATTTATGAACTAGTTGGAATATTTCGATCTAAGGCAAAAACATATTTATTTTGCAATTACTCTTGTTTTTTAAACTTTTAACTAATACAATGGTGCTTGCAGACATATGTCTCAACTATTGAAGCCTACAAATATCAAGTGACTGTTGTACAATGGCGTACAGAGGTAAATGGTTATGAGGCATGAAAAAGCTTTATGGTACATGAGAGGTTAAAAACAATGACTTGTAAACAATTTTGTACATTATTTGAATGCTATTATCCAATTTGTAAGCAAAGTTATTATTTTGGAATTATGCCTCATTCTTAAAATGATATTTTATAACTGTGTAATATGATTGCTTTATGGAATTTAAATTGTCATAATTTACTTGTACCCTCTGAATATGGAATCGCAACAACATATTTTGATTGTAATGTTATCAAATGTATCCGATATTGCCAAAATCTATAGTGTTTGTAACTTCAAATTGCAAATACTAGAGTATATTCATATTCATATATGTATATGTATATTTTCAAGATATATATAGACATACTCATAGTAGAAACATATTATAGACGTAGGGATATATGCTTACTAATCATATTATATGGCTTGAAGGAAAACAATGGTAAATTTAGTATTAAATCTATAAATTGCACTATTTTGCTTCATGCATAGTCAAAACATCTTGAGCATCAATCAGTTCTATTGCCTCATCATCATTAGTTCCTCCAATATGATCTCATCTAATGATATACTAACCTAACTTGACTACTGACTTGGAGTGAAATTCTCCTTATTGATGCCTGAAGCATCCTCAGGGTCCACATCTCATTTGCGAGGCCTTGCAAATACTTTGAAGCCTTCCTTTCCCAAAGGAAAACTCTAGTATGTGTAAAAAAAAGTATTTCTTCTCTCTCTTAGAGGTGATCTAGTTTGTTCCTCTTAATAGATTGTATAAAACATAATTCAAAGATGTTTCATATACAACCCATTTTCAAGACAAAAACTGGCATGTTTGAAATAGAAGATAATCATTGCTATAATTTAGTACTTTTAAATCTATGAAATACATAAGCTTTTATATCCGATTTTAAACCATGGTTTGGACTCTAGGAGTACTGTACTAGAAATTCAGTTAGCAGGTGAAGTCTTTCCTTTTCCTCTTCAATGAACACAGGTGGCTAGTGTTTGAGTACATTATCCATGATAATTTCAGAAAGTTATGGATTTTTCTCTTGAAAGAATTCTTTTTCACTTTTTCAGACCACAAATTCTCCAGCAAAATGATAGCCTTTACCTCAATGATGGTCAACATGAATGTAGAAGATTCTCAGTGGGAGGGGTTAAATATGGACGAGCACTTTACACATTATTAGAAAGGTCGATCATTTATTCATTCTTTGTTTTCTTCATGTGACAACCAACAATGATCAATATGCAGTGCATGGGAGGGCATTGGTAGTTTTCACTCAAATTTTCCTTCATAGTTTGTAATGGGAGGGATATTATATCAATGGCGGTTTGTGGCATTTCAACTAAGGCCAATGTGCTATTGAACTTTGACGTTTTATTTTCTTAAGTTAGACTTGAGCGAACATGTTGCTTGCTGTGCTGTTGGACCAGGAAAATGTCATGTTGACACGGTCAAGGTGGGGATCATTGATCCCCTGAAAGTGATTAGAACTGCATTGATTGGTGCTGCACAGTAAGAATTTAACTTTATGTTGTCATTTGTGTTTAGCATATTGACTATCCAGTATATATATTTTGTTTATGTGCTTGTCTCTGCTTGCAGTATGTCTTCAATGAGAACATAGTAAGTATTTTTATTTTCTTGCATCTGAGCTTGATCGTCTTTCCAACCAGGTTTTTTTGGTCCAAAGTTAAGCTCTATGCGTTGTTAAATTCTGAATTATGGAAATCCTCGGACACTAGAACTATTTTGGCTTCGGAAAGTCATTTTTTAGATTGCTGTAATAAACAAAAACATAAACTTCATAAACTTCTTTCTAATGGATCCCCTCCTTTCTCTAACAATCTCTTAACCTGTAATCTCTCCCTAATCTGTTCTCCATCTTTCTCTCTCTCACAGCTTTGTCTCGGTCCTGTCCTTCCTCCTCTTCAACATACCTTGCCACCCCCTCAAGCTTACCTACGAATCCTCGCAGGTCAAACCCCAATCCTTCAACTAACTCCTTAGCTTCCTCTCCTCGAGCGCCCTCTTCAGCTCCCCCAACTCCTGACGGAACTAGCTCTTCGTCAACCCCTTTAGCTCACACACACTCTCCTCCTTGGGTCATAAATTCATATCATGTTCCCTGTTTTATTAATGCACATGCTTTCACCAATTCAACAATACATGTCACTCTGTCTTAGTATGCCTCCAGTATAAACTTATTTTCACATTGTTTAAACTATTCTCATTTGTTCCAATTGTTCGGGTTGATACAATTCATTTCCCTAATCCTCTATGATTTGTATACTCTTTCCTGTATGATTTGTCTCTTACACCCTTTGCTTTTTATGTGCTTATTTTAGGTGCTTGTCAATAAGGTAACAGCCCCACAATACTATCCTTAGCTTTTTATGTGCTTATTTTAGGTGCTTGTCAGTAAGGTAACAGCCCCACAATACTATATTAATTGGGGACATTGCTGCACTACTTTGTATTAATTGGACATTGTTGCACTATTATGTATCAATTGGGACATTGCCACATCCTATAAGTTAAATCACTCTTAGCTATTTTGTCATTTATTTTTTTCCATTTAGAAATATGGGACAATTAAAGTGACCAAACATTTGTTGCAATTGTGCCTCCTAATCCCTTGATAGTTAGTTAATAGGATTTTATATTCTATGCTCTCTGATTGAGGAGCAAAGGAAAACTAGTTTCATTAACTATGGTTCACTGCCCATTTTCTTCAAATCATTTATTTGCAATATGTTATCAATAAGATAATTTAGAATTACACAAACTCATGTTTATAATTTTTTTTTATGATTTTGGCAATGCAGGTAATGGCAAGATTTGTGGAAAAATCAAGGATGAACAATACAAGCAACTTCAAATGGCTTACAAGATTGTATTTTTGGAAATATCTAGATTGTTTTGGATAGGTATATGATCCAAGATGTTGAAAACCAATGTTTGTAATGTAAGGATTTATGCCTTGGCCAAAGTGACTTCTTTTAATATATTGAAATCACCAATTCTTTTCCTAGGAAAAAAAATATGGTCTTCAGTTTTATTAATATTATGGAAAGATCTTTGTTGTTTTGGATAAGTATATGATCCAAGATGTTGAAAACTGAAGTTTGTAATGTAAGGATTTATGCCTTGAGAGAGTGACTTCTTTTAATATATTGAAATCCCCAATTATTATCCGAGGAAAAAAATATATATTCAATTATATTAATAGTACGTGAATCATTTTTTTATAATTATCAATTATAAATTTTGTTGGAACAAAGTTGTGGTTTTTATTATGTTTATTTAAGGTATTGAATTATTGATTTTTTAAATGATGGATTAAAACCAAATAAATTATACGAAAATCTTTTAATTCACATATTTTAGCCCTGTTAACAAATGAATATATATGTATATGTGTATGTGTGTTCAAAAAAAATATAAATCACATATTATATTATATATATAATATGTGATTTATATTTTTTTTGCACCATTTATTATTTTATGGTGCTTTGCACCATATATATATATATTAATTATGTCATTTATGTTTTTTTCACTATTTATTACTTTTAGGTGTTTTGCACCAGAAAGTTCAATCCATGTTGGATTGGTTTTGGTGTTTTGCACCACAAAATCTCAATCCAGCTAGCATTGGTTTTGGTGCTTTGCACTATACACCATGGAATGCCACATATTCATTTAACACCAAAATCAACTTTTTACAAACACCACTTTTGCACCATAAAACTTAGCACCACTTGTGTATCCTCACATTATCACCACTTTTGCACCATAAAACTTAGCACCACTTGCGTATCCCCACATTATCACCACTTTTGCACCACTATTTGAAATTTGAGGATTTTCCAAATCCTTTACAAATAGTGGTGCTATTGTGAGGCTAAAATACCCTTTTTAGGTTACATTACTCCAAACAAGGGTCGCCAGAATCTGATATTTGTTTTCATGAAACAACGCTTTAGTTATGAAGTGAAGCTTTTAACAAGGTAATGTTTGAATTTTACATGGTTGCTTTTATGCGAAGAACTTAAACTCTACTTTACATTGTCATTTGAATGAGACAATGCATGGATGGGATCATGGGATACATGATTTTGGTGATCGTGATATTTGGTAGTAGACCTCAAATAGAGTAAAGAGAATCGAAAAAGTTTGTGTTTGTGTTTTTTCCTTGCAGCTTGGTTCAGATATAATGTATAGATTAATTAGTGAGACACTCGATCACCATGTTTTTTAAGAATTTAAAAAAAATTCTCCACCCTGTGAACTGAAAATGAAAATACATGTAAAAGACAGCATTTCCCAATTATCAACATCTAATAACTAAAATGTACTCTTTGCTTTTCTTTTTATTCACATGGCTTTTAAATATTTTTCAAATTATTTTTTATTTTTTGGGATATTTTAACTATTATTAAAATATTTTATGGGTATTTTAACCAATATTAAATTAGCACAACTACATAATTTGTGGTTGGTGAACATTGATAGCCCATAAACTAAGTGCCACAAATAAGTTATCCGTTACTTGTTCTCTATGTATCTTTTTAGTTAAATGAGTTGTCTATCACTAGCTAAGTGCCACAAATAAGTTATCCGTTACTTGTTCTCTATGTATCTTTTTAGTTAAATGAGTTGTCTATCACTAGCTAAGAGTTATCCATGCATCAACTACCAATTATTTTTTTTATTCTTTTTTATTTTATAATTGTTTATATCTGAAACTACTGCCATAAAATCCCTGCAATCTAGGAAAAATCTAGAAAAAGCATAAATAATTAGTCCACTCCAAATTTTAAAATATAAACACCTGTCCATATAAATATTTCAGTTCCTCTTCACAGCAAAACATAAAAAATAAATATAAAACTATAAAAAAAAATTATAACATTTCCCAAATATCAACAATTAACAAAAGATTTCTTCACTTCCAAAGACTCAAACACAGAACAAGCATTCTTTTAAAAAAACAAAAAAAACCACCAAAATAACTAAGTTGACTCAACATCACCAGATTCCATCGTTTCCATCATTCGATTATGTATTCAGTCCAGTATCGCCTGCTGTCCAGAAATGTGGAATGTTAAAAAACATAGCTATCAAATTGACTTGCAAAATATTGAAAAACTTGTATATAAAATTCATCTTCTACACTTCGTAGTAATTGCTATAGCCAACAACATACATATCACTTAAAATAACTAAAAACCTCTCTCTTAATTCGGACTAATTGCGATAGCCCAAACGACATAAAATCAATTAAAGTATCTGAAACCTCCCCCATACACTAATTGTCATAGTAATGAAATCATTTCATAAAATAGAAAAACAAAAGAGAGGCTATTTCATTTCTTAATTGTGAAGACGGTTTGCAGCAAGGTGAGCACCAGTAAAACAAATGTCGCCCCCAGAGCTATAATTTTCCACGGCGATGAGAAATACTCAGTCCTAAGCTTAGCAAAGTGGCCATTCCATTTTTTTTTGTAGTACTCATTCACTTTGACTGTGAGTTGATTGAAGGCCTTTTCTACATTCACGGACACTCCGTTGCCGAGATCGTTGAAAAACTCGGCAACCGCTTTGTCACTCCCAAGGAAGTTTGTAACGATGCCCCTTTTTCTTAGCAAAGCCACGTCTTCTTCCGTGTCGATCAACTGGTCCATCAAAGCCACGTAACAAGCAACGTATTTGATATCGTTACCAGATGAGTTGAACTTGCACATCTCAAAAGCGATTAGGTTACGGAATAGCATCTCTGTGGAGTCTGCGATGATGATGCAAGGAAGATAAATTGTGCCGCTATTCGAGTCAAAGTTAATCTCCTTGATGCCTCCATTGCATCGCTTAAATTTCATCCCAGCATTTCTTAATTTTATTGCACGAGGGATGTTTGCGATGTCATTAATTGCGATGTGTTTGTCTGGATCATAGGGGACCACTATGTTCTCCTCATCTCGTCCACGCTCTGAAAACAGAATAAGAGTGTGCAACAAACCCAGAAGATTAACTTTTTCTTCATCTCGTTGTGGCCAGGACCATTTATTCACATCAATTTCATCGTCGAAAGGTAAGAAGTACCCAAATAATGATAAAATCATTTCCTTCAGCATATTCTCGACATCTTCGGCCGAGTTGAGCTCCAATTCTAGTAGCTTTTGGAGAACGATTAAAGGGACTTGATTTTCAAGCTTCAAAATGTCGTACAGTATATCAGTTGCAGTACGAAAAATTTTATTTACCTCAAATAGAGGTTCATAGTAATTAAGGGCTCCGCGCACGTCCCCACTCAGAGTCCTCAATATTTCTAGAATGAAGCAACCATCCAAACATAGCATTAGAGCTAGAGTCTCTCCTTCGCACTCCAATTTTTCTTCGTAGTTGTCCCTGATCTTCTTCTCCAGCTCTAAAATCTTGTCCTTTGCCAGATTGTAGAAAGCCATATTATTTGGATCATCGGAGAGCTTCCTAACATTAATATTGAACCTCCCGCTTATCATTCGATGGAGAGCTCTTCTTTTGTGAATGTCCATTGGACGAAGCTCTGCAGTTCTGTTATGATATGGACCCAAGGAAACCCTTGTAGGAACATATGCTTCTCTTTTCTCAGAGTCTGTTATGAGGACATTGGGAACTCTAAATATGGACACAACGGACGGCGGCGATCTGAGATCAACATCGGAGCTGTCTGAAATCCATTCATCTGGATAGCAGATCCAATCCTCTGGTTCTTTCCCGTTACTCTGTTGTCCCAGCTGCGACATCCGTCTACCATTACTCTCGGAATGACACTCGGCGACTGACCTTGCACGTGACATTTTACTACAATGATTCCGATGCAGAGATTATTCTTGTGTCTCTCTCTTATTGCTTGTCTCGGGGCAGACGCAGAGCTAATGCTTGTTTGAGTCTGAGTGGAGGAAAAAAATTTAGAGTGCCGGCCTGATGAGCGTAGACAAAGTATTTTTTTGAAAACGGTCTTTATGGGGTAGAAATAACTATTCCATGTGTGTCCGGTTAAACACTCATGGTGGAAATAATTATTCCCGTATGTGTCAAGGTTAAACACTCTTGATTCTTGATTATACACATGGATCATCAACCTCATAATGTTTCAATAATGGCTCACGCTTCTCTAATTATCACTTTTATATATGCCGATCAGGGATCAAATTTGAAGGGTGGGGTCCCATTTCACTTTGAAGGGCTATGAGATATTTAACTCTTCAATGTTGTCATGTAAAAATAAGTCATTCTTTTCATTTGAAAATGTACTAGTACGTCGAAATTTCATTGTTTACTTACGTAGTAAAGTTGAGAGGCTTTGTTATGGAAACATTGTATATATGCCATATAACACAACCATATTTTGCCCCAATCTAGCTGCTCGGTCTCTAGGCCATTATGCCATCTTTTCCATCTTAGTAGTTTCTGAAATTGATCTTGCCTCTTAAACTTTTAACCAGTATAATAATACAATTAACTTGCTAACCCCATTCCAATCCAACTTTCATCGTTACACCCAAAATTAATACTATTTATTAGTGAAACATAACTTAGGAGACACATAGAAAATCCACTTTTTCAGTGTGAATTGCCATAACTAATTTTATAGATCTTTTTTTCTGCATCAGTGCAACTACAGTTAGCTTGCTAGCCCAATTCCAATCCAACTTTTAACCAGTATAATAATATTTATTACCTCTTAAAATGGGTTCCTAGGCTACTTCGAACAATACAAGCTCGATGAAGAATTTGGTTCTTCAACTCTTCTAAAAGCAACGTGATGCTTATTCTTGGAAAACTTCAATCTTTGTAAATCACTAGCGTTCTTCCTACTAATATATATTATAGCCTACATAAAATCTAGCCTACTTAACAATGGAAAAAATGATAATGTAAGCAAAAAAAGGAAGAAATTGTTTCAAAAGCCAAAAAAAAAAGGATGTTGAGTCTGGTCTGTATCTGTTGCTAAATTAGTGAACAATAGAGATGCATGCAGAAAGGCAGTAAAAAAGGTGAAGGGAAAGAATCTGAATGGTAAATTTTTTTTTTACTTCGTTGAATTGAGGACCATAATTCACTTTCATGCACCTCTATCAAACAACTACATTGCCTATGCCATTTATAATCCTCCTTCACGCAAGTCTATTAGAGAGAATAGTTCAACAAAGAAGTTGGATTGGATTGAAACCTAATAGCAAGTTTCTTTGTCACTCTAATTGTGTGCCCTACGGTAGAATTGAATGCCAATGACAACAATATATGTTTTAATTTTTCATTCAACACTATGAATGACACACGTACTTGGGATAGAATAAGTTTAAGTGCTCCTTACATGTTACATGCTATGTTATGGTTTAAGCAAAGAGAACTATCCGAATCCAGGCAACTTTTGTTCTCAATAGGTTATTAAGGACCCTAGATGCTTCTTCTCTATAGCCCTCCCCCTAGATCTCATTATGCATAGTAACTCTGTGGTATGATGGAGTAGAGGATGGGTTGTGAATCATAAGTACAACGTAGATAGACCAAGTAGAGAGGAGATGCATAGATGGTTGAAGTTCTTGTTATATGGTTGAAATTCTTGTTATATGATTGAAGTTCCTGTTCTATTTCGGACCAACCGATAAGGGCAACAAAATCAAAAGGTAAATTAGCACTATCGTTCTAAAAATCAAGATTACAAAAAAAAATTGTCCCAGTTCGTATAGTTGAACGTAGGAGTGGGCACTGGGCATTCTAAGAAAATTGCCAGCTTCCAGCCATGTCCTTCACCAGATGTTGTTGCATATTCTCAATCATATTGTAATTCGATATCTAGTTGGGATTGTAAGTGTAGTAGCATCGGTGGTCTTCATATTAATAAATACCAAGAATCTTAAACCGTGTACTAGATGAAGGTGTCGATTCGACGACTGAGCAATTGGGGAAAATAGCTCATGCAACACAGTTTTAGGTACAAAGTTTGGATTCTTGATCTGACTCATTAACTAAATGCATGGAGGTTGGCAGAGTGGGAACTTCCCCAAATCCCCGGGATTTTTGGTAAAGCTGGGGGGCGTAGTGCGCACACCTATTTCCTGTAGGGATGCAATCATGGCTAGTGGCAACTACATGGGGAAGCATTCGGTTTTAGAGTGAAAACAATGGTGTTCTTTGTCCCCTTCATTTCAGGAAAGTTAAAGGGCAACTAAATTCTCAAGAGCTTCGATCAGGCGATAATGGAAAATAGGGCAAGGCAAGGAGAACATGGAATCATATGCTTATACAGAGAACATATGAAGAAAGAAGCAATTGTTGTTGTTGCCACAGTTGGGAATTGATCAATGCCATTCTAAATAGCTTCTGATGGAGATTTGTGACAAACCCACTCTCAGGTCTAGGCTTCAAATTTGAAGCCTTCAAGGCCCATTTGAAGTAACAAAATTTCAGTCAAATAATAATATTGTGTTTGAACTTTGAAGTTACATAATTTTAATCAAATAATTTTTTTTTTAAATAATTGATGTGATCATGAATGGATAAAATGGTATACATACCTGTAAATTCATAGGATGTCAGCAATCCAATCAACCTTGAAGTTGAGCTCCTCAATGAAAACAAATTTCTTTATATATGTTTATGGCAGGATGGCATTGGCAGCTTCGCTCTGCAAACTCTCCTGGAGGACTGAAGGAGATAGGGTAGGTGGAACTTGGAAGTAGCTCAACCACAGTGGAGTAGGGGTATAAGGAAAATCTTGTTTGTATTCCTGTAATATTATATATTGATGGTCAGAGCCATGGAAGCATGGAATTCAAGTATTGACTTTATACAACAAAGAAAACACAAGGTGGGACTCGGGAGCTGCAGGATTGACTTGATACAACAAAGAA
This sequence comes from Larix kaempferi, assembly GCA_027924585.1. Taxonomy (NCBI): domain Eukaryota; kingdom Viridiplantae; phylum Streptophyta; class Pinopsida; order Pinales; family Pinaceae; genus Larix; species Larix kaempferi. Next base: position 8,276,456 of record BSBM01000123.1, read on the forward strand.
AACACAAGGTGTGAGGATCTGAGTCGTAGACGGTAGGATTAACTTGATTTAACAAAGAAAACATAGGGCCGTGGGTAGGGGCCACGGGAGGGAGCAACAACATGCAACATTACAAGAAGTTTTTGGATTGTGGATTTTGTCCGAAATGCCAAATTCGGGGCACATTAACATAATATATTATACATTGAATGCTCAATTAACTCACTGAGTCAGAATTCTCGAATTGGCATGTGATAACTAGCAACTTGGTAAGCATGTTGCCAATAACACGTATGAGCCACCAACCATGTTTAATAAAGTTGTTTATGCCATTAAATGTGTTAAACATGTAAGCGCTCGCTGCAAACAACGTTCAAGCCATGTGATGCACAGTGTAAGCCCGTCCACGTAAGCTGGTCAATGATATTATTAGAGGCCCAATGGTCCATGATCCATTGATGATCAAACATGTGGATATTGGAGAGTAACCAAGTCCTACTCCCAAGTCACATAGCTAGTAGGGGAATTCCCAATTTCCCACTGAAAACCGTCGATGGGTGAAATTTGAAACTACCCTTCTATTGCAATTTTAAACCGTAGTGGTTAATTTAATTATTGAAGGGCTTACCATGAAATTGAATTTTTTTTGCATGGTAAAATTTGAGGTGGTCTTCTATGACGTGTAAAATGGCCTATGAAGGGCCCTGAAGGCTTCAAATTCGAACCCTGATGCCGATCGTGAGGCCCAATCATCACTTTTATAGTTATGCTTAATGATCACTTTTATACTTTTGCCGGGCGTGAGGTTAAATGCTTTTATGGAGATATGTTTTGGTAGTTGTTGGATTTTAAGCAGTTTGAGATAGGTGTTTTGGTAGTAGTTGAATATCAAGCAGCATTTAATGTTTCACTCTTTAGAATTTGAGGTAGATTGGTGTATATTTTTTTCTTAAATTGTACGAGGATGAAAAAAGTGTACTATACATATTGATTTTATGGCACTTGTGACCTATCTGTGTTCACCACCAACCACAAGTGATAATTAGGCTTCCCACATGCAACAATAATAGCCTCCCAATAGCTTGCATTGCCATGATGTCATCATAGCTCAAACCATGGATTCCGACGTACATGATGTTTGAATGAGCCCGCAATAGTCCTTTACGTTTTTTCCCATGGATTTAAATAAACACATTAATTTAAGTACATTTTCCGTCTATCAATTTAAAATTTAAACCTGAATTTGGCGCACTTCTCGCTAAATCCAATGTACCTACCTTACCCAGCATACCTTTTCGTCAGAAGGCCATTGCACTACAACTTGGTGGAAAGCCCTCATTTTACCCCGCCTAGAGCACGCATTTTGTGTTCATGTGCGGACCCTATATTATAATACATGTAATCGAAGATTGGAAATTATTATTATTATTTTGCAATTTTTTTTTTTTGTAATTAGGGGAAGCGACAAATAGGAAGGGGCTGGTACTCACATGACACAGGGTCCATGGGGCACGGGTAAGCCGGGGTGATTTGAACTTGTGACCTCCATTTGCAACATTTCCTTCATATCAGGCGAATCGCCAATTGAGCTACACCCCTGCAGGCATTTTGCAATGTTGTTTTATTTTGTAATGGTTTTATATAATGTGGTTTCTTTTATTAATTTTGAATTTTTACGGTGGTGCGTTGACGTTATATTCTTGCAATTGGTCATTCATTGCTTTGGCGATGGCAGTACCTCCTCTTCCGACGGTTTATATCGTACTCATTCATTGCCTCTGATGGCTAGACTCGTCGAGTGCTATGAAATATAAATTAAGACGAGTTTCTGATAATCAATAGGAATTCCCAATCAATTATGGCTCACGTGGAATCTGCACTATAATTTCTGGCTTGTGTCGTCAATGGTGTCATTGCGACCAGGCCTGGAATTTCAAATTTTCACTGCTTGTCATTTCAAAATTTAATGACGGTTACTAATTTTTATTTCCTGTCATTTTACGTTTGATTAAACTTTATAGAGTGTTAAAATTTCTATGTTATATTCCAATATTAATCATATCTATTATCTTGTTCAAAGGACAATTTCAAAAATACAATCGCCTCATGCCTTAGTATAATAAATGGTAATCAAGTTGGAAGTAGAATTATTTTATTGTATTGAGGGTGTATGGACGACAAGAGTGCATGCATGTTGTGTTATGGCACATGCGGAGTTGAAGAGTGTGAGGTCTCATCGTTTTCCAGCAGTATGCCAAATAGAAGAGAAGGGAGGATGTTCCCCCAGCTAATTAGATCTTTTGTACTAAGAAAGACGCGAGTTGCATCCTGTATGGACCATTGAATAGAATGCTACTAGGCCGGCCAGTTAAGAGTACGGATTCGTTGTGAGAATTTAGATATATAAAGATGATTTGGAATTTTGATCATTTATTTAAAATTATCCAAACGCATTGTTTTATCATATTCTTATGCAATTTATCCACTACTCCGACTTGGTAAGGAAAAAGGGATTCAAACCCACACATGCAAATGTAATGCATGGTGGATGGTGGAGTTGGGCACGTTGAAACTTTGAATCTATTAACTGTTTGTGGAACAACCATTCCCTCGCTGACCACATGAGCATCCACGCAACTCCACATAATGTGTGTTTTGTTTCAAATCATAATCATAATGATCTCTATTGGGTGACAAAGTATGGGATTTGGGACTCAATGTATTTCCGCCGGAGTGGTTAGGTAGGATATATCTTATAATTAGGCTTGATATGAAGGGACCGTGAACATAATGGATTGCGGGAGTTGTCACACATCACAGAAAAATAAAAAAATAGAAAAGAAACCCTATGCAAACCATTAAAAATCAGAGATCCATATAAAAAATCCTACTGTGTACGCAAGCACACATTTAAAAAAATACTATTCATAGCTTATATTGGAGCATGGAGGTACCTGGCACTAATGCCCTTGCTCCTTGGCCGTGCTCCCTTTCTCTTCACCTCAAATGCTTCGGTTACTAAGGAATCCCCACTTCCAAGTCCCCTCCCTCAACTTCATCTATTTGAATCACCAATTCTCCTTGTGGTTGTACGATTCCCGGATCCGTATTTTCAATAGTGAAGAACTCCAACAAGGAGGGACCAGGGTGTCGAATGATCACTTCAGACTTCAACATCCCTCTACAATCCAGGTTTTTGTGTAGGGTTGACATCTCACACTCGAACTCAACCACTTAGCCCGAGTGATCCCCACTATGATAGGAAACATCGCAGATTCACAGCCCTCGCAGGAGAAGGTTATATGCTTAACTCGTGGCTAAGATTATTCGGTCTCCTTTGGTAATTTTTCCCGTAGATGGAATGAACAAATGAAAACTACTCTTAATTTAATAGAAGGTAGGGGCAGTGACTATCAAAAGAGTCAGGAATCATGCATCAATCTTGTTCTATTGCATCCCAGTGGTTTAAACCAGGAACTCGGCCATATGGCTGGACATATTCAATTACAAGCATCATTTATCTTTGATTTGGGTGGAAAGAATAGCAGTGTGATACCAACTAAACAATAGGTAGGGCGGCTTGCTCCAACAACCCGGTCCTCTGTAATTTTGACTCTTTATAGCACTCTTGTCCATGGAAGGGACAACAACAGCTCCCGCTAAAGGCCATGTAGTCGACTGGATGCTTCACCTCCCGAGTTAGAACAAATTAAACATCCACAGATTAACAATGATTCATGAATTAGCAAAATAATAGATCAGGTTGCGTGGCTGCTTCAGTGATCAATTAATTGACTTTCACCATTTACAATACTCCATTAATGAATACCAGCTGGTATTCACCCTTCCGGCCAACTCCTCTGTCACTCTACCATGTAGTTACAGTGTACGATGGCTGTAGCATCATTTAATTGTTGTATAGAATTTAATTAAACGCATGTGAAGGTGGCACAGTGGCCTCTTAAAATATAATGCACCACCTGCCACCGCCACCCAGGCTTTGGGGGTCAGCCCCATCCAAGTTCCATCTATATATATCATAGAATATACACTAAGGACCATCCATTAAAAATTATGACGGGTAAGCAACGCGGTTGAATGTCAATTTGACGGGATGGAGTTTTGCAAACCGGTAGATGGTGACCTTCTAAATTTAAATGCACGTGTCAAATACATCTTGGAGAGGAAAAAACGTGCTGTAGCCCGTCAAATTCCAGGCCTGGCTGTGACTCGCGAGAGCATCAACGACATGGACGATTGGTTTTGGACAACAAACACGACTGGGCTCATTGACTTAGCTGCGACACTGACATTACCATTTCTGTTGCACCAGCATCAAAGGTAACATCTATGGAAAATTCAGAACCGAAATCATCCGTTCACTTAGCTCCATTTGTGCCCAAGCAATGTTATATCTAGCCATCCCAACTAGACGATCAATTGAATAATTAACTAGCATAGCCATTTAATTTGTGGTAGGTGAACACCGATATGCCACAAGTTAAGTGCAACCATAAGTTATCTGTTAGGAGTTATTCATGCATCAACCATCAATTATTTATATATATATATATTTTTAATCTCTCACATTCTTCGAGTTATCTGCCATGAATAGTTGGTTATCCATTCATCAACTATGAGTTATCCATGTATGTGCTACCAATTATCCATTCATGAACTACCACTTATTTTTTTAATTCTTTTTTATAATTGTTTAGTTTGAATTTTAAACAACTCATAAAATCAATCTAGAAAGTACATTTATCTCATCATCATACAATCTTTAAAAAGTATAGACCGTAATCCACCCCAAATTCTAAAATAAAAACACCTATCAACATAAAAAGTTTATCATAAATTGGTTTCCCTATCCACTTAAACACACGGTCTTACCAAACTTGTGATAAACCAAAAAAACCATTCAAAATGCATACGGTGTCTCTAATGTATTTATAGAAAAGTCGCAGTGGGACACACGACCAATACCAAAGTAAGGGACCAGCCATGAGTGGAGCCATCGAATATCTCTTTTATATTGCATAAAAAGACAAGGTAGCATATTTATTAAGTTTTTTGACCAAATTTAATTTGGTATATTTACTTTTGTGATAAACCAAAAAAACAATTCAAAATGCATACGGTGCCTCAATGTATTTATAGCAAAGTTGCAGTGGCACACACACCACCAATACCAAAAGTAAGGGACAGCCATGACTGGTTCCATCGAATATCTTTTATATCGGAAAAAAAGACAAGGTAGCATATTTATGAAGTTTTATGACCAAATTTAATTTGGTAAAAATAAAATTGATATACCAAAAAAACCATTCAAAATGCATACGGTGCCTTCAATGTATTTAAAGCAAAGTTGCAGTGACACACACCACCAATACTAAAGTAAGGGACCAGCCATGGCTGGGGCCATCGAATGATCTCTTTTATATCGACAAAAAAGACAATGTAGCATATTTATTAACTTTTATGACCAAATTTAATTTGGTATATTTACTTTTATCAAGCCAAACAATCTTTTTATTTGGTACATTTACTAATAGATAAATAAAAAGTTTTTCGTTAGTTATTGATTAGGCTTAAGATGAGTTATATTTCAAACTTTGTAGGAAAATATGGTTTTATTGAATATTTTAAACTAAGTTTTGATCAAATATGTATTTAAAGATTTTAAATATTTGTATTTATGTTTTTTAATTATTCTTTGCAATAAGAAATTATTAACAATTTTATTTTTATTAATTATTAATTTTTATTAAATTTATATATATAATTTAATATACTAAATAATTAAAATTATTGAAATTAAGATTTATTTAAATTAGAGATGTTTTTACAGATATTACATTTATCTAATCTTAAATAGGTTTTGGAAAATATTTTATACTTATATATTTCATTTTTGTTTTAAAAAAAATTGATTAAAAAAAGTAACTACTGTTTTCTTGCTCATCGCTATATTTTCACTTTAAATTCCTGACATAAGCATAAAACATACGGAGAAATGTTTTATGCTTGTGAATCTCATTTTCACTTTAAATAAGAATAATAAAAAAAAATAATCAGATTTTGTTTAACTCATCTTTACATTTACATTTTAAATTTCTAACCTAAAACATATAACATCTTATATAAAAGATAGATTATAATAACGTTAATAATCTAATAATATAATGTTAATAATTACCGAGTATGAACATAGTTGTTATGCATGTTATATCTTTAATTTAAATATATTATAAATGCTATAAACCCAATCCAATTTAGAAATCTTGAATAATAAATACTTCATTATAGGTTAGAAATTTATTTATATACACTTAAAATGTGGAAAGTTATAATTAAAACCAAATAAAATACTCTTTGTGCTTGGATATTATGTTTTATCCATTTAATTATTTGTTTTATATTATATTATGTATAGTAAAAATAATTGTAATAAAATAACTTAATAATAATAATAACAAAACATTTTTTAAAATTATAGATATATTTAACATTTTAAAAATTATGGATATACTTAACAAAGACTTTATAGAAATGTAATAAAAATGCAATGAATATTTACTTGATAAATAAATTTTATATTTAGTGAATTTCCTATATTTGTAATATTAATTTTGCATTCATAAAAATGTAATGAATATTTATTTGATAAATAAATTTATATTGATTGAATTTCTTATATTTGTAATACTAATTTTTTAATCCATATTAATTATTTTAATTAAATATTATAAAAAATAAAAATTTGCTATAAAATTAAAAGATTGTCACAAGGTAGTTTTGAAAGTTATATTTTTATTATTTAAAGTTTATAAATACGATTACATTATAAAAAATATAATAATATCTAAATGATATACAATTTAAAAGATATCAATAATTTATATGAATTCTTTTTCAATCAAAGGAAACTAAGGAATTTTATTTTTACCTTTTCCAAAATGATACTAATATCCAAATGATATACAATTTAAAAGATACCAATAATTTACATCATAATAAGACCCTGTTTCTTTTTCAATCAAAAGGAAGCTAATGAATTTTCTTTAATTTACATCATAATGATGAGACTAGACCCTGAGGAATTTTCTTTTTAGTTTTTCCAAGGAATGAGAATTTTCTTTTTAGTTTTTCTAAGGAATGTAGGCTAAGGACAACTAATAAACATGTATGCTTCATGTATTTTTTTATATAGAAGATAGATTATTATATAAAAGATAGATTATAATAACTTAATTTATATCTAATCATAATATAAAAAAAAATATTTTATTTTATTTATTATTATATTTTTAAATAATAAATTTTGAAATAATGTAAAATTATTTTATTTAAATATTGTTTATCACAATATAATGCTAATTAATAAAAATAATTAACAAATATGAACATAGTTATTACACATATTATATCTTTCATTTACATATATTATAAATGTTATAAACACAATCCAATTTAGAAATCTTCAATAATAAATACTTCATAATAAATACTTCATTATATGTTAGAAATTTTATTTACATTGGAAAGTTATAATTAAAACCAAATAAAATACTCTTTGTGCTTGGATATTATGTTTTATGCATTTAATTATTTGTTTTATATCATATTATATATAGTAAAAATAATTGTAAGAAAATAACTTAATAATAATAATAATAATAATAATAAAACATTTTTTAAAATTATGGATATATTTAACATTTTAAAAATTATGGATAGACTTAACAAAGAGCTTATAGAAATATAATAAAAATGCAATGAATATTTATTTGATAAATAAATTTTATATCAAATGAATTTCTTATATTTGTAATACTAAGTTTTAATTCATAAAAATACAATATATATTTATTTGATAAATACATTTTATATTTAATGAATTTTTTATATTTGTAATACTAATTTTTTAATGAAAATTTAAGTTTTTAATCCATATTAATTATTTTAATTAAATATTATAAAAAATAAAAATTTTGTATAAAACTAAAAGATATTCACTAAGTGGTTTTCAAACTAAGTGGTTTACAAAGTTATATCTTTATTATTTAAATTTTATAAATACAATTACATTATAAATAATAATAATAATATCCAAATGATATACAATTTAAAAGATACCAATCATTTACATCATTATGATGAGACCCTGTTTCTTCTTCAATCAAAAGGAAGTTAAGGAATTTTCTTTTTAGCTTTTCCAAGGAATGTAGGCTAAGATGAGACCCTGTTTCTTCTTCAATCAAAGGAAGCTAAGGAATTTTCTTTTTAGCTTTTCCAAGGAATGTAGGCTAAGGACAACTAATAAACATGTATGCTTCATGTATTTTCTCATAAAGCAAGTTATAATACTTCAAATTGTGATCATTGGGCTTAAGGTGAAACCTTGGGTATTCATAATCCATCTTTAATAGGGATGGAATTAAAAGGAATAATTTTAGTAAGATGTGATTCTACACTTTTCTCCATTCCTCTAAAAAGAATTGATAATTGATAATTATTTATTTATATCCATGTAAATTCTTTAAAATACAAATCTTTCTTTACTACTAATGTTTGGGTTTTATTTTATTATTATGAATTTGCATATTAAAAACAAATCTAAACTATTGGGCCGGTGCAAGCTAATGAGGGTCTCTTTTGACGCATTCGATACAATAGAAAACTAAAAAAAACAGGCATCCCTCAATTTACATGGATATTTTGAAATACTTACACAATGAATCTTGCTTTGAGTAAAATAGATGAAATGTAGGAAATTGAATCATGTTTCCGAATATATAAATTTTATCTATTGAAAATGTTCATAACTATCTCAAGTTTGATCTTTTCTAACATGTACTTTTTTGGGGGGAAATGATAAGGTATATGTCTTTGTGGGTGCAGCCTTTGAGTGCCTAAATGATGAAGTCAACCTACAAAAATGGTAGACATATAGAGAACAAATAGTACTAGTGCGGCACTATTTTTCCAAAATAAATTTAATAAAAAAATTTTTTTTAATTATATAAGTGATCAAATCTCGAAAATAGTAAGTCAAGAGTGGGTGCAACCTTTGAAGGTCTGAATGCAATGATCATGAATTTTTTTTTATAGCATGTAGAGGTCGGTGTCTATTAGTGTAGCATACAATTTTATTTTGCCTTAGAAATGAAAAGGTTATGAAAAAAACACTAACAATGTTTTTTGAGTTAAGGAGTAATGACACAAGAAAATAGAAGAAACAAATAAAAATAATATTTTTAAGATTAAATTACATATTTGGATTCTATAGAAAAAATGCTATTTGGGTCTAAAACTTCATAAAAAATGATTGTGTGTAACATATTGTAACAAGTGGTGAAACTAGGGAAAAATGGAAGGATCCATACTTATTTAAAAGTGTATAAACCTTGGCGTATCTTACCAATTCTTAAAAATGTCAACTATAAAATATTTGGCAATACTTTTCTAGAAATATTTCAATTTCTAAGGATTTTATATAGTTTATATAATAATTTGGCGATTTTCAGAGTGAAAAATTTAATCCCATAAAAAATGGGCAAAACAAGGGTTCAAAAAATGCATTTTGTCAAATCTTTTTTTGGAAAAAAACATGGAAAAATAGCCCATGGACTAAATTTTGCCCATAAAATTTTCCTTGGGTGAAACAATGGCATATTGAGAAAATGGGTGAGATGCCCAATTAGCTATGGTTTACCATATTCCATAGCACAGGTTTGGTTAACCCAAAGCTAAATCTGAAGTAGACACATATGAAGAGGGATGACACCCGAACACATGACAAGGCTCAATCTTAGTGCTAAGAAAGTTGAGCGTGTTTCTTTTAAATTCGAATTTCTTCCTCCCACCGAAAAAAGTTGGTGGAAAACAAAACCCATGCACGATATAGAACTATAAAATGTGCATGCGATATATAACTATAAACGTGCACACAATTCCTTACACTACATCCATGCGTGATATGTACCAATACAAATATATTCTTTATGACACTAAGGATTAGTAAGGGTTAGGGGGGAGGGGGGAGATAGAGAAAGAGTGAAGTAGGGGGATGAGAGAAAGAGAGAGAAAGAGATAGAGATGAAGGGGGTTAGGGGTTTGGGGAGGGGTAGGGCGGTTAGAGAGAAGGGGGGGTATAGGTGAGGGTTGGTTGGGATTAGAGAGAGAGAGATATGGGGGGTGGTTGGTGGCATGGGGAGTGGTATTATGAGAGACAACGATGGAGGGGGGTTTAGGGCTAAGGGGAGTAGCAGAGAGATAGAGAGAAGGGGGGTTAAGGGTAGGGGGAGTATGAGGGAGATAAAGAGAGAGGGGGTTGTTAGGGGGTTAGAGGTAGAGAGAGGCAGAGTAATTTTTAAGGGTGAAATTTTGAGAAATTGGCTATTTTGGGGTTTTTTTTCAAAAAATAAATTCGCTATTTAGTCATTTTTACTCTCTAATATCGACTATATTTACATAAAATATGTTTTTTTATTGTAATATTCACCAAAATTTACAAATTTCAATAATAAATTGTATGTTTCATATTTAATATTCGCCTACCTATCTATATATATGAATTTTTCAATCCAAAATAATTGCCTCGTATAGTATACTTGGGTATATTATTAGAATCCTTAAAAAATACCCTGGAGAGAGGGGGGTGTTATGGGGTTAGAGGTAGAGAGAGGGGGGGGTGTTAGCAGGATGGGGGCAGGTGGAGAGAGAGGAGGGGGTTAGGAAGGGTTAGGGGGAGTAGGGGAGAGATAGAGAGAGGAAGGGGGTTAGTGGTAGGGGGAAGCATAGGGATGTGTACATATGAGAGAGAGAGAGAGAGAGAAAGTGGGGTGTTAGGGTGTTGGGGGAGAGAGAGTGGGGTGGGGGTTAGGTGTAGGTGGAGGAGTAGGGGAGTGGGAGAAAGTGAGAGAGGGAGTTAGTAAGGGTTAGGGGGAAGAGAGAGAGAGAGAGAGAGAGAGAGAGAGAGAGAGAGAGAGAGAGAGCGGGGGGTAGAGGAAGGGGGAGGAGTAAGGGGGTGAGAGAGAGAGAGAGAGTAGGGGTCGGGGGGAGGGGTTTAGGTGATTGGGGGGGGGCGAGAGAGGGTTAGGAGTTAGGGGTAGGTGGAGGAGTATGGGAAAGAGAGACTGTGTGATAAAGGAGGAGAGGGGTGAGAGGTAGGGGTAGCATTAGGGGGTGAGAGAGAGAGTAGGGAGGTGGGTGTTTGGGGATTTGGAGAGAGAGAGAGAGGAGTAGGAATTAGGGGTAAGTGGAGGAGTATGGGAGAGAGAGAGAGTGAGAGAGAGGGGGTTGGAAAGAGTTAGGGGGAAGAGGGGAGAGAGAGGGAGGGGTTAGTGGTAGGTGGCGAGTAGGAGAGAGAGAGAGAGAGAGGTGATTTCACGGTAGGGGGGAGGAGGGGGTTTGGGGCAAAGAAAGAGACAGAGATTGAGTGGATTAGGGTTTTGGGGAGGAGTAGGGTGGTTAGAGAGAAGGGGAAGTATAGGGGAGGAGTGGGGGGTTGGGTTAGAGCACGGGGGGTTCACTAGCGAGGCAATATCATATCACATCCATTCATATTAGGGGTTTTAATACTCTTAGAAACCTCAAAAATATATTTCCTCATATTAAGGGGTTAAGGGGAGTTTTTAATTTGACATAGTAATATAAATATTGGGGGTTATTTTATTTGGGTGGGTTGAAGAATAACCTCCAAATCGTGATATGGATTCATACCTCCAAATCATGGGCTCAATTCATACCCACCTAAAACTTAAGGACCCTCCATTTTTATTTGATATTGCTTATGATCCTAAGTTTTGCATAAATATGATAATAGTGTACAAATGATAATATCGATGGAAGCCTCTTTGGATTACTGGCCTTGAGAAATCCTCATTTGACAGCTTATTTAGGTTTGGTTTGAATTGATGTTATATTGTTTTTCATCTTTAAGTTAAGAGATGTAGCTAATTTGGAGTTACGGATTTGAACAATTGTACTGTATTTTTTGTAGGCATTTGAGTAAAAGATCTAACTCTTCATTTTTTAGGTCAGGGTTTAGGTGGGTATTGAGATTCAATCAAACCTTGCTCCATGACAACCAAGAAAAGTGAGATCAATCTATATTGGCTCACTGGAACCAAGAAAAGTTAGATCAATCTTCCTTGACTAGTTATTTCTTTCAACTTTTTGTATTCTTCTTTAGCATTTTCACATTACCAGTCATGAATAGTTGTTAGATTAAGTTATATTTGGCATATTCATAATTGTAATTTAAATTCTTATATGCAAGGAATCCGTCTTAATATTATATTGGAATTGAAATAAACATAGGTGAAAATCTAAATCCTTATTTACATATCCTATGTGTTATTGTTACCATGAAATGTTATAATATAAATTTCACCATTTGTGTATCTTTATAACTATTGCATACTTGAAACCTAACAATGGACATTTTCCCCTCTCCTGTAAAGATTAAAAAAAAACTAGATATAACCCAAGAAAAGGTAACTAAATGTTTCTAATTCCCTTGATTGCATGAATAAATGTAGAGGAAGTGGAGGAAATTCATATATTGCATCTTGTGAATGACCCAAGTCCAAGCTATGTACATGATCATATGGTGTTATTGGAAAGTAAGAGGAATTTTTCGATGTTCATTTGAGTTCAAACATCATGATGTTTTTTTATAGGAATGTAGTGGATTCCATCCACGAAAGGGTAACAATTTTGCATTTTTATGGAGTTTAATTTATTAAGCGTATTGAAAACATGATCTCTCTATAGCTATACTTATATTTACATGATATAAAATTGGATGATTGAAAGGCTATGGTTTGAAACATCTGCAATTATCATCTTTTCTAAGCATTGCACTAACTATTGGACTATTATCCTTTTACATTCTTTGTTATGTTGATATCTTGAATGGGTTTCCTTTTATGCATTTTCCCTTCCCAATACTATTTCGTTGGTTCTTTCGCTATCCAACGCTAGAAATTGACCAGTCACTCCTGCAATCCTAGTGGGATCATTATTAACATTATACTATTATTTTATTTAGCATCATGTTTGCTTCTACTAATATGTTTTAGGGCTCATGTTTGTTACAACTTGATAATATGATATAAAGGGGGTATTAAAAATGGGTTGATAAAAATAGATACATACAATATCTTGTGAAACTATGGGTTTTCTTAATTGGATAAACATATTGGGCGGGGGGTTCAACAATACAAATTCAGGAGGAAATTTCCAATATTTAGTGGAATTAGGGATATTCTTTAATATCATGTGAACGATCGTGCTATGTAACAAGTTTGGTGAGTGAACCCCCCATGGGTTAGAGAGAGAGAGGCAGGGGTGGTTAGTGATAGTGGGGAGGGGAATTACAAAGATAGAAGGGGGGTTAAGGGTAGGGGGAGTAGCACGGAGAGAGGGCGGGTTAGGGGTAGAGAGAGAGAGGGGGTCCTTTTCAGGGATTAGGGTAAAGAGAGAGGGGAAAGGGTGTGATTAGGGGTAGGTGGAGGAGGGTGTTTGGGGTAGATAAAGAGAAAGAGATCGAGGGGGTTAGGGGTTTTGGGAGGAGTAGGGTAGTTAGAGAGAGTGAGAGAGAGAGTTGTGGGGAAAGGCGGGGAGGGTGTGGGTGATTAGGGGTAGTGGGGATGAGGGGATTTGGGGAGAGAGAGATATCTAGAGATTGAGGTGGGGGGATAACAGTTAAGGGATAATTATGGTAGTTAGAGAGAGGAGGAGGGGGGTGAGAGGTAGGGGGAGGACTAGGGGGTGAAAGAGAGAGAGTAGGGAGGGGGGTGTTAGGGGCTTGGGGGAGAGAGAGAGCGATAGGTGGAGTACGAGAGAGAGAGAGAGAGAGAGAGAGAGAGAGAGAGAGAGAGAGAGAGAGAGCATGTGGGAGTGTTAGGGGGGTTGGGGGAGAGGGAGAGGGGTGGGTATTAGGTGAAGACATGAAGGTAATTTTTCCTCAATTTGAGAATTATTCGCATAGCTTTTCATTCTTATTTTTAGAAGTTTTGAAGAGTTGCTTGAGTTCCTAGTAACATCTGTCATTTTTATTTAAACGGAAACCACTCATGGAAAGTGGATATGATACACTAGTTGAATATTTCTTAGGAAGAAGACAACAAAGGCAATATGGAGAATCCATGTGCCTGTTTTGGCATCTTGAAGGTAAAGGGTTTAGGGGGGATAGATAAGAGAGGTTTGTGTGGTGTTTTCAAAGGTTTATCGCTATTGAGTATTTATTATTGAATTATTGATCCAAAATATGTGTTATTTTCTCCAGAGTATGCTCACAGGATATGTGTAGAGCATTTGTCCCACAAAAAAGGAGATTCCATATGTGATTTGTGCTATCAAGTTCATGGTTTTTTATTTCACAATTTTTATTTTTTGATCGAGCGTTACTATATATATATATATATTCAAAAAAGGAGATTCCATATGTGATTTGTACTATTAGGTTCATGGTTTTTTATTTCTCAATTATTAGTTTTTGATCAAACATTACTATATGTATATATATATTCTTACTATTATTATAACCTTACCATAATACCTTGAATTGGAAATGTATCCATAATTATAGTTTCCTTCATCCATTTTGGTTTTAGAACTTCAAAATTTTGGTGACAAAACAAATGTGTTGAACTTTGGTTGTCATTGATGTCAACTGATGTCAACTGATGTCAAAGAGGACTCAGTATCCTTGTGTCAATTTGAAGAAGTATATGAAATCCAATTTGAAGAAGTACATACATATTGCAGAAGTACATCCAATTTGAAGAAGTACATAAGGTATGTGTGCAAGTCCTAATCCATCTAGTAGTGATACTTCAAAGGTAATGTTGAAGAGGTGGTTGGACAAGTCTCGAGATTGTGCAAGAGGTTTGGAAGCATGAAGTAGTTGGACATGTATGCAAGTCCTGGAAGTGCACATTACCCACCAATCGAAAGAAGTATACAATTCTTGAAGCGTGCAAGAGTCCTGGAAGCAAGTGGCGGTTGGACAAGTCAAGTGCGCAAGATCCACAAGCGATGATACTTCAATGGTGAAAGACCACACACGAAGTGGTTCCCAAGTGCGCAAGACCCACTATGCAAATGACCAAGTATGTGCAAGAACCCCATGGCATGATACCTTAGTGGCACAAATCATGACAAGTGGCGAAAGCAACAAAGAAGGGACGCTACGACCAACTTGTGGACATATGGTCTCTATAGGCCAAGTAGAAATAAGAAGCCAAGTTGGAGAATTGAAGTAAGCTTGAAGATGCAAATGTGGTAGCAATCTGATTTGGCAAGCTTCTAATTATTGGGGTATCAATGGCTTGTTGGAATGGAATAGCATAATCTAGGCAAAGAGCCAGATGCACAAAATGCGACACAACAGATGATGCATAGGAATATGTGATATATCCAAGACAGATGTGCAAAGATAGAAATGAAACACAACAGATGATGCGCAAGATGAAGTGATTTATCTGAGATGGATGCGAAAAGACAGAAGAGAAACACAATAGAAGATGCGCAGTATGATGAGGCTTATCTAATACAAGTGCATAAGAACATAAAAGTAGTATTGCAAATGGAACCCAAAAGGTCACATATTATCTAAGACAGATGTGCCAAGAAAAGAGTGAAGCATAGCAGAGGATGCACAAAATAATGTGATTTATCTTATATAGATGTGTGAGGTCAGAACAACAACATAGTAGAGGATGTGTAGTATCAGTTGACTATGCATATGCACATAAACATAGCAATATGATGAAACAACACGTAGATTGCAAAAGGTTATGAAATATGAGAACCAATAGGAAACATTGATGTAGTGAAGTGAAGTGTGTGATACAGTACAACAATTACCAGATTAGAGTATACAGAAGGTGTGCACAACAAAATGTATCGCAGCAAATTTGGAGAGTGCCCAAATCAGTAGAAAACAAAGACGAATCTTCTACAGACATATCAGGGTGGCAGGAGGGGGAAAGGAATAGGTAGTCAGTGCTTCCTCAAGGTCAGTGCTTGTAAATCCAGGGGATTGGTGCTTCCTTCCAGTTGATGCTGGTAAATCAAGGAATTGGTGCTTCCTTCAGGTTGTAGCCTGTAAATCAGGGTGTTGGAGCCTCCTTCCATTTGGTGCTTCCCATGAATGTAATCTTTATAATATAAGAGAGCATTTGGTGGTTTTCTCCCATTTGGGTTTCCACGTAAAAACTTTGTGTTTTGAGTTTTGCGCATATGTGATGAATGTTATTGTTTATGGTAAATGCATAATATGGCTACTGTTTAATTTTTATAAGAAGTGAAAATAGTTCATAACTGTGCTAATACTAATTCACCCCCCCTCTCAGTATTAATAAGATTCCAACAATTGGTATAAGAGCGGGTGTCTTCAGTAACAGTTTAACAAATGGAAGATAGGTCCTTGCGCAGTTAAGGATGAAAAGGAAAGATGTTCTCAACGTGAAGCACCATGGTTACATGAAAATGATAGCATGTGGCAAAAGAAAGGAATGTTATTCGCACTAAGAGAAAAACTATAGAAGAGGTCAAAAGAGTTGCAACCAATATCATGCAAACTCTGAAAAAGAAAGAAGAGTCATGAAGGATGGAAACACACTTTACTAGTCAACTACAGGAGATGGATAAAACTTGTCAAACCGAGAAACTTAAGACTGACACTTTGGAAAGCAAACTTAAGAAATCAGCTGTAGAGAATTAGAAGTTATCCAAAGAGAACATACTTTATAAGAAATAATAAGAAGATAATAAACAAGAAAGAGAAGGAAGGGTTGCTAAGTTAAACGAAGAAATATTGTCACTAAAAGATCAACTCCAAAAATCCTAAAGACAAATTGATGATGCCAACATGGTGATCAATGAAAAACAAATTCAAATTCAAGCAAGACAGATTGAGATCATCTCTCTGAAAGAGAATATTTTTGAGAATACAAAAATGATCGATGAACAAAAGACTCAACTACTGGAAAAGGAATCAGAAGTTAAAAGACTGCAAACACGGCTAAAGACAAATGACTGTTGATGTATATGTAACTTCAGAATGTATTTCACCCATGTATTCCATATATGTATATTGTACTCCTATAGAGATGGTATTATTCCTCTATACAACAGTGTTTGTATTCCTATAGAGATGTTATTATTCCTTTATACGGAAGTGTCATCATTTATATTGTAAGTGTCGTAACTTATACTTGATGGGTTATTAGACCACCTTGTTGGGGTCGGCCCTGTATAGGTCATGTGGGTCAAAGGGTTATTAGACCACACTATTGAGGGTCGACCATGTGGGTCAAAGGGTTATTAGACCACCCTATTGGGTGTCGGCCCAGTCAGCATTATGTTATGTGGTTAAGTTGAGGCCAACCTAGTAAAGGTTATTAGGCAAGTCAAGTCAAGTATACATAGAATGCGGGAGGCACTCTATTTGATCATTCTATTCTCACACACACTCTTTGGAGAGTGGCGCACTTGTGGAGGAGGAGAAGCTACTGCTAGGAGATGTCTATCTCTTATGCTTGGGTTGTATCATTGCTATATCTATCTCTGAGGAAGTTATTGGGGTTTTTCACCTTTATGGTTTTCCCCAAGTAAACTTTGTGTCTCTTGTGTGCTTGCATTATTGTGTCCATGATTGATATGTTGTAGATATGTTGTACATGTTGTTCTCTCAGTTAAGATCCTAGATCATATTGAAGTAAATTCTGAAAAACTAACATGGTATCAGAGCTAGCCTGAAAGAAGGCATGGTATGGCATGTATGACACTTGTTGCATTTGCGATGCTAGGGCTTGATATAGCAAAAACCAGTCATCGTAGCACGTTTGCTATAAATCCATTTTGGTGAAGTTTTCGGATCTGAAAATTTTACAGGTTGAAGATCAAATTTCTATGTACCTTGTGTCCAAAGGAAAACTTCTAATTCGTTGTACTTTGTGTTTTATGATCTGTACAACCTAGGGTTTCTGCCTCTTCTAGATCTGAGTCATAAACAGGTGACCTAGAAAAAAAGGTCATAACTTGGGCTAGGAAGCTCCAAATAAAATTTGTAAAAAGTGGCAGGTAGTGTACGGACTGTAATTTCTCAGGTAACTTTTTCAGAGGCCGAAACTGAACCAGTGACACGTGGAAATCCGTACAAGTTCTCTCTCCTGTTTTATCCCATAAACAGGTCATGTTGCGACACCTTGCATAAATCTCTCTCAGAGAATCCAATTGAGGTAAAACCTATGGGGTTGGAAAGATGATAGGTCGGGCTTCCACAAGTAGAATTTTCAGACCCTATGGATTGGAAAGTTCAGAGTTACACCAGAAACAATCAAGTGCATATTTATGTCAAAACATAATTATTTTTGAGCACCTTCATTCATGGATTCGAGAATTTAGGGTTTCAGAGAAGTTGGAATTTTTGTAATCGGAGACCATGGCTGGATGCTACTCATAAAAATCAAAATTTAGAGACCAAGATCAGATTTTTTGGTTGGGCAGAAGGCCGGGCTTGATCAGACCCTAGTTCGAGACTTTGATCAGAAAAGTGGAGAATTAGGGCTTCTGCAAAAATGGGAATTTTTTAAATCTGTGACCACAGCTGGAAGCTCCTAATAAAAATAGAATCTTAGAGCTTTGGATCGAACCTTTTGGTTGGGTAGAAGGGTGGGATTTATCAAACCCTAGTTCGAGATCCTGTCCAGAAGATCCGAAAGTTTCAAAGGCAATTTTGAGGGGTGAAACTTTGCAGTTTTCAAATTCTGAGTATACCAACTTGATCATCTCATCAAGGCGCGTCCTTCTATCCTTTCAGAAGTTTGAAATTCAAAATATGAATTTTTAGGGTTTCTCTGACAAACCCTAATCCAGCTCCAGATCCAGTTTCTGCAAATCAAGTGGATTGGGTTAATCCTAGAAGAGAATCGTTTGGTCACCTGCATAAGTGAAGAAGTTCCTGTTTTAGAGGGAGATGAGGCTAAGACCTTACATAAGAAGATTACAAGCAATCTCGATAGGTATGACTTATCCAGGTATGTTTTGAGATATCTTCCTGATTAAGCTTATGATATGTTTGTCTTCGTTAAGGTTAGTACAATCTTGATTAAGCTTAGACTTGTCGTATCACCTTAATAAAATTATGAATACATGATAGAAGATATTCATTGATTAAGGTTTTGACACTTATGATTGTACTAATGCATTGTGATGTTGTATGAGGTTTATGTTGTTCGCTAACATAAAAGGTACACCAAGAAAGACAAATCATGTTCTACTTCAAGAACATATGATCATGGTGACATGAAGACAAAGATTCATCCATTGTCATGGATCACATAGAAGATCTACTTACGAGGTATGTATAACTTGCTTCTACAATGGTTAACTTATGAGACATGCAGGTTACTAGCACAAGTCATTGAAGAGAACCAGAAGAAATCATGCAGGTATGTTAGACATAACTAGCTAACATAGTAAGCCAGGTATGTTTTTCCTATATCAAGTTAGAACATTACCTTGTGTTAGGATCCCTTATATAAGTATACTTGGTATGATTGGTTATGTTTATTCATAAAGTTAGAGATGTAAGAAATCAAGGGTTTATGCATATTATGTCTCTTATCTTGATTGATGATTTGACTAACCAGAAGAGTCCTATGATCAAATAAGAATATGCATGAGTAAGTCTTCCCTAAAACCTTGAATACTAATGTTTATTATTTGTGTTTGAAATGATCATGACTATACATGCTTAAGATTATTGTGTTTTAATAGTATTAAGATTATACTAATGAATGTGTGATTATGTATGAGACCTCAAGGATAACACAATGATGATACTAATAAGCATGCATAGTGATTAAGGATGGATATAAGTTCAAGGACAGATAATCCAGGAAGCAAAGATCAAGAGGGAGCACACTTCAGTAGTTTCTGCAAGGATGCAGATATTCAGAGGGAGTTGACCACTTCTCACAATCCACATCAGAATGGAGTTACAAAAAGGAAGCAAAGACTGAGAGGGATTTAACCCTACAACCAAACAAAGATAAGTATTTGAATTATCATTTCTTGCATATTTGATTGTTTAAATAATACTGTTCAATAATGTATATACTGATGTTCCTAGAATTAGGTTGTGTATTATGCATATTAGAATAATTGCATTAATGAACAATATACTACTAATATGCATATGTAATGGGTAAGTGGCCTATGGCACTGTACAACATTTCATTGCTACTTATCTAGAATGAAACCTCTTTGCTAACATGTTAGGAGTAGTGCAAACTCTTAACAATGTTCTGGTAGAGATTGGAAGGCATCTAGAAAGTTACAGGATATGGATGAATGTTGTATTGAAGCATTGGCTAAAATAATTTCATGAATATATGAAATATTTCTTTATGTGTAAGAATTTGTTCTGGAAACTATGAGAAGTTTCTAATCATGCAATTTAACTTGTTTTGTAGGAAAGATCATATACAAGCACCTACAAAAGAAGGACTACAACATTTGTTTCAGCAACAAAGTTATCTATTCAAGATATTGAATATATTGAAGTTCCCAGGATTCGGGAAGAATGCCATGATCGAGGAGTACCAGTCGATCATGAAGAATGATGTTTGGGATGCAGTCCCAAGAACTGAAGGGAAGTCTGTTGTGACTTCCAAATGGATCTATAAGATCAAGCATGCTGCAGGTGGCAGCATAGATACTTTTTCTCCTGTAGCCAGATCCACTTCCATCAGATCAGTACTTGCTCTGGCTGCAATGATGAAATGGAAGATACACCAAATGGATGTCAAGACAACTTTCTTGAATGGTGTAGTCGAAGAGGAAGTGTATGTGGAGCAGCTACTTGGTTCTGAGACACATGACAGGGAGTCATATATGTGCAGAACTTGGTATGGTAGGATAGACAGCTTTCTATCCAGTTTGGGCTTTACCAAGAGTAAAGCGGATTCCACCTTTACTACAAGATTGAGGAAGGCAATCTTGTGATACTACTGTTGTATGTAGATGATCTGTTTGTAACAGGTAATGATAGTTTGATTGTTGATACCAAGAGGAATCTTGTTGCCAAATTCGAGATGAAGGACTTGGGGATGATGCACTATTTTCTAGGCATGGAGGTGTGGCAGAGTACAGATGGAATCTTCCTTGGACAAGGGAAGTATGCAGTAGAGATCTTGAAGAGGTTTGGGATGATGGACTGTAGGGCCATGGCCACACCTATGGAATCGAACATGAAGATTCTGTGTGATGCTTCATCTGATCCCGTTGATGTCACTATGTATCGTCAGATGATTGAGTCCTTGATGTACCTAATGAACACGAGACCAGATATTTGCTTTGCAGTGAACACATTGAGCCAGTTCCTGACGGATCCGAGGAGTGTTCACCTGGTTGTTGTAAAGCATATTCTGAGGTACCTAAAGGGTACGGTTGACTATGGGCTCAAGTATGATGCGAATCAAAAGTTTAACCTGTAGGGTTATGTTGATTCAGATTGGGTAGGCAGTGTTGCAGATAGGAAGAGCACATTTGGGTGTTGCTTCAGTATGGGATCAGGTGTGATCTCTTGTTTTAGCAGGAAGAAGTTCTGCGTAGCACTGAGTACAGCTGAAGCAGAGTATGTTGCTGCTTGTTCAGCTAATTGTGAGGCAGTATGGCTTCGAAAGCTACTATCTGATTTATTTGATCTCCCACTGGAGGCTACTATTATCCTTTGTGACAACCAGAGTTGTGTGAAGGTGTCTGAGAATCCGGTGTTCCATGACATGTCGAAACACATTGAGATAAAATATCACTATATCAGGGATATGGTGCAGAGAGGAGGAGTAAAGCTCCTGTATGTTGCAATGGATGAGTAGATTGCAGATGTACTGACGAAGCCACTAGCCAGAGTGAAGTTCGAGTACTTCAGAGAGAGGCTTGGTGTTCCTTAGATTGACGACACTTCGAGGAAGAAGTGATGGACACATTTGTTGAAGTCATTCCAAGCATGTTGGAAGGAGGATCCTTCACATGGCTGTGGATGTAAGCGCTGGATGATGAGCATCAGGGTGATGCTCCAGTTACTGCTATGTATGTATGCATCATGTTGGATGTTAGATATGATTAGTTGGATCATTTATGTATGTATGCATCATGTTGAAGCTGGATATGATTAGTTGGATCATGTGTATGTATCTGTATATGTTTCAGGTGGATACATTGTATGATCAGGTGGATCATGTGTGTTGATATGTATCAGGTATGATCAGGTGGATCTTGTATTTGTATGTATATCAGGTGGATACATTGTATGATCAGGTAAATGATGTATGATGATATGTATCAGGTAGATACTGTGTATGCATTAGGTAGATGCATTGTATGATCAGGATCATGGATGACGAGCTTCAGGATGTTGCTCCAAATGACATGCATTAGGACGATGCAGTGATGATGATCAGTATGATCATGTGTACATCAGGATGATGTATGGTGAGTATCAGGATGATACTCTGTGGCTGTGGAACATGTTGTGCAGATAAACATATAATCTTAGCCCTAGGAGGTTTGCAGATAGTCTTTCAAGGTTTTTCCTATGGCATGTAGTACTAGCCCTGGGATATCTGGCAAACGCTCTTTCGAGGTTTTGCTTTGGAGGACATATAATCCTAGCCTTGGGAGGTTTGCAGATTCTCTTGCTAGGTTTTGCCGCTGGCATATAATAGCTCCCTGGGAGATCTGCTAAATGCTATTTCGAGTTTTTTTCCTATGGCATGTAATCCTAGCCCTGGGAGATCCAATAGGTTGATCTGTGTGCTCGTAATTAGTCCTGGGATGCTCTTTCGAGGTTTTTCCATGACCACATGTAATAAGTCCTGGAGATCTAGACAGGATGAAAAAGGCCTCAGATGCTCTTTAGGGTTCCTGCTTGGCAAGACACTCTTTTAAGGTTTTGTGGTGGGGGTCACATGTAATAAGTCCTGGAGATCTAGACAGGATGAAAAAGGCCTCAGATGCTCTTTAGGGTTCTTGCTAGTCAAAAGACTCTTTTAATATTTTGTGACAGTCACATATAATACTAGCCCTGGGAGATCCAACAAGTGGAGCTGTGTGCTTGTAACAACCTAGGATGCTCTTTCAAGGTTTTGTGACGCACATAATAAGTCCTGAGAATTCCACAGTATGGCCAGTGATGATGAAGAACTGTAGGTGGTGGGCCTACATCCAATATCAAAAAGGACTGTATATGTAGAACTTCCTATGACGAGTAGATTCATAGATTGATAGAGATAGCAGCAGCCGTGACGATGATGATGATTCGAGGATGATGATTTGCTGATGATGATCCAGAGAATAAGACTTGTGCTAGCAGATCTGTGTCGAGAAATACCTTCCTAGTTAAGAGGGAGTGTTGATGTATATGTAACTTCAGAATGTATTTCACCCATGTATTTCATATATGTATATTGTACTCCTATAGAGATGGTATTATTCCTCTATACAAAAGTGTTTGTATTCCTATAGAGATGTTATTATTCCTCTATACGGAAGTGTCGTCATTTATATTGTAAGTGTCGTAACTTATACTTGATGGGTTATTAGACCACCTTGTTGGGGTCGGCCCTGTATAAATCATGTGGGTCGAAGGGTTATTAGACCACCCTATTGGGGGTCGGCCATGTGGGTCAAAGGGTTATTAGACCACCCTATTGGGTGTCATCCCAGTCAGCATTGTGTTATGTGGTTAAGTTGACTCCGACCTAGTAAAGATTATTAGGCAAGTCAAGTCAAGTATAAATAGAGTGCGAGAGGCACTCTATTTGATCATTCTATTCTCACACACACTCTTTGGAGAGTGGCGCACTTGTGGAGGATGAGAAGTTGCTGCTAGGAGATGTCTATCTCTTATGCTTGGGTTGTATCAATGCTCTATCTATCTCTGAGGAAGTTATTGGGGTTTTTCACCTTTATGGTTTTCCCCAAGTAAACTCTGTGTCTCTTGTGTGCTTGCATTATTGTGTCCATGATTGATATGTTGTAGATATGATGTACATGTTGTTCTCTCAATTAAGTTCCTAGATCAGATTGAATTAAATTCTGAAAAACTAACAATGACAAGTTTTCCAAAAGCGCAAAAGTCTTGAATGAGATTCCGAGCAAATGGAGGTCACGATTTAACAAATCTGTTTACAAGGTTGGCATCAAAAGAAAAAGAGATTTCTCTCAAGGAAGAAAATGAATAAACTGATAAAGAGAAAAATCAAAGGACAAATAATAAGAATACTATGCAACTAAAGGAACTGTACTTGTGCAAAAGTATTAAATGTTGGAAGTGCAAATGGTTGGATACACTGGAAATTGCTGTAACAACATTGTCTGTTACAAATGCAATAAAATTGGTCATAAATCTCGAAACTGCGAAAATTCAAGGAAATCCAACAAATATTTGAAGAATAAAATAGATGAGTAATCTCAACTAGCTCTTTACAAAAGAAGCTATACACCTGCATATCAAGGAAAATAACAATGTAGAATGATTTGAAAAAGGAAGTTCGTGGATAAAGTTAATAGCTTGATTCTATGTGAAGTTAGTGAAAATATGACTAAGTTCTTTGTGTTGAATAAAAATGTGGAGAGCTTGGGAGACCATTCTATCTCCACTCCAACACAAGATTAATCCACAGATAGATGAACCTGTCACAGAAAGAAAATTGTGTGCAAAAACATACTACAACAAAAGGTGAGCATTAATGACTAGTGGAGTAGTGACCGTAGTGGAGACCAATTAATGGGAAGAATCGGTAATTAGTGTAAGAGTATGATTAATTGAATTTGGACAAGATCAAAAAAATCTTGAGAAAATTGAAACATTCCAGTTTTCAAAAATGGACTAAATCTAGGCAAATCTACAAAGAACAGAAATCATTAATGACAGAGGAAAGTCGTCAAATCTTTATAAGCCATGAATATCTTCAATATTAACCCATGTGTCTATTAATAACATTATCTATAGAGTGAACAGTTGTGAGTGAAGGTTGAAGCTCGGAAGCCATGGAACCTAAGAGATAATGCAGGACACAAAACCCATCAGTGAACGTGTAGGGAGAATTTGCACAAACACTAGGTGCCTCTTCATCAAATCCTGTAAAGGTCCCTCATGACTGCATTCCATCCAAAAAAACATAATGCAAGGCATGTTAAATTACATGATATAGAAGACTCAGACATACCTGCACGAAAGGCTTCTAAAGGTGTGATAGTCGAAGAGAATATTCTTGGGAAACTGTACAAGTTCGGGTTTGTAGATTATGATATCACTGACGCTAATAAATTACTTGAACTGATAATGGAAAAATACATGAATATGATTGTTAGTCCAAACCCTAAGTTATCAGTTCTGATGGAACTCCATCCATGGGAAAATGGGTTGTCAAAATCAGGGATACTGAACTTGTTAGAGATCCCTCACTTTGGAAGGTCCCCGTAGGTGAATATGTGTGCAAAAATGTTGCTATCACAAGTGCATGGTGGGTTCCTATGGATGAAAAATCCTATATCCATTAACGCCAAGATGATTGAGTCAATCACAGGGCTGCCAAACTTAGGGGAAGATGTAAGTCTTCTTACAGACAAGACACTGGAGAAATCCCTTGGAAAGAAGATGGTCGAAAAATATGGAACTCAAAGGGCCATCTGAGGATACCCAGTCACGCAGATAAAAGATGATGTTGTAAGGTTTGTTGTTTAGGTAATGGCATGCAAGATATTCCGGAAGAGTCTCAACAACAATCATTTCAATCGTAGATAAATGTGGGGAGGGAGTGAAGATGAACTGGTCAATGTTCTTGCTGAACGAATGTTCAGTTTATTCATATTGATGATAGAGGGCCTCTTATTTACCCCATGGTTCCCTGAATTTGACCCTTTCTGGAGGACTGCTTGGAAATGCAAGAAAAAGTTACACCCTTTCATTATACTTGGTTATTGATATGTATTGCGCTTATAGGATGGAAAGAATCAGAAGGGAGTCAATTCTTTTATAAAACAAGAAGGGAGTCAATTCATGCAAGCTGAGAAGGATGTCTTGATGGAACAAAGGAAGAAAGATGGAAAGGCGTTGTTACACATACATCAAGCAACACATGAATCCATACTCCCAAGAGTAGTAGCAATGACGCTGGCTAAGGAAGCGTGGGACACACTGGAAACTTCCTATCAACGTTCGAACAAGGTAAGGACTACCAAACTACAAATCCTTAGAGGAGATTTTGAATCTCTGTCAATGAAAGATACAAAGTCAGTAGAATCATTCTATACTCGTGTTATTGGACTGGTTAATCAAATAAAGTCTCATGGAGAAAATCTAAGTGACCAAAGATGATCCATTTATGCAAGAACACAACAGAATACACAAATACCCATAAAAACAAAGATGCAGCGTAAATAACACTTCATTTCATTAATCAAAGAACATAAACTTGTTACATACAGGATGGAAATAAACTAGCTAGAGTGTTGGTAGCTTATCTCTGAGAAGAGATGTGGCGGCCACATGCCTCTGAACTCTGTGTTACAATGAGGATCGAAGGCCTATATATTATTGAGAAACAATGGAAACCCTACACATACAAAAACCTAACCCTAGGACGTGAAACACCAGAATATGGGCCCCGTTGGGTAACTTGGTACATCAATTTCCTGGGGTCATAACTTTGGCATACTACCTTCGTTTGATGCACATGATACATTGTTAGAAAGATATATTCAAGGACTCATATTTTCCTGACCATTCGATGCCGAAAAAACGTCGTTTAGGGCTTCAAAACGGCTCCGTAAGTTTAGGACCTAGAAACTACCAAAAATAGTAAATTGTGCTACAATTAAGGAAACTGAAAAATTGAAGAAACAATGGTGGGGGTCCAAGTGAAATAGGTGGGTGGCCACCAATATCCTCCTGGATCAAAAGAGTTGTTGAAAAATTTCTTAGAGTTCTTCCAAAGAAATTTGAATCTTTAGTTGTGACCCTAGAGGAAAACAAAGATCTATCCCAATTTACTATTGATGAGTTGCAAGCCTCATTACTCAATCATGAACATAGAATCAACAGTTCAGATACATCACTGGAAGTTGCATTCGCAGCACAATCATCCATAAGTCGTGGAAGAGGCAGAAGAAGATCAAACTCTAGAGGAAGAGGACGAAGTTCTTTCAAAGGAAGTCACAACAGCAGCGCTGCACATGTCGCTGGTAGAGGTCAAAATCAGATCCCCAGTCATCCAAGTGGAAAAAGGTATGATAAATAAAAAATTCAATGTCATTACTGTAAGAAGTTGGGACACTTCGCATATGAATGCAGGAAGAAGCAGTATGACCAAGGAAAGCAAGGCCGAACACAGTCAAGCAATACCAGCACTACGAATAGCTCATTGTTTTTGGCATGTGCATCTCCACTTGAATGAAATGTTGTCCAAGAAAGCCCAAATGACATATGGTATTTAGACTCAGGCTGTAGCAATCACATTATTGGTAATTTAAATCTATTTTCTAGTTTAGATAAACCAGTTCAAACTGATGTCACACTTGGAAATAATATTCAAGGCACTATTTTGGGTAAGGGTACTGTTGATATTCTAACTAAATAGGGGGAGCAAAAATTTATGCTTGATGTTTATTATGTTCAAGGTTTGAAGCATTATTTGATGATCATTGGACAATTGATGGAAAAAGGTTACAAATTTCATATGACAGGAAAGCATTGTCTGATCAAAGACATATATCCAAGCATTTGTTTAATAGCCAAAGTGCAAATGACAAGCAATCATTTGTTTCCTTTGAGGATAAGGCCAAACATAAAAGGAAAAACAACTCAAGTTGTTCATGGAAGTTAGAATGAAAATTCTGGAGTTGCATTCAACGTAGAAAGTAAAGAAGCAGAAATTCACTACGACAAGGAATAAAAAGACAGCCAAGAAATGCAAGCAACATTTCAAATAGAAATAAAGGATGAATCCTAGTTGTGGAACTTCAAATTTGGACATTTGAATTTTGGTGGGCTGAAGCTACTGCATATGAAGGACATGGTAAAAGGATTGCCATTAATTGAAAAGCCAGAGAGAATTTGTGAAGGATGTAATTTTGGAAAACAACACAGAGACTTTTCCAGTCGGAAAGTCATTCAGAGCTCGCACACCACTTGAAATTGTGCACTCTAATATTTATGGACCGATGCAAACACCATCCATGGGAGGATGCAATTACCTTCTCAAATTTATTAATGATTTCACAAGAAAAACCTGGGCATATTTTATAAAACATAAATATGATGCGCTTAGTTGTTTTCAACAGTTCAAGGCACTTGTGGAGAAGCAAAGTGGTTACAACATCAAGATATAAATAATAGATAGAGGTGGTGAGTATGTTTCAAATGATTTCTTAAATTTTTGTAAAAGTCATGGCATACAGAAACAATTCATTGCGTGGTATACACCACAGCAGAATGGTATCGCAGAGAGGAAGAACATAACCATTATGGAGATGGCACGCAGTATGTTGGAAGCCATGCATCTGTCATATGAATACTGGGCTGAAGCAGTGGCAACTGCTGTATACATCATGAATCGATGTCCGACGAAGAGCATGAAGAATAAAGTTCCACAGGAAGCATGGACAGGTATGAAACACAGTGTTTCGCATTTAAATTGTTTTGGTTGTGTAGCATACACAGATGTTCTGGATGAGCTAAGAAGGAAATTAGACAATAAAGGATAGAAATGCATTTTTATTGAATATTCTGAAGACACAAAAGCATACAAGTTGTATGATCATGTTGCAAGAAAAGTTATTATTAGTCGATATGTTCAGTTTGTAGAGAATGAAGCATGGGATGGAACCGTAGAGAAGAATGTTAAAATCGTGTCACATGTTGAACATGACACTACTAAATTTTTGGCCTTTAGGGGGGATTTTCTTTCGCCCCCAAAAGTTACCTATAGGGGGGGTTTTGGCTTTGGGGGTGGTTTTGGCAAAACCACCCCTAAAGACACCGATGTTAAAAGTTTTTCCCTTTAAGGGCAGTTTTTGACAAGATTGGAATCGTCCCAAAAAGTGACTTTTGGGGGCGGTTTGTGACCCCCCTCATAGAGGTCTACGGAGGCATTTTTAAACCCCCCTCATAGACCCCTTCATAGAGATCTACGGGGGAGGTTTTGAACACCCTTCATAGAGACCTACAAGGGCGGTTGTGAGCCCCCTCATAAGCCCCCTCATACAAACCTACAAGGGCTGTTTGGAACCACCCCCGTAGAGGACTATAGGGGCGGTTTCAAACCCCCCTCGTAGAGGCCTATAGGGGAGGTTGTGAACCCCCCTTGTATAGTCCAATAGGAGCGGTTTGGAACCCCCCTTGTAGAGGCATGTAGGTGCAGTTTATAACCCCCCATCGTAGAGGATTATAGGGGCAATTTTGAACCCCCCTCGTAGATGCCTATAGAGGCAGTTTGAAACCCCCCTCATAGAGTCCTATAGGGACAGTTTGGAACCCCCCTCATAGATTCCTATAGGGGCGGTTCCGAACCCCCCCTAAAATTCCTTATTACAAACCTTTCGGGGCGGTTACAAACTCCCCTCATAGGTACCTACAAGGGGGGTTCTAAACCCACCTCGTTGTAACATACACGGGCAATTTCGAGCCCCCCTCGTAGTGACATATGAAGGTGGCTTAGAACCCCCCTCGTAGTGACATATAAAGGCAGTTTAGAACCCCCCTCGTAGCAACATACAAAGACAGTTTGAAACCCCCTCTATAGCCATAGTAAATCATAATAAAATATATTTTATTAAAAATACCAATATTGCAATATCAATAGGACATGGAGGAATCGAACCACCAACCTCTTGCTTGTAAGGCAGGCGCTCTTCCATTGTGCTAGAACCCTTTCAGAATTGTGGAGAGGAGAATATGAACACCCAGATTGCATCATTTGTAATTCTAAGAAAATACAATAATATCCAAAGACAACCATGCTTAAAATCCAATTTATTTTTCAAAACACATTGATAAGCACAAAAATCTACCATAATACGCCTAGAGATCCTTCTAAATTTTGGAACTGTTTGAAGAGACCCCAAATATGTCTAGCCACAAAAATCTACATAAGTAATTTCACATAGGATCTATGTTGGTAAAGAAACTAGGATTTAAGTCCCTCATTTACAAATAATTAACATTTATCATGTACTAGATCCACAAGGTATACTTCAAAATTTCTAAACACCATAACCATAAAAGCATTACAAGATTATACTAATCCAATGAAAATGAAATGAAATGCAAGAAATCATAAAATTGTGAATGAACTCACTTTCATTTATTAAGGCCTAGAAATGCTCGCAAGGCTTTGGGAAAAGGCCCAGAAATGTACGCAAGGCTTTGGGAAAAGGCCCAAAAATGCCCACAAGAAAGCATTTCAATTGTATGAAGCCACTCAAATGTAAAATACTTGTCGTCATCCTAATGTATGCCACATACTATATCTTAGAAAATATTCAAGGTGAATTCTTAAACCACGAGATTAGCTCGTAATGGAATCTCTTCCAAAACTCCAAAACAAAGACTATGATGCAAATGAATTATGTTTTATAATATGAAAACATTAAGCATACATGCATAAAAGTCAACAAAGAAATAAATGCCAACCCCTTATTGCAAAATATATACATGGCTTCATTGGGGAAGGATAGTTGGAATGTTTTTCTCTTTCTTTTGTTTGTAAAGCATGCAGCTAATATTATGCAAAAAATGTATTACTTCCTTTTTATTTTTATCCCCATGCTTCAATTTCAAAAGTTGACCACATACTTGTATCCCAAATTGTTAATTTCAACATTTTCCCTCCTATTGTCATCAACTTTAACTTAAAGTACACGCCTACATTTGAGCAATCAACCATAAATCAAAATTATTAACCACAAACAATCCAAATAAAGGTGTGTGAACTATAAATTGAAAAGAAAAATGAAGAATTAAAAGAACTACAAAGTAATGAGCTTAAGAAAGTGACACCTTATGAACTTCTTGGAACATTAAAAATTAAAGAACTAATGACCAAAGGACATTGATATGCAATTAAAATTACAACTATATATATTATAAATTAACAAAAATTGGAAAACATTGATTAAACCAATGTAAGGGTACTATACCAAATCCAAGCTTACAGAAAAATTACTTTCACTACCATATGGGTGTAGGATACAATATCATAATTGATACACTCTTTAGCCCTTTGAAAGCATAATCCTTGTCGATTTATTGCCAACTCCGAGTCTGATGACTATTGTTGGTGTATATACAGTATATTACTATATACACAACTCAAGGTGTAGGTCACTTTCCCCAAGAGGGTTTTTGAGCCTTAAATATAATAAATGATACAATATAAGGTTGGTCATGATTGAAAGTGAAACTTACACTTTTCTCAATATCTCAACAAAGGTAGCTGAATATGTATAAGGAAGCAAGAAGGTTCCTTGGAGGCCTTGCAATTCTTTGTGACCCTTCTATTATCAAAGTGAAGAGTAAAGTCAAGATTGATCATTGGACAACTCTACATTGTGAAGTAGTCTCTTCTAATCAGCCCTTTCAAATTTTCCATGTGTATGCCCCTAATAATCCTCCAGAAAAATAAAACAATGTTCAAAACATAATTCATTTCCTCCACTCCCCTCTTCAATGGAATCATTATGGGCAATTTCAACCTGATACTAACAACAAAGATAAAAGGGATGATCTAGGATACAGGACCCTTGTAGAGAAATTGTTGAAGATTTGGTGTTCCAGTTTGGTTTCCAAGACATTATACCTAGGAAAGGAAATAATACATGGACTAATATTGGCAAAATGGTCCTGTATTTGAGTATTTAGATAGGTTTCTTATTCAAGAGTCTTTATTGCATGATGGGCTCAATTTAGTCTCCTCAATCATACCTTCAGTAGGCTCCAATCACAAGCCTATCACTTTGGAAATCACAAGACTGAAAATTATGGCCTCCTTCCCTTTAACTTTAGTTTAATCTTGTTGAAGCATCATCGGTTCAGATTCCTGTTTCTTCATCCTGGCTCTACCCCCTGGGTTTATAAGGTTCTGGAGATTTCCTATGGGAACAAAAAATATAGAGTCTTAGGAAAGATATTAATGAATTGATGAAATCAAATGTTCAGGATCCTGGTGAGAGTAAATATTATGAGAAAATCCTTCAAGTAATACAAAAACAGATTGATGTTGCTGGATATTCCAATGCCCTGGTGGAAGAAGAGAAAAAGGCCAGCCTCAAATTTTTCGGAACCCATCACAATGAGGAGGAATATTGGAGACAAAGGACTAAGTTCCTTT
This sequence comes from Larix kaempferi, assembly GCA_027924585.1. Lineage (NCBI taxonomy): Eukaryota > Viridiplantae > Streptophyta > Pinopsida > Pinales > Pinaceae > Larix > Larix kaempferi. The sequence continues at coordinate 8,308,852 of BSBM01000123.1, forward strand.
GGTTATAGGCACAGGATCAAAATACAAATCATACCATGCTTTGTATTTTGAGGGATTAACTCACTTTTCATACCAGGTTTTATATTGAGGGATTAACTCACTTTTCTCACATTGTTCCCTGCATAGATCGACACATCTGCCTCGGGAAGGTTTAGGCCTATAGCACTTGGCAATGTCTCATATAAAATCTAATCAAGATAATATCATGGAACCTCAAGCCATTGATCTCATAGCAGTTTCTGAAGCCATCCACTCAGCAAAAGCTTTCAATGGGAGGAATATGGTTCCTAAAGCTACATATGGCAAACACCTTTGACAGAGCGAATTAAAAAAATTTCTCAAAGTTTCAGGAGTATTTGATTCTGCTAAGGAATTTATATCCTTGTTAAAAGTATGTATTTATTTTCAATGGGTATCTCCCTTAGTTAATGGAAGGCCCATGAGGATTTTTAATGTCACTAAAGAGCTAAGGCAGGGCTACCCACTTTCCCCTTATTTATATATCCTTATGGAAAAATGTTGGGAAGAGCTCCAGAAGTATACAGAACAATGGAAAGCTTATCGGACAAATAAACAATTGTAGATTATCTTGTAGAGATGACCTGCTACAAATAAACCTTTGTCTAGACCAGAAAGTTGATGATTTTACAGGGAAAATTGGCTGACTTCCTGGTAGGCAAGATGAGTTGAATTTTGGCTCGACCAGAAAAGATTTCAAATATACAGCTGCAAACACTCCTATAACAGTTGCCGCCTAAATATTATTTGCAATGAGATCAGGAAAACAAGACATATGTTCCATTAACAAGCTATGTAGAAGAGCTACTATAAGAGAAAAAAAGTGATGAATGCTAAAGGATTTATTGAACAGACCTGAAATATAATGTGTTATGGAAGAAAATGTGCTATACTTATTCCAAGAAAATGTGCAAATGAGATAACTCCTATAATTACTCCAAATGCTGCCGTGCGTGACTGTTCCGGAATTTTATCTGCCTACATTAATAATTCGAGGCAGTGATGAATCATGATTTATTATCATTCTATCTAGAAGCAATACACCCATCATTTAGTTTTTGCACTTCATTCTTATTAAATATAGTACAAACTTAGAAATCTGCTAAGGTTGTTCAATGTTGACATCAACCAACTGAATTTCGAAACTTAATAAATGAGTATGTGTTGTGGAGAAAATGCACCTATAGTTCAGGGGAGAAACTACCAACTTGCGGTGATAAATATAGACTTACAAGCATTCTGCAAGTACAACAAACAAATGAAGAGATTAGGGTTTAGAGATGTAGGCACCTTATTCAGAAGGTTGATCCTAGCTTTGCCTCCCTCACTCTTCAATGCTATTCAGTGTCGCAATGCCCAGACCTGCAAAACAACTTGATACCTTTCTCAAACACATTTGACTACATATATAAGACTGATATTCATAATAGAAGAAGACATCAGATTATAAACAAACTGTAATCAAATCTAAGACACACAAGAATAGGTCATATTTGGAAAGGGAAGAACGTTTGATCTTTATTGATGAATGAAAGAAAGTACATAAAGTTATACATTCCTTCAAGCTTGGCACTTCACGAAAAATGATTCAAGGTCTCCTGCTTCTATTCTCCAAGGATTCTAGCCTCTAATCAATTGTGCTAGGGTTTACCAAAACTGAAGCACAAGAGAGGAGGATGAGGGTCTCCATTCCTCCAGCATAACTTTGTAATTGGGCTTAGTCCCCTCACATGGCCCTTCTACCCTCCGTATATAGTTAGTGAGGAAGAGGAAAAGAAGTTATAACTGCTCAAAAGGTTTCCCAACCAACTTAACTTCCAAAAATTTTGAGATTTTGACCAAAACAGGGGTATACTCTACTCTACAGTAGACAAAGTAGCATACATATGGAGTTGAGCACTGCTTTAATGAAGCAAAGTAGGGTACACATGCTACTATCATGCCTGTGTACCAGCGCTCATGTTGAAAAATGGCCAAAAACAGGCTTTTCTGCTCATTTTCAAGAGATGGTTTGGTCTGGAAAAATGTTCCTAAGGGTCATATACATCAAATGGGTCAAGAATGAGGTAATTTCAACCATTTTTAGTGTCCCAAATGACTCCTCCATCCACAAATGTCCTATTGTGTGACTGAACTTGATCTCAACAAGTGTCGTCAAGCGACCAAGGGAAGCAAGTGTTGTCACGGACAGAGAGCTGTCATTTCAAGCTATAACAGATGCCCCCTAATGTATGAGGTCAGAGGGAGTGCGGGAAATGATGGCCGAAATACATTATAAATAAAAAAGAGTTGAATCATGGAGGAACGGAGAAACCAAGAATCATAGGCTCAAATGAAGTACTTGAAAGCAAAGGCAATGTCAGACAAACTTATCCTTGGGGTAACTATCCATGTTCAAATGGTGGAACATGACCTCCAAGAGGATACAATAATGATCCAAATACTGATGTATATATCATGGCCACTAGAATACAAGCGTGGATCCATGAGGAACATAAGTGTAAACATAGCCACATAAATACAAGGTGGATCTATGTCAAAACTGGAGAACATAGCCATAGAGAACAAGCTGGATCTATGTCTCATCAAGAGCCAAAAAGAGTGTGGCTCAGTCTTGCGCAACTTGGGCGATAACATAAATGAGGTGATGCTATCGAGGATCCCAAGGTCTTCATCCAAAAACAACCCAAGGTATAAACCTATCCATGCAAATAAATGAGTTGTTGTCGAACATGGGAGGTATCGTTTGATTATCGGTCATTGATGTGTACCATTAACAAACGCGAGGGTGTCCACCAATAATGAAAATGGAACCCAAGGTACCTAGTACATTCAAGCAAGTGCGAATAGATGGTCTTGCCGTCGAACACTTGAAGAATGCATCGTATAGGAGACATTGATGTATTCCCATCTATCCAATAGCGAGGGAAACTGCCACTAATGACTGCAATCCCCAAGGTACTAATCGAAACTCTAAACTTCATTCCCAGAGTACAATGAGTTGAAGTCGATGGGAAGAAGCCCGTTGGAAGGGAGGCCTTAATGCATCCTCCATCATCCAACACAAGGGACACTCAATAGGTATGAGCTGATTTAGAGTAGGACTAAACACATGATGAAACATACTGACACCAAGGAATGGTCGACACATGAGGTCAAGGCAACTGCAAAATGGCCGACACAGGTTGTATCCTTGAACAATGAGCATGACACAAGAGTGACTTATGCATCTTTTAACACAAAGGGACCACGACGCAAGTCTACAATGTAGGAGACATTAACAGACTCTCCATATGATTGTAAGACTAACCAAATGGAGGAGTAAGAACTCTAATATCAGGTTTATCCTAAGGCCAACAATAGAACCCAACTTGTTTGATAGACTCAAAACAAGTGCTTTGTTCAAGGAGATAGTTGAATTGCTGCCATCATATTGAAAGATATTTTAACATTCTTCCCTTCCCTTTCCTTTTTCATTTTTTAACGAGCTTGAAAAAGAACTAAAGCATGCTCAATGGTATTTTCATATTTAAGGAGTCTGAAAAAACCTAGAAGAAAAATCCATACACCTATCCGTGGATTTTATATCAAGCCCGGATTGGTCTGTGCTCGGTGGTGTTTTCTTGCTTATAGAGTTGAAAAACTTAAACAGTCCTCTATACACCTATCTGTGGATTTTATATCGAGCCCGGATTGGTATGTGCTCGACGGTGTTTTCTTGTTTATAGAGTTGAAAAACTTAAACAGTCCTCTATCAACCATCTCATGGATTTCACATCGGGCCCGAGTAGGTGAATGCTCGCTTGGTGTTTTCACATTTTGAGAGTCTGAAAACCCTAAAGATGACTCCAAAGGTCCTTTTTTCATAAAGTTAGTCTCCTTCCCTGAAAAAGTGTAAAATAATGGAAGAAGAACTCTTCTAGCGCATACTAGAGTATACCTAGAGTATACCTTTTCCGTAAATTATCCACCAAGGCCCGGAAAAGGGGTGATTCTATACCTAATTGGATGTCAGTTCAGTTATTTGAACGAGCCTGAAAAGACAACTATGCTCAGCAAACTTTTCCTATTTAAGGAGTCTGAAAAGGGCTTAAAAGAACTCCATAGGGATATTTTTCGTAAAGGTTTAACGAGTCCGAAAAAGTAAACTCATAACCTCCTTACTATTTTTAATGAGCTCAAAGGAAAGGTGGAAGACTGCTCATAACCTACTTACTGTTTTTAACGAGCTCGAAGTGAAGGCAGAAGAATGCTCGTAACCTACTTACTATTTTTAACGAGCTCGAAGTAAAAGAAGAATGCTCGAAATTGGAGGAGACGAGTGTCGGGGACATGCAAAACTAGCTCTAAGCGCATGGAACAAAGCTATGCCTAATGCAAGGAAAATGAGCAAGATAAGGACACTCAAGGTGTGTCTCCTCCAGGTAAAAGGTGTTGAATTGCAAAGGGAAAATGATACAAGGTTTAGCGAAAATGAGATCAGAGATGGAGGCTTATATAACGAGCTAAAAGCGTGGAAGCCAACATCAGGCTCATTAGCACAAGCGAGATCATAACAGATGCACATACAACTTGAACATAAAGATGGGAGCCTTATCAGGGATGGCTAGAAATAGATGAGGAAGAAATATATGAGGCTTATTCTCAAAGTCATGGTAAATCGAAAAAGGATCCCGAGCCTATGAGAAAAACTCAACATGGGCACCAGAATGGCATAAGGGTGCTGACTAGGGTGACCCATGTTAGGTAGGCTCTGCTGTCGGACTGGTGCACAATGCATAAAGAGATGGATAACACACCAATATCCAACAGGTTCGAGCCTATGGTGAATTCGGATGGCAAAAGGTTCAAATGCAACATAACAGCGGGGAAGCCTAAACCTATATGCAAGGTTCCGAATATACCTGACATGGTCGCACAAGGTGTCGAAAATGACCAGTAAACAAGTATACATCCATCTAAGAATCTTGTCTCCAAGAAACATTAGTACCAAGATCATATCTAAAACATATGTAAGGAAAGACCCGATACAAGTCACTGTGGTAGAAATACTTTCAACTTCACTATCATTATCAACAGGAATAAACAAGGCAGAGTTTTCAAATGAAGACTCTATGGTACCCAAGCCCGAGGACTTACAATCAACAAGATCAACTTCAGGATGAAGATAAAAGTTGAAGGACATGATGGAATCTGCAGAAACAAATTCATCATCACGGGAGTTGAAAATTCTAGAAATAGAATCAAACTTAGTAGGAACACCGATTTGCGGATCTATAGGAGAGTCCAAAGACTCAACAGTAGGAAGATCAAACTTTACAGTCAAACCGAGGCTGGACATGACTGTGACTGGATCAACATCCAAATGAATGGCAGACTGTACTATAGACTCTAGGAAAACTTCATTGGAAGGGAGCATATCATCCCAGATAGAATACATATCTAAACATTCATATGGAGGTGTCACTTGGTCAAAAGCTGGGACCAAGTCCCGAGAAGGTAAGCATGAACTCAGGGACTTCTTCTTAGTAGCAATTGAAATCAAGGAATGTCTTCTTAAGTCCCATGTGACATAGTAGTGCCTAATGACGAGGGATCTGACTGGTCTACAGTTGGGTAATAAGGAGGATCAACGAATGCAAGATGGTCGATAGTGACGATGCTTTTGTTATGAGGGAAATGCATCAAACGAAAGAGCGTAGACACCACATCATGCATAGCATAAACGTAATCACAACCGAGGATCATATCAAAATCCACAAGGTCCTTTAAAACCATAAAATCAACTAAGACTATTTTTCCACCCAAAGTAACAAGTGCCTGATGGAGGAATCCGATCGGTTCACTAGGTCTTCTATCAAAGGTCAACGGCCAATTAGCAGCTGGAATAACATTAGGGAAACCCAAATCTCTCCAAGCATAAGCGGATAAGATACTAACAGAAGCACCTTCATCAACAATGCATCGATCAACCGTATGGTCCCCGATATCAACCTTTATATGGAAAGGTGTCGAAGAAGGAAGACAAGGCTCGGCTAGACTATTCCAATCAAAGGAAACAATCATAGGGCTTGGTAGGGGTTCACATGGCACAGATGAAGTGCCCCCTTTTTCAGGAATATCCAAACTGGTAATGCAGAAGACTTCGGCAGTAGGTGCATCAATCTCCGAAGGACTGATGGGATCGGTTGAATATTGCATCAATTCGATCACTTCACTCTCCAAAGGAAGAGTGGGGTCGACCAAAGATTACATTGGTTCAACCACTTTATCAACCAAAGGTTGATCTGATGGCAGGGAATCTATAGACAACTCAGGAACATAGGTTCCTTCAGACATGGACCACACTCTTCGTGCCTCTGGAATGGCAGGGCATTGGTGAGTAAGGTGATCTCCCTTACAAAGTTTACAAGGGAAATTTGGTTTCCATCCTATAGGTTTAGAATCCTTTACAACGTCAGTACTCTCAGCATGACTAGCATTGGCTGACAACTTGCCCCCAGCATGACTCACAGAGGCTGGTTGCTCAGAAGCATCAGACTTTTGAACTAAGGACCACACTTTTTGCACTTCTGGAAGTACAGGGCACAAGTAAGTAAGGTGGTCTCCCTCACAAAACTTACAAGGGAACTTAAGCTTCTATTTGTTTGGTTTGTCGACAATGTCAACTCCCTCAGCATGAATTGCAGTGGTTGATCTGGTGTCTCTAGTATGACTCACAAGAACTGGTGACTTGTCATTAATATGACTAGCAGTGATCAATGACGTGTCCTCAACATGATTGACAGTGGTTGAAGACAAACTTTCAGTATGATTTTCAGTGACTAAAAGTTTTCTCCCAGCATGACCTCCAGAGACTGGGTAGGTTCCCCCTGCATGACTTGCAGAGGAAGGATGCTTGCCCCCAGCATGACTTGCAGAGGCAGGGTTGCTGCCCCCTTGTTTTGGCACCTTCTTCCTATTCTTCCTCCGTCTATTCCTTTTAGACTGCTGGATACTAGTATTGCTACTTTCACCACATGAGGTAGAAGGAGGAGGAGAAGATGTTACTGGCAAAGGAGGCACAAGGTTCTGATGTTCTTGATTTGAGGTGCTCACAAAAGAAGCGTCAGGAGCATGCAAGGCATTCGGAGTGGAAAACAACCAAACCGGTAGCCCTATGGTGAATCCAGGAAGATTCAGAGTAGCCATTAAGGGAGCACAAATGTTTCCAATGAATGGAACAACACAAGGATCCCCCGGAACAGGGGTACCTTGATTGGTACTCGCCAGAATGCTAGACATAGTTTCCTGATCAAATGAACAAGAAGTTCTCTAAGGAAAACTAAAACAGGTAGCACAAAGAGCACACCACTAAAAAAGGTCCTAGGTAAATCAAACCAGGCAAACAAATGCCTTCTGGAGAAGAGTCTGGGATGATGAGGGCCTAGAACAGATCAATGAAGGATGAAGAATAATTACCCGGGGTCTGCAATACAATGACTAAGGGTGCAAGCGCTGGAATCACCCAACCACTCTCCCAAAGACCTACAAGGGATTTCCTCCCATGTTTGTCCTAGGTACAGCAAATATACCCTCCGCTGTCACCTGCGTATGAACCTATGGTCAGATACTAAGGATACTACAACACCGAAAACTCCCGGGGGAACAGTCATTGGTTGAATCAGAAGGCATGGGCAGGGTAACTGAGTCCGAAACTCAAAAGAGTCCCCAAACACAATCCAATCCTAGTATATGCTCGAAACAGAAAGTAGGAGGAGTATTCCTAACAATCTGATCTCACAAGACCTACTGCATAGATCCCAGGCAAGCTTTGAATGAAGTGGGTTTACATATGTAGTCAAACTACGATTTTTGCGTAATGTGTGATCTTGGGTGGTTTAAGGTGTTTTAAACCCAAGATCCTAACCAAGACTAGTTGGTGTAGTGTAACCTAGAAAAGAAAATGTTACTAGTACATTTTATTAGGGTTCATTTTAAAGGTTACTTGCTTACTCAAAAAAGTAGTGGGTGTGTGAGAGTGGTTATAATAGAGATCGAGTACTGAAAATGAAATATTTACCACGAAACAAATCTTTTCTTTTCAATGCAAGTCTTAAAATTCTGATCTAGAATGCATATTCAAATGCAATTTTTAATCTTTCGAATGCAAAAAAAGGTAAAAATAAAGTCTAAATGTACAAAATTAAACTCAAAACCTAAGAATGCAGCTATTCAAACCAATAAGTATGCAAAAGAAAACTTGTTCTTTTTTATGCAAAGCACTCTAAAATCTTTTAAGCCACTTGCAAGGTACTCTATTCAAAAAATGAATCAAAATTCTTTATGCTTTCAAAGGTAAGAAACAAAACTGAAACTAACCTATTATCAAAGCAAAGCAAAGAAACTTTTAGGTTCTCTTTATGAAATAGTAAAAGGTACCAAATATGACTTTCAAATTCTTATTGATTTAAGCATGCCAAACATTGGGAAAAGAGTACGAAAACTACTTTTAGACCCAAACGAAGCAAATGACCTAAAAAGAAGTATGGTTTGGTAAAGTCGGTTCTGCACATAAACAATGCAAACAAGGTCTTGAACAACAGCCAAAACACTTGAGCTTTCACTACAAAAGAAAACTTAAAAGCATAAGGGAGGATAAAAAACCAATTTAAAAGAGAAATTTCACTCAAATAGATACATACAGGGTCAAGAAGACTCAAGAGGTTTCAAATCCAGTGGAAATGGCGCAAGAAGGTTCAGTTAGACTCAAATTAGGGTACAAAACACCAAACGGGTCCACAACCCCCCAACTTGGGTCAACAAACCCCAAAATTTTCCAAACAAGCCCAAAATGATCAAAAGAAGTTCAAATCATGAATGTAGGATCAATACAAGGATGGGAGATCACTTACAGGGGTTTATCACCGTAAGTTGGTAGTTTCTCCCTTGAACTATAGGTGCATTTTCCCCAGCGGAGTCGCCATTCTGTTGTGGGGAAAATGCACCTATAGTTCAGGGGAGAAACTACCAACTTACGGTGATAATGATAGACTTACAAGCATTCTGCAAGTACAACAAACAAATGAAGAGATTAGGGTTTAAAGATGTAGGCACCTTATTCAAAAGGTTGATCCTAGATTTGCCTCCCTCACTCTTCAATGTTATTCAGTGTCACAATTCCCAGACCTACAAAACAACTCGATACCTTTTTTAAACACATTTGACTACATATATAAGACTGATATTCATAATAGAAGAAGACATCAGATTATAAACAAACTATAATCAAATCTAAGACACACAAGAATAGGTCATATTTGGAAAGGGAAGAACGTCTGATCTTTATTGATGAATGAAAGCAAGTACATAAAGTTATACCTTCCTTCAAGCTTGGCACTTCACAAAACCTAGATTCAAGGTCTCCTGCTTTTGTTCTCCAAGGATTCCAGCCTCTAATCAACTGTGCTAGGGTTTACCAAAACTGAAGCACAAGAGAGGGGGATGAGGGTCTCCATTCCTCCAGCATAACTTTGTAATTGGGCTTAGTCCCCTCACATGGCCCTTATACCCTCCTTATATAGTCAGTGAGGAAGAGGAAAAGAAGTTATAACCGCTCAAGAGGTTTCCCAACCAACTTAACTTCCCAAAATTTTGAGATTTTGACCAAAACAGGGGTGTACTATACTCTACAGTAGAAAAAGTAGCATACATATGGAGTTGAGCGTTGCTTTAATGAATCAAAGTAGGGTACACATGCTACTATCATGCATGTGTACCAGCGCTCATGTTGAAAAATGGCCAAAAACAGGCTTTTCTGCTCATTTTCAGGAGATGGTTTGGTCTGGAAAAATGTTCCTAAGGGTCATATACATCAAATGGGTCAAGAATGAGGTAATTTCAACCATTTTTAGTGTCCCAAATGACTCCTCCATCCACAAATGTCCCGTTGTGTGACTGAACTTGATCTCAAGAAGTGTCGTCATGCGACCAAGGGAAGAAAGTGTCATCACAGACGGAGATGTGTCATTTCAAGCTATAACAGTATGTAGATCAGCTCGTTGCAATGAAAATATTCAGCATCAGGATGACCTTGACTGTGGAATTATTTGCACAGATGTTTTAACAAGATTAATTCTGATATATAAATGGAAAAGAATGAACGATAGGACATTCTCAAATGTTATATTTGATCTTACCTTTCCATAAGCATACTCCATAAAGCATCATCAACCCAAACAGGATGTCCTAGTATCATCCAACAATGCTTGACCAGATGGTTGCCTTTCATGCTATTTTCATATATGCAACATAAATCTAGCCATCTATTTATACAGACATACACACAAATGTACATCCATAAAAACTAATTTAAATGCACTAGTAAGAGTTAAAAAGTATAAATGAATGCATAGGATTACAGCATGAGGTGCTAGATGGCATCCTTGGTCCTCTTTTTTCCTTGGTTTTATTCGAAATCGTTGCCTCATTGGAATGTTCTTACATTTTTTTACCAACTCTAACAAAAAGAAAAAAAAATTGCCGTACAAATTCTTCATGCTATTTATCAGTAAATTGATTAAACTAGCTTCTTGAATAAACTTGAGTGCTATACAAAAATTGATTTCTCCACCCACCATATAGGATAGTTGATATATGCCCAACTGGAGATTGGAATGCAGACATTCTCTAGGAAAATTGGAGACAAATTTAGTAACAAAATAAATGGAACTTGAAATCATTTAGCTATAAACAAAATTATTATCTAAAGAACAATTGCTACAAAGGAAAACAATTCCAATTGCCATGGAATAAAAGAAGCCTATTGAGAATAAATTCCAAGAATACGATCCTCTGCTTACCTTCTAGAACAAGGACTGTTGGAAGAGATGATTTGGATTAGATAGTTTTGAATTTGGATTCTGATGTTTACATTATCTCACTTGATATCCTAGTGATTGGTATCAAGAATTAGTTTCAAGTACCTATGCTTGATTAACTGGCATGAAAATGACTGTTTACAATATTCTAGCCTTGTAATGGTATGAAATCCTTAAAAATGCTTTCTACTAATGGGTTTATTTCTGAGAACTATTCCATATTGAAATATTGTGTGGATATCAAGACACCTGTTACATAACATCATAGATTGGACCTGCTACTTATCTCTATGATGTTCATCATTTGGCTACAAAATACAATAGAAAACCTTGTGGAACCCAAACTAGCCTACTTTTTAATTTTTTCCATTATTTACAAGAGTACCTACTATGCTTCTAAGAGTGTTTCTAGTGGACACTGAAGTTTGAACAACAACACATCAGCTAAAGTTGTTCAACAATAATTAACTTTAAGGTTTTCTCATCCATACCACATGGCAAGGTTGGAAGCAGTGTGAGATCTGCCAGACAATTAAGGGATTCAATTGACTAAGAAACCGGGATCACAACTTCAATTCGAGTACAGAGACATAGAATACATAGTCATTCATTTCAACCAAAGCCATGGATATTTACACTTTTCTTAGCCTACCCAATAAAACTCTGAAAGTAGAGTTGAACATCCACTGATATTTCCTTCTTAATGTGGTCTACTCCACTCGAATGGCATGTTTCAAAAAGGGAAAGGAATTAATACACCTCGAACTTGGTACCTATGCCAAAGGAAGGCCATGTTATGCGATGAAGCCCCGTCCTAGGGGCAGATTCCTTGAAACAAATCCCCCCCCGAAAAAAACCTCCATACTAGTGCAACCATTGACCATGATAAACATAAAAAACTATAATCAATAACTGAGAAGGGTGAACAAGTACCGCATAAGCTAGGGAAAGGAAGTGAACGTCGATGACAGCTGAAGTAATTGTTCTCGTCACAATATTTGCATATACATATGCCTTTTCCATGTTGTAAGACAAGATGCCTGCAAATTATTTATGTTAAAGACAACTAACAGCCATCCAATTTTTTCTGAGATATGAACAAATTTCAAAGTCTCGTTTATAATTGCTTACCAATAGGAATAAGTGTGACAGTCATGGGAATCATGAGTAGCGGTTGCCTTCCATATTTGTCTGACAGAACCCCAAGGATGGGTGCCGCTAGCATTATTCCAATGCCAGAGATCTATTTACATGCCAAAAAATTTCTATTTTCAGTGGAGTAATCAAATTATAATTTATTTTTAAAGCCCCATTGATTATCTATCAGGTGGCATAAAAGTTCAACAACCAAAACGTCACATGGTGCAACATATTAAAAATACATATTTCCAAAATTTTAATCATGCCGTGAATGCAAACACCCAGTTCCAAAATCATTGGGAAAACTCTCTCCATTGAGTAAAAACTCATAATTCTAAGGCAATCAATTACAAAAATTCTAGATAACAGAATTCCAGGCAGAGAGCATGTCACTAGAGATGTTAACAGGCCTTCCATGTTACTGAAGCCTAAGCTCATTGAGAATTAAAACAAGGGTCACCCATACTTTTCAAGCCACTACCATAACACCAGAGAAAAATTCAAAAACCCATGATCAAACTGTAAATTCATATTCCTTCTTCAACGCTTGTAAAGTGATTCAAGCTACTTATACTGTGCAGAGAATGATACAAAATATGCAGAGTAAGTATTGCTGAACGAGAATGAAAATAAGCTCACCACATGCTCTAGTCCAGTGATGTAAATAGCTTGGCTACATTGATCAAGGCCAGGGTAGAGAGTAGCCATCGTAATGTCTATTAGAGGAGGGACCACCATGAAAGCAGCAATGCAGTGCAAGAATAGGGCAAGCAGGAGGTGAATTATCGACCCCCAACATTCTTTCCAATAATTATCTACCATCTTCTCCCTCAACCTCAAGAAATACCACTAATACACTTATACCCAAAACTTAAAAGCATAGTTACAAAGTTCGAATTCAGATTTGGATCCAAATTCGGTTAGATATGCATAAAATTCGATTTAAAATTTTTTAATTCGTAAAAAAAATTGCCCTTGATTCTGTAATAATTAAGCAATATATAGGGTAAACTACTGTAAAACCTGAATATGCTTCTAAATATCTGCCATTCAAATGAAGTAATATACATGTAAACTACTGTAAAACTTGAGTATGCTTCTAAATATCTACCATTAAAAACCTCTAGATGTTTATGCGAGCTTTGTTGGACGCAATAATGGAGAGACAATTATTTTCAGATTACAGAGACCATTATTTTAAGATGTTATTTTTCCTTTACAGAGACAATTATTCAAGATGTTATTTTTCGATTACAGTTACTAGGTTAATGTGATAGAGTATAGCGTGTAGGGGATTTTACAGGATTGGTGGGTTTTTATAATGGATGCGCAACTGGATGCACTATGTATACTTCGTATTATTTGGTGTATAAAAAATTAATAGACGAACCGAACCGAATTAAACACAAAAATTCACCTCGGGAACCGAACTTCTGAATTCCCATATTTTTTGGCCTGATTTGGGCGAATTTGGTAACTATGCTTAAAAGTATAAGCCATTCCTAATTTGCTTCTGGAACCACCCTTCTACATGGAGGAGCTTAGACTGTTACGGCTAGAAGAGTTAAACCTTCTATTTCTAAATACTTGAATGCATCAGGGGGTCAATTAAATAAAAAAAAATACGAATTTATGGCATGAATGTTGATGAAGTCACCCTTTATAGAATAGCTAAAACATTTGTGCTATGCGCTGATGAGAGCAAATGGAGATCCATTACTTATCTAGGAACCTTTCTTTCCCTGGTACACCTAAGATCTACTGACTCGCTTCCTATGATTGAAAAACATAAAAGGAAAAGAGCAGACTAGAGCATTGAATGGTTGAATCCCCAGGCCAGAAAAATTCTCATAAAAGCAATCCTCTATAGCGTGGTAGGTGGACAAAAGGGTAATTCGAGTGCTCCCCAAATCTTCACCAAAATCCTCCCCCTCATGTCATGGCTGCATACATGTGATAACCGATCTGACGTAGGTGATTAGAAGGATAATGATCATCCATCAAAGGAGAAGAGCAAGACCAAGCTCATATTCTTGTCAGCCCATCACGTTTTGGAATAGAATGAGCAGGCTGTTTAAGCAAATAACTAGACTTGCATTCTGAACTACCAAGCAAGGTAGTAATTTGTGGGAATTAATAGAAATTCATTATTTTATTGAATTAACAAACTAGAGCCTAAAACACTTCTTGGAAAACTACTGAAACACTATGCAAAACACTGACCTACTATTGATAACATCAATCTCATGCAGCATAAGGAAATGTAGCACCTCTTTGCATTTCTGTAACTCTCCATCTAGAAACTTGAGGAACTTGGTATGTTACCCCATCACATCGTAATCCCTGGACCTTGCAAAAGACCTTCCCAGCTTTGTAATATCCCACACAATACCGATGAAACCCAACAAAAGGAAGGAAACCCAATTGGGAGTCAGAGGATCCAGATCACCTTCCTACCTCGATTTGGAAAGGACCTTGCCTTTGTTCATCATTTTGGCATGCCCATTTAGCATATACCCTGCAATCAAGGCATTCCAGGACACCGTGTTTCGTTGAGGTATTTTGACAAACACATAGCATGCATCCACTATACTTTCATATTTTGCATATGCATTTACAAGAACAGAACCCACAAATACAACTGAAAACCCATGTTGATTACCACTTCATGAACGACCTCAAGAGCTCCAGATTGGGACAAGCCTGAAGAACACCTAAAAAAAATATCACTTATGGCTGGATTGAATCCCATTTTTTCTGTCCCGCACAATGAAGCGGTCCACTCCGGTTAGATGGTTCCAATAACTGAATAGATGGGTTCCTGAAGGTCCGTCATCATAGATCAAATGACAATGAATGTGCAGGCTTGGGTTGTCATTGGAATTGGGGGGCGGGAATATTTTTATGCCTTTTTGAAACAATATTGTGGTTAGGTTAAACATGCATTTTGATATATTTATAAAATATATTAAAAATGTTTAATAAAAGTATTTAATATAACTTTGAAATTGGTATTAACATAGTTTAAAGTATAGGTTTAAGTTTAAGTTTCACATGTAGGTTTTAATGTTTTTTTAATTTTGTTTTTATTTACGTCTTTTAACAATTTTTTAGTTTTTTATTTTATGTGTTTTAATATTGATTATTATGATGAGGAAGCCAATGACAATGACGATGATGATGCCAATAGTGACGATGACCATTGATGGCAATGATGAGCTTCAGTTCAAAAACTCATGGGAGTCTTGCTGTGTGGGCCAATTTTTAGTGTCCAACTAGTAAAATTACCTAAGGGGATGTCTAAGTATTCAATCCACTCAATACCAACTGATAAAATTTCCTAAGGGGATGTCTAGGGTCTCAATCACAGAAAGAGTGACTTATCCAAAAAGATTCCTAAGGGGATGTCTAAGGGCTCAATCCACTCAATACCAATCAAAGATCGTAGGGAAGATCAAGGATTAGGCTTCTCCATAGGATCAAAGCCTCACTTTCATTATCTTTCATAATCAATGCCATGAAGTATGGGAACTCAAACAAAAACCAGATGGTTGGGGCATATATGGTCTCCAACCTCTATGTGTGGTAGGGTTCTTTTTTTCCTCAACTGGCCTCTCTTTGATTTGGAAGCAATCCCACAATGCCACCCCTTGTGGAATGGACTAATAAGAGGAAGGAATGGGTAGCATCACCACTTAAGCAAGCTCAAATGAATGATTGGAGCAAGGTACTTTTCAATCTTAGCTAATGTAGCATAAACCTAGCTATCCTCCTCTTATGCAATGAACACTTCGAGAGAAAAATTGGGCATCATGATGCTAAGGCAACTCAAGAATGGTGAATGGAAGCAAAAGATCACTTCTCAAAATTTGGCATAACATTAGCAACACAACCTTAGCAACGTAACCTTGACACAAGAAATATTATGGAAATAGAATGAGGAGGACTTCATTTATATATATTCATGGAGGTAGACTGGAGGGAAGTGGAGCTTGGGGTCAAATCTCAACCCATGCCTTACCCATGTGTTTGCATTCAACTCAAGGATAGCCTTGTGCTTGCAATTCAATGGGGAGGCTTGTATGGTATGGGGTTTGCTTCACAAACCAAGCTCTTGAGAAACCCTACCATTAAATGAGATGTAGACTTATATAAATCACACGATTACATGCAACATGTGGCTATTAAAGGAATATCGCATGGTTGTGTGCTTAATAAGGAGGAAGTTATGTGTTTTCTTTAATGGTCAAATTAAGGGTTGACATGGGTTTTCATATTTAATTGTCCTGACCTCAATGGTTTTGAGTTTAATGGGTGTAGTTAATGTTGATATGTAATGTATTCGATGAAAGTCCCTTAGGTGTTGTAAGTAAATAAAGGTAATGTGGTAACAAATCATGTGGGACATAGCACAACATCAAGCATTCAAAGATATTGAGTGAAGATCTGTGACTTCTCTAGCTTGCATTATCTGACATTTAACAAGCCTTTAGAGTCAAGGTGGATGCCTCTTGGAATGCTTGGGCAACATATCATTTCAACAAAAGAAACTCGTTACATTCCACTTGAAGTATTTTAGGCACAATATTGAATTATTCTACATGTTATTATGAGTTGCATGTGTTGGTACACTTTGTAAAGAGATGAAAACAATATCTACTTAGAAAAGGGACTATAATCTATAGTGATCACAAGCCTCTCAAGTTCCATCCACATGCAAAGCAAAAATGAGAATGCATGCCATATGAAGCACATTACATATTTTGCAACAATTTAACATTATGATCATCATCGTCATCATCATCCTAATCATCATCATCAACATCATACAATACACCATCATCATCATCATCATCATCATTGTTATCGCCATATATCATCATCATCATAGTCGTTCAAGTCATCAACATTTTGATGATGAATAAAGCATCCTACTACCTTACAAGAATTTCATAAAGGACATTTTTCCTCTACTAATTGGTTCAATGGGTCTTATTAATTGGTAATTACCATGATCCTCATTGTCACTATCACCATCATCATCATTGTTATCATTATCGCCATCATATTAGACATTGAAATTATCACCATGGTCATCATCATTGTCATCATAGTCTTTCATTGCAGTCAATGTCGTGATTATAATCGTCATGATTATTGTGATGATGAAAAAGGAATCCAACCGCCTATTAATTAAATGGGTTTCTTAAAAGAGATTTGGCCTATGGCTGGGAATGTAGGCATCAATTGTCATCGCTACCATATTATAATGAGATCATCATAAACACCATCGTCTTTGTCATCATGCGTCATCATTGTCGTTTTCATGATGTTAGGGACACTCATATGCCATTAGGGTCACTAAAATGTTGTTGGGGATACTTGAATGTCATTAGAATCATTTAGGTGACATTATGGTCGCTCAGACACCATTACAATCATTTAGGTGCCACCATGATCAATCAGGATCCATAAGTTCTACCGCATGCATCATCATCGTGGACATCAATGTCATCATCATTGTAAACATCATATGGTACATCAAAATCAACATCATCAGAGCAGTGGTAGTCCCAATGGTGCGCGGGCGTTCAGATACAGCACCAGCGTTCGATAACCAATTGATAGATTTTAGTAATTCACGTTTGTTTTGGACAGACAGATTATTGAAAAACTTCTCTATATGGGACTGAGTCCCAGCCAGGTCGAAGCCGCTGCAGCAGGTGGTTCAATATATTATACTAGCATATATACGTTCTAACATATGTTTAACAACGGAGCTTATGGCAGCAGTATCTTAAGGCTGCCATTGACTAGTAGAGCTTAAGGCATGCATCATGTCAGGCTTATTGCTATGGGACTTACACTCTAATAAGACTAGTAGTTGGACTAAAGCAACACAATATGTAGAGCTTATGGAAACACAACTAGGTAGTATATGGACTTAAGGCAGTATGAACCATGCCTGATACCACCTGCATTGGAATATTCTGATGCGTATGCTTATGCTGCTGGCCGTATGAGCGGAGGGCAATGTAGTCCCCGGTGTAAGGTGCACCAATTCCCCTAAAAACTATGGCAGGAATGCATAAAAAGGTGCCAACTAATTACAAGAATGAGAGATGTGAACCAAAAGACCAGCTTACTGCGGTAGGAACCACCTTTATAAGTTTGTTTCAAATAATAGATATATAGATGTGCCATATATAAGTTTCATCAGCGGAATGCACAACTTCGTGGTTGACACGGAACCGTTAGGTTCCTACCTCGCTTTGATGGATGATGCTTACTTACGATGCACCTGAGGATCATCCCCATACGCATGGTTTCATTTTCGCTAGTGGAGACTCCGATAGAGGGAACTAAGACCTCTAAGAGAATAACCACTTCGATTCATATACTAGATAAAAAGGGTAGCCCAACTAAAGTCTGTACAGAAGTACAATAAGCCTACAATACTTGGTACAGTTGAACGTGTCAGTATAACCTTAAAGACATGATTCAATTCAGAATGTGCAATAGGATGTTGTTTATCACTTCAGCTTTACCATTACCTTTAGGATAGTAAGGAGAGGAGAACTTCTGAGTTATGTGGTATTTTGTAAGAAGCTCTTTATTGGGGAGGAATAAAATTATTTACCATTATTGGTATAGTACTGGGGACACTTAATTGGTCGATAAGGTGGTGGTAATGGATGAATAAAACTATTACACTCCTTTAAAATGATTATGAGTAGGATGGATTAAACCCACTTTATGAAGTAGTTTTTAGCAGTAATTTGAAACTTGTGGCCATAAGAGGATGAGGGAGAGATGGCTTCAATGAGATCTAAACCCCATATGGAGAAAGGCTAGGGTTACTCAATGGGGACTAGTTTACACAATAGAGCAAGAACTAGGTTTGCATGCTTTTGGAATACGACACGAGTTACAAATTGATGGATGTCTTCCCACATGGCGGGCTAATAATAGCCCATTCAGAGTAGCTTTAGATGGAAGGCTTGTACATAAAAGTGATCGCCAAAAATGCCAGTGTGTGTATCATCGATGAGGTTATCTAACTGGGAGGAGTCAATGCAACAGGGCATGACTCCATCGAAGTCTTTCTTGAAGATAAGGCTGCTTATAAGGACAGAACGAGTAGATGCATGAGCAAATAAATTACTAGTGGACTTAGAGCATGCTTGGAACTTGCCAGTAGTGAGGTACTACAGAATCTCTACATACCAAGGGTGAGAGAGCTAAGGATGATATGATAAGACTTACCCATATAGTCTTTGCTACTCATAGCCAATTAGAGCTGCATCATAGCTGCTATCAATCATAGCCAGGAGGTCCTTGTTTATAGCCGCTAGTCCTTTCCCGGAATCCTGGACAGTCAGAACTAGAAGGTCATTGCCTCAAGGTATCCGCCATATTGATTGGGACCAAGTTTCCAACAGGTGAGAAAGGAGGATAAGTCCGCTAAGTACGCGTAAGGCCAAAAGTCTGTTCTCTTCGCATAACGAACCCAATTGTAATATTCCCATTTTGATTGTTTTGATGTTTTGGGTCACATTGTAAATATTTGGATATAATGATGGGATATAAATGTAGAGTTGAAAGCTAAGGCCCAACTAGTGAATCCCTAGGCATGTTTTTTTTATAACTATTCTTTTGATATACCATGAGGTATATTAACCATGAAATTTTCAATGTCTGTAAATATTATTTCAAATTAATTCAAAGTTCCAAGGTTGGTTGCTAAGGGCATGAGATGATCTATGAGTCCACTATAGGAGAAGAGGAATGGAAAAAAACAAGAGGTTGAGAAACAATGCTAAAATGCCTAAGTCTCATAACCTTCATATTTTCACCATTTGCCTTCTTAAAAACCTCAATTGACAATCATTAAGTGTAGGTGGTGGTTGGAGGAGAATTCCACCTTCCATAGTTATGAGAGCATGGGGGTTGATTACAAGTCCATGAAGAGTGTAAGAGACTTCATATCCATAAAAATTTGAACCACCTCTATCTTCGTGCACTCTCTCTGTGAAATATTTGGACTAAATTGTCAACTCAATTTGTATGTTCCCAGACTATGCTCTCCCATTCATCTAGATTCTAAACCATCCTCTTTCAAGTCTTTGAGTAGCGAGAGAGAGCTAAAGAAGGGTGGATATTGAAGTTAAGAAGAGAAAGGGAAGGGTGCAAAAGAGCATACAGTCTAGGGTGGTAGGAACCTACCTGCAATCCCTATAGAATGTTCCTCAATGAATGCTCAAGAGCAAAGAGATGGGTCTATTGAGTTGATCATGAAGGAAAACAACAGATTGGACCCCTTTTGCACACACACAGAACACAAAGAGGGATGAAGGTTCTTGAAGGAATATTAAGCAAAGCAATGAAAGGCCTTCAAGTATGATTGAGGGACTATTTATTGAAGAAAGGGTATATTCCTAGTGTTTGTAGAGAAATGGTAAGGAGTGCCATGGCTTGTCTAGTCAAAAGATTTCCTGAAGATTTATATGGTTCATAGCTACGGCTAACCCTAATAGTAGTTGGGTTGGGTAAATGACCTGAGTGTCATAAATCAGTTTCCTTTGCGTAGTGGCCTTATTGCCCCACCTAGGGATGGAATCCACAAAGGACTACATATGGTTGAAGTGTTAATGTCAAACGATGGTTGTTCTGGCCTTTGAAGAGTTCATTCGAATTAGGGTCATTGGCTTCATGGACCTCATACTTTGGATGACCATTAGAAAGGATAAGTATTGTTATGAGAAGTGATAGAATATATGAGATGTGTAAAAGAAGGGGAAGCATGACTAGAGAAAGGCAACACCACAGGAAAATATCAACAAGGAATTTATCAATAAAACTAGATTAGAATAAACAAGACTACACAAAAATATGAGGATGTACCTTGCCCTTTCAAGGTTCTTCAATTACCACGCCAATTGAATGGATCCCCTGCTTTGAGAGTCGGCCCCAGTGCTAGTGTCTATGGTAATGCCAGTCTCAGATCTGAACGTGCATTTTGTTGTGTCTAGTGCGATGGATGAAGGATACCAAGTGCTCATACAGAGAGTGTGATGGATGAATGATACTACAAAAATAAATAAATAGAGATAAAACTCTTTTTCTAAGAAATAAATAGGATGATTCCTAGAGCTATTATTACATTCACTGAAAAAGAAATAAATAGAGATAAAACTCTTTTTCTAAGAGTTGGAGAATATGCAGTAGCTCTCACGTATTGGAGGTGAAGAGGTCTAACGAGAACAAGAGAAGAAGAAAACGGGATCTATTTTCACTACCTCTCTATATTGAAATGGCTCATAATAGAACCAATCTAACCAAGTGCTCGTAGAACCTGTCTGTCCAAATCGCGAACCAGTCTGTCCAAATCGCACTAACCAAGTGCTCATAGAACCAGTCTGTCCAAATCACGCGGGATTGAACCAATTTCTTAAAAAGTATCACAAAATGGAGTGGCGTGAACCACTATTCCAAATGATGGTGTGGGATTCCTAAACATGATTTTGATTTTGATTTCATTCCATGATGAAAAAATAATTAATTAGACATTTAGGACAAGGATAGGCACAACATTTTGATTTTGATTTCATTCCCATGATAAAAAAGTTAATTAGATATTTAGGACAAGGCTAGGCACATCACATATTAAAATACATTTATATGGATTGGCAAAAAAGCTACTAAATTCAATAAATTATTAAATACATTGTTTAAGAAAATAATTATGATTCCACTTTAGAACTGAGTGGAGCGATGGAGGATGCATCCAGTACCGAAGCTTTTCGGGTCTCTTCAGGTTTTTTCTGGTGTTTTAGAAGTGCAAGAAGATTTTCTCCATTTAGTTGTGTATATGTGGAAGAATGGAGTATTTGTTAGACATGGAATGGAAGGCGAAGGACGCCCTTTGGGAAGACGAAGGGATCTTCATTTCGGATGAGGAGTACAAGAAGAGAATAGTCCAAACGTGTGGGCCCTCAATCCTTTCAGATATGGACAGATTTGCTGAAGTAGGACCACCACATCATCCAAATGACCTACTAGCGCAGATTTTAGATGGCAGTACAAGTGGCGAGGGGTTAGTTGTCCGAAAGATAAGAAAAAACCCTAGTATCCCTCAGAAGGAATGGGTTTAGGCGTGAAGGAAGCATAGAAGGTTTTGGAAACTAGAGGGAGTGCTCTGAAAAACTTGCCTCTTTTGGAGCCTCATCCTATTTTTTCAGATGCTAAGAGAGCTTAGAAAGAATTCTCTGCAAGGAATCATAGTTGCTCGGCTACTCAGGAGAAGAGGAAGAATAAGTTTCTGAAGGTAAGACAAACTCAACTCTCTTTTGTCCTCAGCAAAGACGTTGCGATGGACATAATGATGAGCATTGCTATGAAGGTGTTGGTGGGTAAATTTTTTTACCTCCGGGTGAAAAAAGCTATGACTAAAAAACTAGATTTCCACTGAATGGAAACAAGTTTTGGGCTAATGGCCGTGGTTCAATTTACTATCCAACTATTGGATTAATTTCCACTTCTTGTCAATGGAGGATTTGTAAAATGTTGGAGAAAAACCTGGATTATAGACAGAGGGGTGCTTATGGTTAAGCGTTGGTCTCCGGGTAATTTCAACCCTTTTACAGTGTTCTTCCCAAAGAGATGCTTATGGATACTAATGCCCGACCTCCCCATTGAATACTGGGATCTAGCGGTTTTGAGAGGGATAGGAGATGTTGTTGGCATATTTGTTTTCTTTGATGAAAGGGACCTAAGGTGGAATAACAAATGCATGGCCTGGATTTTAGTGGAGTTCGACATGGACCTAGGACTTCCAAAAGAAGTTGAGATTGTCACTGAAAAGGGGTCCTTCATTCAAACCCTAGAGTATTGGAGAGAACCCTTTCGGTGTCATGTATGAAGATCCACTGGCCATATAAAAACAAATAGTCCTTCAGTGGTTGGAGAGGCTCAGTCGCTGGATTTGGTTTCAGAAGCGAGAGAATAAGACTTAAATGGGAGGACTCAGAATGCTCAGATGGAGGTGCCCAGTCAATTCCCCTCTATTGAATCTTTCATTGGTAAGTTAAAGATTTTCTTTCCAAATTTCTTTGGTACTTATTTAACTGAATAAGACATTCTTTTGCTAAGTAGTAATGAGGAGTGGTTGGTGGATATTTTTTAGGGTTTCTGGGAAATTTTCTTGGAAAGTTTTAACAATTCCCATCCCTTTACTTCTCATTTGAATCTTGTCATCTCATAAAACCCTCCTTTGATTTCCCCCTCATCGACAAAACTGTTGGTTGTTACAAATCCCAAAAGCCCTATTTTGACTAAGACCTATCCTCAAGGACCTCACACTACCTCTCATTTACACAGTGAATGCACCTTGGCTTCTCCCCCTCCATTGGATACAAATGTGTTTACCAAACCCTCAAAACCCTCATATAAAGAAGTTCTTATTAATAAAGCGCCTCTTAAGACCTATAACTCCTTTGTAGACGGAGCTCGCCTTGTGGATATTGCAAATGTCACCATCAGGAAGAAGCCTAAAAAGAAATCCACTAACAAGAAAAAAGACATGGGGGTTGTTGAGGGAGTGTTGGCAACATACCCCATAATGGTTTCTTCAAATTACCCTGTTTCTGTTCCTTCTCCTTCTAGGCAACTTAGAGAATTGAGCCCTAATATGAGGGTTCCTTAATGCTAGTCTTAATCTCTCTTAACATTAGGGGGATTGTGGGTGCCTAGTCCAAGATGCTATCCCTCAAGGAGATTTTGTCTACAGTTAAAACCTAATGTTGTGTTTCTTCAAGAGACTATGCTGGATCATGTTAGAGCTAAAGATTTTTTTCTAAAAGTTTGTTCGAAATGCATGGAACTGTGTTGCGACAGCCAGTTGGACTTTCAAGGAGGTTACAATTTGGAAAGATGGAGTTTGATAGCAAAGCCAAAAAATAAGGGAGCTTGGGGAATAAGAGATCTCAATCTCTTTAACAAGGCCCTAGCTACCAAATCACCGTGGAGGGCACTTTTTCATGATGGTATTTTGAGTGTCACTATGAGAAGGAAATATTTGAAAGGAGTTGATGTTGT
This sequence comes from Larix kaempferi, assembly GCA_027924585.1. Classification (NCBI taxonomy): domain Eukaryota; kingdom Viridiplantae; phylum Streptophyta; class Pinopsida; order Pinales; family Pinaceae; genus Larix; species Larix kaempferi. The sequence continues at coordinate 8,332,965 of BSBM01000123.1, forward strand.
ATCATGGTTGAGGTCGAAGAAACACTTTGCTTTCCCAATAGCCTCCATTATCTAGAAAAATATATTGAATACACTACTTGTGGTTAAGCAGTGGATTGCTTGGAAGGTTGGTATAGGTATGAGAGTTCTTTTAGGCTTAGATCCTTTTCTGGGTGGAGGATCTGGCATTATACTATCAGAAGAACTGCTACCACACCTACATAGTCGGAGCCTTTATTATCTTGCATATATACATAAGACAAATATATCCAACTTGTCAGGTTCTAGTATTTGGATCTTTGCATAAGATCTCAGACTCATAGGAACTCTAGCCAGTGAATGGAACACATACATATAGGGAATTTACCAAAATGGGATCACTCTGTCTACAGAACCAAATAGGTTGGATTGGACTTGGAACAAAATATAACGGATTGTGCAGACAATAAAAGAGGCCTATAATGTATTTATATATCTTTATGAGAATGATGATTTGAAGTGGTGGTATATAGTGATATGGAAAATCAAAACTCCTCCAAAATCAATTCTATTTATGTGGTTATGCTTACGAAATAAAGTCTTAACAAGGGATATTTACAGAGAAAGGGGTGGAATTGGAACTTCAGCCTATCCATTATGTTTGAGCAGTGAGGAGACCATACAACATCTTGCAATAGATTGTAGCATTACTTAGGAGCTTTGGACTTTGATTTGTAATATTCTTCAAGTAAAAAATAATTGGCATCTGCAGCCCCTTTAAGAAAATTTAAAGCTCTGGTTTTTAACAAATCCCAAGGTAAAATCAATTCCCTTTATTGTCACATGGGGCTTATGGATTTTAATGAATGCCATTCTTTTTTAAGGCTATCGATAGAACCTATAGGAGGTTGGGAGAAGGATTATTAAAGCATCAACAGAATTTGTCATAAATCCAGGTGTGGACAAAGTAAATTTTTTGATAAATCGACCAATTTTATTTGGTAATTCACCCATGGGATTCTTCGATGGCACAATAAATAAGGATCAAAGTGGAATCGAGATTTTGGTGAAAGACACCTCCACTCACTGTTTTAAGGCACACATGGAAACTAATGAAACGAAACTAATGAAGTTGAATATAACATCGACTCTAACCAATGTATTTAAATTTTGGTTAACTTTAAAATTTTGTCTCCTTGTATTTTATTATACTGGGTCCAAAGCTTTGTGTTAACAACAACTCCTCGGGAACAATACATGTAAATTTTGGAACCATGCCATTATCGTGCATGTTTAACCTAAAGTTCTTCCTTGACCGTCACTGATCATAAGCACCAATGACAATAGTGGAGAGCTCATTCTTCACGCAATTAATTGAGTCGGCATTGGTATGCACTAACATGTGTCTACAGCAAGGTAGCATGTGTCTACAACGAGGTGACATGTGGTGGCACATATTAAATAATGCAGACCGCAAGTCTTTGCTCTCATATGATGATACCCAAAACTTGAGTCCAACTTTGAAAAAACCTTTTCCCATCTAAGTTAATAAAGAGGATCATCAATTTGGGTAGGAGGTACTTGTTCTTACTTAATTGTCACCTTATTTAACATTGAATAACCAATGCACATCCAAAAGGTTCCATCCTTGTTATTGACTACCAATATGTGTTATATCCAAGGTGATGCACTTGGTCATATGAACGCTTTGTCTAATAATTATTGTATTTGCATCTTGAATTCACTCAACTCATTAGTTTAAAATATATTCTAGGCCTTGGATATGGGCATGTGTGTTATGTTATGCTCTCTTGTTTCCATTGTTGTCCATTGGAATCCACTTGATTCACCCTTCACAAAAAGGGGAAAACAATGAGAAGAAAGGGTAATGGCAGAATGAAAATTACTAGCATGTTGAAATTGGTAGGAAAATTTTCATTTTTGGTGTTACAGATCTAAAAATTACCAACATATCTCACTTGTAGTTGAAATTAGATTCACTATTTAGAGATTATGTGATGTCGCAAGGCCTTAATCATCACTCAAGAGTTCAATTCAATCATGATTTTTAAGGGGGGTTCCAAAAAAACCGCCTCCCAAAGTTCAATTCTCATGACTTTTAGGGGGTTTTGAACAATCACGCCCAAAAGTTATGAGAATTGGGCTTTTAGGGGGGGTTTTCAAACAACCGCCTCCAAAAGTTCAATTCTGATGACTTTTAAGGGGGGTTCCAAGAAAACCACCTCCAAAAGTTCAATTCTCATGACTTTTAGGGGGGGTTTTGACAAACTTCCCCCAAAAGTTATGAGAATTGGGATTTTACGGGGGGCTTTCCCAAAACCACCCCCAAAAGTCAAATTTTAGGGCTTTTAAGGGGGGTTCAAAAAAAACTGCCTCCAAAAGTTCAATTCTCATGACTTTAAGGGGGGTTTTGACAAACAGCCCCCAAAAGTTATGAGAATTGAGATTTTAGGGGGGGGGGGTTTCCCAAAACCACCCCCAAAAGTCAAATTTAAGGACTTTTGGGGGCGGTTTTAAAAAAAACACCCCCAAAAGTCCAATTTCCATGATTTTTAGGGGCGGTTTTAAAAGACCACCTCCAAATGCCTGAGAAAACTTTTAGGGGGGGTTTTACCAAGACCCCCGCAAGACAAAACTGCCCCTAAAGGGCTATTTTGTTGTAGTGTGATGACATCACAAAAGATGTCATTGACACTCAGCATGTGAATCATAACTTTGTAGCTCCCCTACTCCCAGGACTGCACAACATGTTTCAGTACAAAGAACCCTAACACAAGTCGCAGTTCAAGAAACTCCGACAAGCACACCAAGTGCATAGCAAACTCCATCAGGATGTTCACGCAGTTCGACACAAGCAACTCCGACAAAGAAAAGAAGTCTGCGTGAGATATATGAGACTGGTACACCCAATTCATTCTCATTTTTTTCATTATTTTCTCAAGTTAATGATCCTCTAACATTTGAAGAAGTTGTAGAAGATAAAGTTTGGGCACAAGCCATGGATGAAGAAATAGAATGCATTGAGAAGAATCAAACATGGGAACTAGTCGATGTTCCTAAAGCCAAGGATGTTATAAGCATGAAATGGATTTATAAGACCAAGAAAGATGCTGATGGAAATGTGCAGATGCACAAGGAAATATTGGTTCCAAGAGAGTTCATGCAACAACCTTGCATAGACTTCAATGAAACCTTTTCACCTGTAGCACGAATGGACACTATTAGAACAATTTTGGCCATCGCAGCTCATAAGACATGGCCTGTTTATCAATGGATGTTAAGTCTGCATTTTTAAATGGTTATTTGGAGGAAGAAGTATATGTGGAGAAGCCACAAGAATACGAAGTCCCAGGACAAGGACATAAAGTATACAAGTTGAAAAAGGCACTCTATGGTTTGAAACAAGCTCCTAGAGCTTGGTATAATCACATTGACTCTTGCCTCATTTAGAATGGATTTCACAGAAGTGAATGTGAGCCAACGCTGTACAAAAAAATCAATAAGCAAGGTAATAAGATAATTGTCTTCTTGTATGTAGAGGATTTAATATTTACTAGTGATTTTGGCATAGAAGAATTTAGATCAATCATGGAAAGTGAATTTGAAATGACTAATTTGGGGCATATGAAGTATTTTCTGGGCATTGAAGTTCAACAGACTGAAAAATGGTATATTTATATCTCAGTCGAAGTATTCCAGTGATGTCTTGAATAGATTTAAGATGTTAAACTGTAAGACAACTCCAACACTAGTGATAACAGGTTTTAAATTAAGCAAGACTGATGATGGATTCAATATAGTTCCTATTCTATTTAAAAGACTTGTTGGCAGCCTTATGTATCTTACAACGGCAAGGCTAGACATCATGTATGGATTCAGCTTAATCTCAAGATTCATGGATTCACCAAAAGAATCTCATTGGAAAGCTGGTAAGAGAATTATGAGGTATGTAAGTGGAACAAAAGACTTTGGTATTTTGTATCCAACCTCAGAAATTTTTAAACTCATTGGATACACTGAAAACGACAATGTAGGCAACATAGATGATAGAAAAAGAACATATGGGAATACATTTCATTTAGGAACAGGTGTTGTATCATGGGATTCAAAGAAACAACCCATTGTAACTCTTTCTTCAGCAGAAGCAGAGTGTGTCGCCGCTACAAGCGTTGCATGTCAAGTCATTTGGATGCGAAGGATGTTAAGTGATCTGCCATAGACCCAGCTGTTAACACCCAAAATGACCCCCTAGGTTGTGGGAAAAGGAAAAATGGGGTAACCACTAACCAATCTTTAGCTTGTGCTACTGACCCAACACAAACAGAGAGGGATCTCTTTATAAGCTCACAAAATACTGGAAATCGTCAAGATTGTCAATAATGAAGGAAAACATACCAGCATTCATCATTCAAGATATTCAATTACAACAATATAGAAGATCATATTTCTGTTGGAAACAAAAATGGTTTAAACGTAGCTTGGCTGAAACATATGAATCTTTATTTGGGCGATGGAGTCACATTCAAACAAACTTTGAAAACTCATTTACAAATGCTTCACAAAAGCATTTACACAGGGGAGAGATAATAAACAGCTCGTAGTCAAAGTGATTTTTATTGGCAGAATAGAAGAAAAAGAAACAGTCCATTGACATAAGGCATATAATAATGAATCCTACATCAATTTTAGCAGAAAAGTGATGGTGGAATACTTGGAAAAAGATAAGTAGAGCATAATCTCTATGAATTCTACTTAGCTATCACATTGCACCAAGTATGAAAGAATGTTACAGACTGGAATTAACAATGAGATACACAATTCACATGGAGAAAGAAGGAACATACTACAAGACCAGTTACACAAGAATCCCTAAAAACATTGGCTCAGCTCTGCAAATCTTTATTCAAAATATAGCTCAAAATGTCTTACAGAACAATACACAAAAATTCCCATAAAAGTTTTCAAAACTTTTTTCATTCCATTACATTGCTTTTTATAGGCTTTTGACCTAGAATCACTCTAGAGGAAATGAACGAAAATACGTTGCCACCTTGATAGTTCCAAATTTGAATATTACATATGTGTCGAAGCCCAAAACCGATTTGACTAAGATAGGAAACAAAAATGCTATTAGCAGGGCACCACCTTACTTCAAAGTCTTCAATAGGCCTTGTGAATCAAAGAAGTCTTCTATTTTAGGGGAGCTGTCAGTTGGTGACCCTTCAGTAAGATTGGGAGGTGTCACTTGCCTGGTAGGGAGTATGAGATCATGGATTATCTCCATGTCTTGCTGGTCATCCTCCTTATCTTTAGCGATTTCCTTCTCTCTCGGATGGTGAAACTTTTTGGGAACCTATTGTTTTTCCTCCTTCTCATCATTTCTATCAGAGCTAGATTCCTTGTGGTCGAACATCATAGGAGATGAAGGAGCATGTTCTCACTCGACCTCAGACCACACTTGTTCTGGCATGAAACCCACCCCAGCTTCCTGTCCCTTCTCCATGATCCAATCCTAACTGAAAGATGCCCCAAGTTGCCAGGTGTACCATCCTTTCTATGTACTGATCTCGCACGGCGGAAGAAGAACCACACCCATAATTGCAGCTATGATGATAGCAGCTACGTTTGGGAATAACTGTCATGATATCCTTCTCTGACCCCATAACCATGTAACAATGAGGCCCTAAGTCTGAGCTGACCTTCAGCATGCTTAGTAAAGCTTCACAGATAGATGGCGCAACCAATGATGATGCAGAGGTTACCTCCATCGTATAGATAATCATTTGGGATAATAGACTGAGGCCCCTTTTCCAGTCTATCCTTCTGGCATCCCTTTCGTGGCAATACTTAACCTCACACTTCTCACACACTTCGAAAGATGTGAGTCACCTCATTTTTGAAACCACTCGGGTCACCTGTCATCCTGCATGAGTGACCTTCCCCCAGCCCTTCCTTCATCATTATCGACCGAGATTATAACTTAGCCTCTCCACTAGTGCCGGTAAGCTTTTCCAGTCCTTCCCTGCTGTTCTGTTCCCCCAACTTTGGGGAGATGGCCACTTTTTTATGATTCATTGATGCTCTAACAGCCTCCGCAGGGAAAAACGTGCCTCTAAATAGTGACGATGGCTCTTCTGAAAAACCCCATGGTTTCGAGAGGAACCTTACTGAACCACACATCTTCAGATCTCAAGTGTCAAGCTTATTGATCACCAATATCCCTAGAAACAACCCTTCGACCTATGAACGGACTAAGTTTTGTCACTCGACCCTCCCAGCTTCTTCAGACAGTCTGAAGGGCTATGGGAATGGCCTCGCCTGTTATTTTCTACCTCTATTCTATGCATGGGGGTCTTAGAGAGAATAAAAATGTTGATTTTGCGGGTATCTTCACATATATAGCTGGTATCCATAACCCCCAGTTTCCTTAGTCAGCTATCCTTTAATCTCAGCCATTGATCTCCCACGCGCTTACTTTCCGTCGTCGTATCCGCCTTCTGGATTTTCATACATGTCGTCCATTTTATCTGCTTCCATAGGGAGGCATCACATTACACCAAGGTGGTCCCCAGTATCGTCCCTTTCATCGTGCGACAAGTTTTGGAGTTAACACTTGTCCGGCAGGAACTATTGATCGCATGCATCTTTCCACTATCCTACGTGCTACTTCTTGATGTGACTATCCACAAGGGCCATCCATCTCCTTCCTGGTGTACAACCATGGTGGATTTTTATCCTCGACTTAACTCCTATGGTCGTCCATGTGATGTCAGGGCCTTTCTTGTTATCTTCCGCATACCTTTAGACTTCCACTAGCCACTGATGTGGTCTCCCTTGCCACCCGAACCATATATCCGCTGGTAAATTAGGCCTTTACTGTGGTGAATGAACCCAAACCCTTAGATCTCGAAAGGATGAACTCCGCCGCAGATCCTCATACCAGTCTCCACCGTCGCATATGCCCGATATGGCATTGTTCACTACTCCTTACTCCTTGCGACGCCCCTTTAAGCCGACACCTGTTCGGCGGGACCCATCCCATCCCATCCATTTATTCCCTTTTCTCCTTGCAACTTGGCCATGCGATGGTCCATTTATAACCATAGCTCTTGCTCCCGCTCTTGATCAACGGTGTAGATTTGTTCGACACTTATTCTTTCATAAATTTTCCCAAGGACTATAGGTTTTAGGATATTCTCTCCTTGCTTTTAGTCACTCTATTCGCCTATTAATACTTAGCTCTTGACATTAGCCCCTTTATTTCATTGGACCCCTTCTAGACCATTCTACCTCATGTCTTAGCATTTGGCCACCAAGGATGGAGATTACTTCAAGCTTTCACCAGGTAGTCTTCTAACCCTTCATTTCTCATATACGGCTTTTCTTATGCTGCAAAAGGGAAAAAAATATATAGTTGCTAACAACTGGCTCTAACCGGGGATGCTATCCTCCCAGTGAGGTAGCAAAGAACTCCGTAGAATAAGTGCCTGATCCATTGGGCAAGTTCCCAACCTTGAAAAATTGCAACCTGTACCCTGTAACCAATTTTTTTGATCTAAAAACGATAATTGAAAACCCCAGACTGAAACATACTGAAATCTTCTGAAAATGCTACATACTGAACAGACATACTACTCAAAAACTGAAAGTAATAAAAATGCCTGATTTTTCAACATTATTTATATACAAGAGATCCTACCCTAGTTACTTAACATAAAGACCAAAATCAGGTGATCTCGCACTTCCAATGAAGCCAGTCAAGCAAATGGCTCCCTGACTGAACTTCAAATTCAAACCCTTTATCTTCAAAAAAGAACCCAGCGAATGATAATTCCAACTAAAAATATTTCTCAATCCCTGCATTCTTGAATAACACAAAATCCATCTCCTCTGATGATTCCAACGAATTAGCAAAAAGGATCTTCAAGCAAATGAAAGACTCCTATTTCTTTGTGACCAATCATGAGAGCATCTTCAACTGGTTCTTTTCGACTGTTCACATCATCTATACAACAATAAGGCTGCTCAAATTGTAATTCCCTTTGTAATCTGCCAATCTAAATTTTAGAAAGACTTTGAAAAGTACACTCATCCTCTTTGTTTCGACTACCCTTCTCTTCTTCTAACTTGTATGACAACCGACAAAACTGAAGAAACTTCTCATCCGACTCTGGAGAAAAAATATCAAGACCACTACTGATCTTTCCCAGAATCTTAGAGTTCAACGCTTGCCCTTCTTCATCAGGCGTAGCAGAAATATCTTGGATTCTTTTCATACAATAAAGTGCAGCAAATTCTTCTTGACATACCAATCTTGAATGTAAAAGAGGGACCTGATTTTCTGGTCGGCATTCAACCTCCCTATGGAAAATATTTGCTTCTTGGGACAGATCGCACACTTGTCCTTCCCTTTCATCGCTAATTTCAAAAAAAATTACGAAGTTCTCTAAGCAGTCCTCTTCATACTCATCATACTTAGGTGGGTTGAGATCTTCCTTAAAATCAGAAGTCTTAGCTGGCCGACTGTAATTTTCATAAAATAGATCAAACTTACCCTCTTCTAGTATCTCACCAGGACGGTCATCTCTCTATTTCTCCCAGGGAAGACTAGAGCATAGAGCAAGTTTTCCTTGTTCATGTTTCACATTAAACCCTGATCTCTCTTCAACCCTTTCATTGTTATCTTTGTTTGATAATTTTCCAGACATCCTAATATTGTCTTCGACCTCCAAAGCATCAATGAACATATGCTGCAATTAGGGGACCTTCTTTCCAACATAAGCAAAGATATATCAGGAGGAAATATAGATGCATAGTGCAACTTAGTAGCATTCTCTAGGGGCTGAATTTTCCTTGGAATATCATAATAGAATCTTGAAAACTTTCTGTTAAAACTAGACATGACTTCCCCTTCTTGCATTCTCATGGAGTAAATCTCTGAAAGAATTAGGTTCCATGACTGTCTCTTACCCCAAAACTCCAAGAAAACATCAGAAAACCCTTGCCAAGTATCTATAGATCCGGGATGCAAATGCCTAAACCATTGCTTCACATCTCCTTGGAAATATTGGGGGGAAACCCTCATACAAACATCATCATGTTCCACTTCAAAAAGATCTAAAACATGTTCAAAGCCGTGGATATTTTTCTCAGCAGTGAGGCTCTCGGATTCTCCATCAAATCTAGGAAGGTATTTATGGTATTTGGGAGGATAGTCATGAAGAATAGGGAGCAGTTTCAAAGGGCCATATCTCAACTGAGATCTGGAAGGAAAAGGAGTATGTACAGGGAGAGCCTCCTCAGCCTCACTCTCTTGGGATTTGCAAAGTTGGGGATGGATCTTACAAGGTTCAGAAGAAGAGATGGGGTCATCTCTAGGGGTGAGAGGAGGATATACATTTGTAAGGTCTAGAGAGGGATATACAAAGGCAAGTCTCTCTTACCCTAGAGCTCTTTGGTGGAACAAAAATTTATTGATATATATACATAAAGGTAAAAGGAGACCAATATAGAAGAACAAGATTTATTTGAAGAGATTGACGTTTTGATACCTGAATCATGATTCTTACATGTTTTAAAGGTGTTGAGGTCACCCTTTGGTGAAGTCTACAAATTCTGATTAAGGATTGAGGTCGCCATGAGAATTTTTCAACATCTGTATTATGACACAAAATCATCGATCTCCCCAGTGGGGTCACCTTTGTACTGAACTTTCACTTGAGTGGAGTCGCCAGGTGAATGATACAAGCTTCTCGATATCTGACTACTGTTCACCATCAACATTTCAGATCTGAAACCTTTGTCATTCTTCCAAGGATGATAAGACAATCTTGTCCCTAGCAATGGTGCCAATTTGTTAACACCCAAAATGACCCCCTAGGTTGTGGGAGAGGGAAAACTGGGGTAACCACTAACCAATGTTTAGCTTTTTCTATTGACCCAACACAAACAGAGAGGGATCTCTCTATAAGCTCACAAAATACTGGAAATCATCAAGATTGTCAATAATGAAGAAAAACATACTAGCATTCATCATTCAAGATATTCAATTACAACAATATAGAAGATCAGAATTATGTTGGAAACAAAAATGGTTTAAATGTAGCTTGGCTGAAACATATGAATATTTATTTGGGTGATGGAGTCACATTCAAACAAACTCTGAAAAATCATTTACAAATGCTTCACAAATGCATTTACACAGGGGCGAGATAATAAACAGCTCGTAGTCAAAGTGATTGTTATTGGCGGAATAGAAGAAAAAGAAACAATCCATTGACATAAGGCATATAATAATGAATCCTGCATCAAATTTATTAGAAGAGTGATGGTGGAATACTTGGAAAAAGATAAGTAGAGCATAATTTCTATGAATTCTACTTAGCTATCACACTGCACCAAGTATGAAAGAATGTTATAGACTGAAATTAACAATGAGATACACAATTCACATGGAGAAAGAAGGAACATACTACAAGACCAGTTACACAAGATTCCCTAAAAACATTGGCTCAGCTCTGCAAATATTTATTCAAAATATAGCTCGAAATGTCTTACGGAACAATACACAAAAATTCCCATAAAAGTTTTCAACACTTTTTCATTCCATTACATTGCTTTTTATAGGCTTTTGACCTAGAATCAGTCTAGAGGAAATGAACGGAAATACACTGCCACCTTAACAGTTCCAAATTTGAATATTACATACGTGTCGAAGCCCAAAACCGATTTGACTAAGACGGGAAATAAAAATGCTATGAGCAGGGCACCACCTTACTCCGAAGTCTTCAATAAACCTTGTGAATCAAAGAAGTCTTCTATTTTAGGGGAGTTGTCAGCTGGTGACCCTTCAGTAAGATGGGGAGGTGTCACTTACCCGGTAGGGAGTACGAGATAATGGATGATCTCCATGTCTTGCTGGTCCTCCTCCTTATCTTTGGAGATTTCCTTCTCTCTCGGACGAGGAACCTTTTCGGGCACCTATTGTTTTTCCTCCTTCTCATCGTCGCTATCGGAGCTAGATTCCTTAGGTCGAACATCGTAGGAGATGAAGGAGCATGTTCTTGCTCGACCTCAGAACATGCCTGTTCTAGCATTAAAACCACCCTAGCTTCCTGTCCCTCCTCCATGATCCGATCCTAACTGAAAGATTCCCCAAGTTTCCAGGTGTGCCATCCTTTCTATGTACTGATCTCGCACGGCGGAAGAAGAACCACACCCATAACTGTAGCTACGATGATAGCTGCTACGTTCGGGCATAACCATCATGATATCCTGCTCTGACCCCATAACCATGTAACAATGAGGCCCTAAGTCTGAGCTGACCTTCAACATGCTCAGCAAAGCTTCACAGATAGACGGTGCAGCCAATGATGATGCAGAGGTGACCTCCATTGTATAGATAATCATTTGGGATAATAGACCTAGGCCCCTTTGCCAATCTATCCTTCTGGCATCCCTTTCATGGCAATACTTAACCTCACACTTCTCGCACACTTCGAAAGACGTGAGTCACCTCATTTTCGGAACCACTCGGGTCACTTGTCGTCTTGCACAAGTGACCTTCCTCCAACCCTTCCTTCATCATTGTCGATCGATATTATAACTTACCCTCTCCACCAGTGCCGGTAAGCTTTTCCAGTCCTGCCTTGCTGTTCCGTTACCCTAGCTTTGGGGAGCCGACTGCTTTTTTGTGATTCATTGACGCTCTAACAGCCTCCGCGGGGAAAAACGTGCCTCTGAATAGTGACGATGGCTCTTCTGAAAAACCCCATGGTTTCGAGAGGAACCTTACTGAACCAGACCTCTTTAGATCTCAAGCATTGGGCTTATTGATCACCAATCTCCCTGGAAACAACCCTATGACATGCCTCCTTGCTGCAAACGGACTAAGTTTTGTCACTCGACCCTCCCAGCTTCTTTCAGATAGTCTAAAGGGATGTGGGAATGGCCTCGCCTGTTATTTTCTACCTCTATTCTACGCATGAGGGTCTTAGAGAGAATAAAAATGTCGATTTTGTGGGTGTCTTCACATATATAATCGGTATCCATAACCCCCAGTTTCCTTAGTCATCTATCCTTTAATCTCAACCATTGATCTCCCACGTGCTTACTTTCCGTCGTCGTATCCACCTTCTGGCTTTTCATACGTGTCGTCCATCTTATCTTCTTCCATAGGGTGGCATCGCATTACACCAAGGTGGTCCCCAGTATCGTTCCTTTCGTCGTGGGATAAGTTCTGGAAATAACACCTGTCCGGCAAGAACTATTGATCGCATGCGTCTTGCCACTATCCTGCGTGCTACTTCTTGATGTGACTATCCACAAGGACTGTCCATCTCCTTCCTAGTGTACATCCACGGTGGATTTTTATCCTCGACTTAACTCCTATGGTCATCCATATGCTGCTGGGGCCTTTCCTGTTATCTTCCACATACTTTCATACTTCCACTAGCCGCTGATGTGGTCTCCCTTGCCACCCGAACCATAGATCCACCGGGAAATTAGGCCTTTACTGTGGTGAATGAACCCAAACCCTTAGATCTCGAAAGGATGACCTCCGCCGTAGATCATCATACCAGTCTCCACCATCGCATATGCTTGATATGGCATTGTTCATTACTTGTTACTCCTTGTGACGCCCCTTTAAGCTGACACCTGTCCGGCGGGACCCGGCCCATCGCATCCATTTATTCCCTTTTCTCCTCGCAACTTGGCCATCCGATGGTCCATTTATAACCGTAGATCTTGCTCCCGCTCTTGATCAACGGTGTCGATCTGTGCAACACTTATTCTTTCATAAATTTACCCAAGGACTATAGGTTTTAGGATATTCTCTGCTTGCTTTTAGTCACTCTATTCTCCTATTAATACTTAGCTCTTGACATCAGCCCCTTTATTTCTTTGGACCCCTTCTAGACCATTTTGCCTCATGTCTTAGCATCTGGCCACCAAGGATGGAGATTACTTCAAGATTTCACCAGGTAGTCTTCTAACCCTTCATTTCTCATATATGGCTTTTCTTATGCTGCAAAAGGGCAAAAAATATATAGGTGCTAACACCAGCAAGAACCCACAGTCATTTACTGTGACAACAATTCAGCTATCGCATTGTCAAAGAATCATGTGTTCCACAAGAGAACCGAGCACATCGACACAAGGTATCATTTTATCAGAGAATTGATAAACAACAAAGAAATCTATTTAGAATTTTGCATGTTTGAAGATCAGGTAGCAAACATATTTACAAAACCATTGGTGTTAACACCTAATTTTCACAACACAAGTGATGATGTATAATAAAGAGATGTTTTGAAAATTTCTTGAGAAAACCTAAAATGTCTTTGTTTTCATGACTATGGGCTAAGGTATGATCAAAGGTTGTAAATGAAGGCACTAAGGAGATAAACAAAGGAAATTTCAAAAGAAAAAATGCAAAAATCGATCATAAGGAGCAAAAGAATGCTAAAACTCATAGTCCGAAAGCAAATTTTGTAAGCGCTAACCATCGTGTAAGATGCATCGTTGATTGGGTACAAGAAGGAGATCGATGGTCTTCGTATGTCGTCGCATTGACAAAATGCATGGAGGAAAAAGGGTATAAGCTATCACAAAAAGAAAAATAGCTTGCTACATGTCACATTTGAGGTATGTCGTAGGGAGGAAAATTGGTATTGTAAACCCACTTGGGTGTTGTGCGAAAGTGTCAAAATGGATATATTGTTAAACACGTGGATAGCTAAGATGGGCATTAAGGAAATCCAGCTGTTAGGAGGAAAGGTTTCAAAGAGTGCAAGTACAGTTGGAAAAGGGATGGTTCATATTTATTTATGGCTGATCAATGGCTCCAGATGATCAACGCATTATGAAGAAGCGCAGATGATAAAAGGAAAAAATGGTTGCGAAAAACAAAACCATCCGACAGGTCTCGATACCACAATCTGTCACAAGAGGTGAAGGTTCTAATGAAGACTGCTTTGGAAAGTCATGAAACTACTGTGATAAAGGTATGGTGCTAAATAATGAACGGCAAAGATCAAAGGATGAAAGTAAACGGACGGTTGATGGGGAAAAATTGTCAAGGTGATAAAAGAACATTAAATCCAATGGCTAGGATTGCCGCACGAAAGATTGATGGATGAGAAAATTGACTGCCGATAAAGAAGACCGAAAGATATAGAAGAAAGGTTATATATAGTAGTGATCACATGAAGCTGACATTTTTTATTTGAAGCTGTCGGAGTTCGAACCTTTTGGACGTGTGTATGACAAAGAAGGTGACAAAGCAGGTCATTCTCAGATATTATCAGTGATAAGTAGGGTCTTGTAACTAGTGCTATTAGTAATCTAAACATATTTATAATAAGAAAAATGGAATAAGATCCAAGTCTTAGCAGTGCTAGGTTTAGGAACGCCCTGGAGGATAGAGATTTTAACGTGTTTGATATGAAAATTCAATTTCCCGTTCATGAAATTAAAAGAAGGTTAAAGAATTTGCATACAAAGGGCATAGACGTACATAGAGTGTTTCAATCATCCTTTATCCTTTTCTTCCCTGACCAAATTATTCCTTTTCCTAAATTCATATCTTGGTGTGCGTCTAATTACTCTGAAACCCAACAAGTCATTATGAATGCTCAGAAAACTAGGATTGTTTGTTCCATAAAGCCGTCAATTGTCAACAATTCTTTTGAAATCCCTGTGTCCCAAGCATCTGAGTCTGAATTTTTTTTCTGAAGAGTCTGTCGTCACTTTGTATCGTCATTCTTCTCCCGAGAGTCGACAATATTTTTTGACCACCTGTCTTAAAACCGACTTGGAAATTGAAAGTACGTCGTACCCTTTGGATGTTAATTTTTTCAATGATAATACTCAATTGGTTCTTTCCTTGATAGCCCAATTTTTAGGTCTAGACACTGATACGCTGGTGACTGAATTATAGTTGAGTTTGTTATTCAGAATAAGTGTTGGTTCTCCTAGAATTGAGTATGATTCGGTGCCGCGTCTCAAGTTTGAAGATTTTTTAACAGAAAGTATCCACTCATAGTTGAGAAGTTTCTCCAACACACGACATTTCAGGTTTCGATCATAGTTGATGAAGATGGTCATGTTTAATAGTCAAGAAGAGTTACATTTTTCACAAATAATTTAGATGATAATATGTTCAATTATATGAATTACATTCTATCTTAAATATATAGAATGATTTTTGGGGAGGAACTATCAAGGGTTTTGCCTGAAATGAAGTCCCAGATGCAGTTGTAGGAGGAACTAGCAATAGGAGATTGGTTTTTGTTGAAATATTACACAGTGATTAGATCATACGATTTTGTGCATGAACCTTATGTGTTGCCTGCCTTCTTAACTTTAAGAATTTTCACTCTAGAATTTGTTAGACATAAATTGATTTTAGAAGATGAACATTTCTTAAAGTTCAAGAAAGCTTATGATTTGAAATATCCATGGAAAATAGGCCCATTTATTGTAAAAAATAAAGATGCTCTTTCGGATGTGAAGAAGCTATTGGAAAGTATGGAGTTCAAGAAAGATGTAGCAGTTGAATATGATCCTTTTCATAACATTTTTGAGAGGAGAAAGAAAAAAAATACTAAGGCTTTTGAACACAAAGAAATGGAGGGATTATTAAAAGGAAGAAATTTGTTGCAGTATGAATATGACGATGAGGCAATTACAAGTTCACAGGTAGAAGACCTCATTTTAACATAATCAACAATAGAGATAGATCATGTACCAAGTACTATGGAAGTTGGAGAAAAAGGAAATTTGCAAGAAATTATGGATGTAGATGATGATCAATAAAGAGATGGAGAAAAGAGACTTAAGATTGAGACACAGCAAGAATTGGTTATTTCAATAGACAATGAAGGTTGTGAAAAGGAGAAGCTTTCAGTCCTAGAGGTCTAGGTACATGAATATAACTTTCAGGCAGTTAAGGAGGGTGGAGATATAAGTGGATTTCAATCCAGGATTGAAATGTATAGGCAATATAGGAAAAATAAACAAGCTTCTTCCCAAATGATTTATAGTTTACTGCCAAAAGTCAGAGATTTGACAAGTTCAGAAGTTACTTTAGTAGCAAGCAGAGATATCAAAGAAAATACTTTAAACTTGGCAGTATCAACTGAAGAAAAAATGACCGAGATAAAGGTTAATTTGAAGAAGATAACGGTGCCTGATAAGATTCAATTACACAAGCATATAGGAGAGGTAATATATGAGGATCTTGTACAAGCAACCTTGAAAGTTGCTAAATTGGAAAGTATTGTAAGTAAAATGGAGATTCAATTAAAGCAAGAAAGACTGGAAAATAAAGCTCACCAACAACAGGACAAAAAATTACAAATTGACTTGGTTGCGAGTGATGGTGGAGGCAAGGCAAGCAAAAAATTATTGATGGAAAACGATAATATGATTCAAGCATTACAAAAGAAGATGAAAATTCCAAACACTTAGTTAATCCAAGCTCCTGAAGAAACAAAGTTAGAGCAAGAAAAAGAAGCTTTTTCCAAAGAAATTAGTGATAATAAAGCATACTTATTAAAATTTGCTGAAAAAGAAGCAGAGTGGGAAAAAGAAGAAACAAGCTTGAAAAAACAAATTGAGGATTTGAAAGGAAAGCTAACAGTTTTAGCTCAACAAAAATCAAGTACAAACCAGGTGGGCAAAGAAACTAATACAACTGAACTTGTGCAATCCATGTCCCAAGTGACTCTTAAAGAAGTAGAAATTAAAGAATTGAAAGAAGAGAAACGAAAGTTAGAAGAACAAAATCAAAAGAAAGATGAAGAGATAAAGGTATTGTGAAACAAAAATAAAGAGTTATTAGATACGAATCAAAGATTCGCCTACCAGGTGATTGGGAAAGTCCCAATGCAAGGATGTAAGCATATGATTTGGGATATTATCATTGAGAAAGTTACTAGTTTCAGGCCTTATTTAAATTTTGTAATAAATAAGGAAAAAACAATAAAATAAGCCGTTGAAGAATTGCACAGCAGTAAGAGAAAATTTCAGCAAAAAACAAAAGAAACAGCTCGAATGCCATGGATTTATTGAGAATTTTATCAGAAGACAAGTTGAAGACACTGGGTATCAAAAATAGAATTTCAGTGATCGCTTGGGAAAGAAGGATATTAGGAAAATACGCCCATGTGGAAAGTGTCGAAGCTCGAAGTGCAGGAATGAAAAGACAAGTTGTTGATTTCAAGAAAAGTTCGAAAAAGACTTCCAAAAAGGATTGCCTATTTTTTGGAATGAAAATAATGAATTGATTCCCCATAATGATTATAAATTTTTTTTATTTGCAATAAGAATGAATCATGATAAATTCCAAAGATTGACTCATGTCCTTACAAGTAAAGTCTTATTAGAACAGCTTGCAGAAGATTTTGAAATCATGGATATGTTGAAGACTTTGAACAAGGAAATCCCTCCTATGTCAAATGAAGAAAATGTGGAGCTGAAAGTTTTAGCAAAAGAAATGATACTCTACGAGACAATTACTGTTGACCAATGGAGCTATGTGGAAAAGTTTGGAAAAATGAAATATACTATTCGCCCCTGAAGATGTTCATAGAGCAATTATCATCAAAATGAAGACTTTCGAAGAATTTTATTGTAATAATTTTGTATAAATTTTGACTTAATTGACATTTGGCAAATTAGTTAAAGTTATTTCAGTTTTAGTTAAAAGAAGCAGTTAGGTTTTGCTTCGAAGAATTTTTGTATAAAAGACAATGTAAGTTATTTTTGAAGGGGTTGGAAACCTTTTTTGAGGAGAAGAGTTTTTGTATCGGGTTGATATATTTTAATATAAGAGAGCCACATAGGAAATAACATATCTTTATAGAAACCGAGATTCATGTGTTGATCATAATTACAGTCTATATTCTTCTTTTCTTATATGTGCATGTTTACTTTCTTCGTTATACTTTTCATCATGTTATATCTTCTATGCTCAGATGAAAGTTTAAAATAAGTCAAGATTCATATATTTATGCCTTGATTTATTGGGTCTGAGTATCCATTACTTCTCTAAAATTGATAGTGGATTCATCTGAAAATTGGTGCCCATTATTGATGGATTGTCTATGTTTCTTTCTAGATCACCTGCAAAAAGATTTGATTGTAATGTGACAAATACCTTGCCTCTGTGAAAATATTTACTGTTGTTTATCTGCTGGTGCATAAAACTCCTTAGTTTCGACTCCATGCCCAAAGATTCTTGAATATATTTCAACCAAGTATTTGTTTTGAAAAATCACAGTTATTTTATATATCTTTAGCCATTACATACTTCTGAGAGAGCCCTCTCTAGTAGGGAAAAGGCTAATTTCCCTCCTAAAGGTTGGTTTGAAACAGTTACCTTGGGTTCATCCTTCCACAACTAAAGGGTAAAATCTGAGTGCTAACAATTGCCAAGGGACACATTCTAATATCTGTGAAGTTGTCTCTGAGTGACAAGTTCTACACAGTGAACTTCGTCATGCATAGAGCATGTTTTAGCTCTGAAATATTTTGTAATATTTTATTTTTTGTTTTTTGTTTAAAGATCCCCATCTACTAATAATTAAGGGGGAGTGATGGAGATATGTAATTACGAGTTGATCGCATATATAGTTTGCGTCGGCTCTGTCAATCATTTTGTCAGTTCGCAGAACCAAAGAGATGTCAAACAGTCAGCCAATCTGTCAGAAGGCTTTGTGCACTCTTCCTAGTATTTATTCAACCGCGTTTGTATTCCGCAAGTCAAATTTCTTAGGTAGAAATTAATTACAGTCTTTGATGGATCTCAGTAGCTTCCAGGTGAAGGTAAACCAAGTTTGTGTATAAATGAAAATCACTCACATAGGTTTATGCAAAGATGTGTGAGGGAAGAAGAGAAGAAGTGAAGAGCCGTGAAGTGTATGAAGAGCCCAAGATCTGTAAGAAGTGAAAGATCAAGTAAAATCTCATCTCTCTATAATGCGGCAAAGTTGTTTGTTTTAGTGCAGTAATATATAAGTCCATAGTTATTTGTGTTCATTCTCAAGAATGTTGGTTATTGCATGTCGCACATATTTTTCATATTTACCTATGTGAATGTTGTTTACATTTATGCTCTGTAAAAGAAATCAAGATTTCCAAATAGTTCATCGTGGTGAAAGTTCTATTTTAACCAAGAGTAACTTCGTGTAAATGTTTTGGTTCTTATGTCCTAACTAGAAATGTTTTAAGATAAAACTTGTTTAATATTGGGTTATGTGAAGTTAACTTGTGCAAAGTTAATCTTCGTGAAGTAATTGAGAAGTCCGTGAAGTAAAGTATTTCACGAAGTTAAGTGCACATTTATGCGAAGTTCAGCTGCGCAGTTAAAAGTTGAAATGCATAGTTAATCTCTGCGCAGTTAATCTGTGAAGTAAAGTGTTCAGCAAAAATTAGAAGTTTACTTTGCAAAGTATATGCTGGGAGAAGCGAAGTTTAAAAGGATAAGGAAAATTAATAATATTTATTTACTGCGCGGTGTGCTTTTCCCTTGATCTGGTATTAGAGCCTGGCTTACGGAAAGTAGGAATTCAATTTATAAGAGAAAAGTGATTAAGAGTGGCTTCCACTTTTGGTAATTTGCAAACTCCAATATTTTTCAGGAAAAAATTGTGAATATTGGTCTCTAACTATGAAAGATTTGTTCAGAGGTCAAGATGTATGGGAAATAGTCCAGAATAGCTATGTAGAACCAGCAGATATGACAGCATACAAAAATCTCACACAAGTTGAGAAGGATGTATTGAGGGAACAAAGGAAAAAAGATGGAAAAGCGTTGTTCCACATACATCAAGCAACACATGAATCCATACTCCCAAGAGTAGCAGCAGCGACGTCGGCTAAGGAAGCGTGGGACACACTGGAAACTTCCTATCAAGGTTTGAACAAGGTAAGGACTGCCAAACTACAAATCCTTAGAAGATATTTTGAATCTTTGTCAATGAAAGATACAGAGTCAGTAGAATCATTCTATACTCGTGTTATTGGTTTGGTTAATCAAATAAAGTATCATGGAGAAAATCTAAGTGACCAAAGAGTTGTTGAAAAATTTCTTAGAGTTCTTCCAAATAAATTTGAATCTCTCGTTGTGACCCTATAGGAAAACAAAGATCTGTCCCAATTTACTATTGATGAGTTGCAAGACTCATTAATCAATCATGAACATAGAATCAACAGTTCATATACATCACTGGAAGGTGCATTCGCAACATAGTCATCCATAAGTCGTGGAAGAGGCAGAGGAAGATCAAAATCTAGAGGTAGAGGACGAAGTTCTTTCATAGGAGGTCGCAACAGCAGCCCTGCACATGTCATTGGTAGAGGTCAGAATCAGATCCCCAGTAAACCAAGTGGACAAAGGTATGATAAATAAAAAATTCAATGTCATTACTGTAAGAATTTTGGACACTTCGCATATGAATGCAGGAAGAAGCAGTATGGCCAAGGAAAGCAAGGCCAAACACGGTCAAGCAATACCAGCACTACGAACAGCTCATTGCTTTTAGCATGTGCATCTCCACTTGAATGAAATGATGTCCAAGAAATTCCAAATGACATATGGTGTTTAGAATCAGGCTATAGTAATCACTTGATTGGTAATTTAAATCTATTTTCTAGTTTAGATAAATCAGTTCAAACTGATGTCACACTTGGAAATAATAATCAAGTCACTGTTTTGGGTAAGGGTACTATTGATATTCTAACCAAACAGGGGGAGCATAAATTTATGCCTGATGTTTATTATGTTCAAGGTTTGAAGCATAATTTGATGAGAATTGTACAGCTGATGGAAAAAGGTTACAGAGTTCATATGACAGGAAAGCATTGTCTGATCAAAGACATATATCCAAGTAATCGCTTAATGGCCGAAGGGAAGATGACAAGCAATCGCTTGTTTTCTTTCAGGATAAGGTCAAACATAAAAGGAAAAATAGCTCAAGTTGTTCATGGAAGTCGGAATGAAAATTCTAGAGATGCATTCAAAGAAGAAAGTAAATAAGTAGAAATTCACTACGACAAGGAAGAAAAAGACAACCAAGAAATGCAAGCAGCATTTCAAACAGAAATAAAGGATGAATCCTGAATATGGCACTTCAAATTTGGACATATGAATTTTGGTGGGCTGAAGCTACTACATATGAAGGACATGGTAAAAGGATTTCCATTAATTGAAAATCCAGAGAGAATTTGTGAAGGCTGTATTTTTGGAAAACAACAAAGAGAGACTTTTCCAGTCATAAAGTCATATAGAGCTTACACACCACTTGAAATTGCATACTCTGATATTTGTGGACTGATGCAAACACCGTCCATGGGAGGATGCACTTACCTTCTCACATTTATTGATGATTTCACAAGAAAAACTTGGGCATATTTTATAAACATAAATCTGATACACTTAATTGTTTTCAGCAGTTCAAGGCACTTGTGGAGAAATAGAGTGGTTACAACATCAATATATTAAGAATAGATAGAGGTGGTGAGTATGTTTCAAATGATTTCTTAAATTTTTATAAAATTCATGGCATATAGAAACAATTCACTGCGCGGTATACACCGCAGCAGAATGGTATCACAGAGAGGAAGAACATAACTGTTATGGAGATGGAGCGCAGTATGTTGGCACCCATGCATCTGTCAAATGAATACTGGGCTAAAGTAGTGGCAACTGCTGTATACATCATAAATCGATGTCCGACGAAGAACATGAAGAACAAAGTTCCACTTGAAGCATGGACAAGTATGAAACACATTGTTTCGCATTTAAAAGTTTTTGGTTGTGTAGCATATGCACATGTTTCAGATGAGATAAGAAGGAAATTAGGCAATAAAGGATAGAAATGCATTTTTATTGGATATTCTGAAGACACAAAAGCATACAAGTTGTATGATCATGTTGCAAGAAAAGTTATTATCGGTCGATATGTTTAGTTTGTAGAGAATGAAGCATGAGATGGAACCTTAGATAAGAATGTTAAAATCATGTCACATGTTGAACATGATGACATCACAGAAGATGTGGTTGAGACTCCACATGTGAATTAGAACTTCGCAGCTCCACCTACTCCTAGGAATGCACAACATATTTCAGCACAAATAACTCTGACACAAGTCGCAGTTCAAGCAAATCTAACAAGCACACCAAGTGCGCAACAAACTCTATCAGGAAGTTTGCACAGTTCGACACCAGTAACTCCGACAAAGACAAGAAGTCTGCATGAGATATATGAGACTGGTACACCCAATTCATTCTCAGTTTTTGCATTATTTTCTCAATTTAATGATCCTCTAATATTTGAAGAAGCTGTAGAAGATAAAGTTTGGGCATAAGCCATGGATGAAGAAATATAATGCATTAAGAAGAATCAAACATGGGAATTGGTCGATGTTCCTAAAGATAAGGATGTGATAAGCGTGAAATGGATTTATAAGACCAGGCAAGATGTTGATGGAAATGTGCAGAAGCATAAGGCAATATTGGTTGCAATAGGGTTCACACAAAAACCTGGCATAGACCTCAATGAAACCTTTGCACCTGTAGCACGAATGGACACTATCAGAATAGTTTTGGCCATCCCATCTCATAAGACATGGCCTGTTTATCAAATGGATGTTAAGTCTACATTTTTAAATGGTTATTTGGAGGAAGAAATATATGTGGAGTAGCCACAAGGCTACGAAGTCCTAGGACAAGGAAACAAAGTATACAAGTTGAAAAAGGCACTCTATCGTTTGAAAAAAGCTCCAAGAGCTTGGTACAGTCACATTGACTCTTACCTCATTCAGAATGGATTTCACAGAAGTGAATGTGAGCCAATGCTGTACACAAAAATCAATAAGCAAGGTAATAAGCTAATTGTCTGCCTGTATGTAGATGGTTTAATATTTACTGGTGATTTTGGCATAGAAGAATTTAGATCAATCATGGAAAGTGAATTTGAAATGACTAATTTGGGTCATATGAAGTATTTTCTGGGCATTGAAGTTCAACAGACTGAAAATGGTATGTTTACATCTTAGTCGAAGTATTCCAGTGATGTCTTGAACATATTTAAGATGTTAAACTGTAAGACAACTCCAACACCAGTGATAACAGGTTTGAAATTAAGCAAGACTGATGATGGATCCAATGTAGATCCTATGTTGTTTAAAAGACTTGTTGGCATCCTTATATATATTACAACGACAAGACCAGACATCATGTATGGAGTCAACTTAATCTCAAGATTTATGGAGTCACCAAAAGAATCTCATTGGCAATCGGGTAAAAGAATTCTGAGGTATGTAAGTGGATCAAAAGACTTTGGTATTTTGTATTCAAACTTAGAAAATTTTGAACTCATTGGATACACTGAAAGCGACAATCGAAGCAACATAGTTGACAGGAAAAGCACATCCGGAAATACATTTCATTTAGGAACAAGTGTTGTATCATGAGCTTCAAAGAAACAACCCATTGTAACTCTTTCTTTAGCAGAAGAAACGTATGTGGTAGCTACAAGCACTTCATGTCAAGCCGTTTGGATGCAGAGGATGTCAAGTGATATGTCGCAGAACCAGCAAGAACCCACAGTAATTTACTGCGACAACAATTCAGCTATCTCACTGTCAAAGAATCACGTGTGTTCCATAAGAGAACCAAGCACATCGACACAAGGTATCATTTTATCAGAGAATTGATAAACAACGAAGAAGTCTATTTATAATTTTGTAGGTCTGAAGATTAGGTAGAAGACATATTTACAAAACCATTGGAAAGGGACACATTCCAATATCTGCAAAGTTGTTTGGTAGTGACAAGTTCTCCATAGTGAATTTCATCATGCACAGAGCATGTTTCAACTCTGAAATATTTTGTAATATTTTATTTTTTGTTTAAAGATCCCCATCTTCTCATAATTAAGGGGGGGTGTTGGAGATATGTAATTACGAGCTGATCGCATATCTAGTTTGCTCCAGCTCTGACAGTCATTTTTTTAGTCCGTAGAACCATATAGATGTCATACAGTCAACCAATCTGTTGGAAGGCTTCGTGCACTCTTCCTAGTATTTATTAATCCGCGTTTGTATTCCGCAAGTCAAATTTATTAGGTAGAAATTAATTACAATCTTTAATGGATCTTAGTAGCTTCTTGGTGAAGGTAAACCAAGTTTGTGTATAAATGAAAATCACTCAGAGAGTTTTAGGCAGAGATGTGTGAGGGAAGAAGAGAAGAAGTGAAGATCCATGAAGTGTATGAAGAGCCCAAGATCTCTAAGAATTGAAAGATCAAGTAAAATCTCATCTCTCTGTAATGAAACAAAGATGTTTGTTTTAGTGCAGTAATATATAAGTCCATCGTTATTTGTGTTCATTCTCAAGAATGTTGGTTATTGCATGTCGCACATCTTCTTCATATTTACCTATGTGAATGTTGTTTACATTTACGCTCTGTAAAAGCAATCGAGATTTCCAAATAGTTCACCGTGGTGAAAGTTCTATTTTAACCAAGAGTAACTTCACATAAATATTTTGGTTCATATGTCCTAACTAGAAATGTTTTAAGATAAAACTTGTTTAAGATTAGGGTATGCGAAGTTAAAGAAGTATGCAAAATTAACTTGTGCAAAGTTAATCTTCGTGAATTAATTGAGAAGTCCGTGAAGTAAAGTATTTCGCCAAGTTAAGTGCGCATTTATGCAAAGTTCAACTATGCAGTAAAAAGTTGAAATGTGCAGTTAAGCTCCGCACAGTTAAACTCTGCACAGTTAATCTGTGAAGTAAAGTGTTCGAAAAAAAATAGAAGTTTACTTCGCGAAGTATATGCTAGGAGAAGCGAAGTTTAAAAGGATAAGGAAAAAATAATAATATTTATTTACTGTGCAGTTCAATCCTTTTATTGTGCGGTGTGCTTTTCCCTTGATCTGGTATCTAAGCCTGGTTTATGGAAAGTAGGAATTCAATTTATAAGGGAAAAGTGATTAAGAATGGCTTCCACTTCTGGTAATTTGCAAACTCCAATCTTCTTAGGAAAAAATTATAAATATTGTTTTCTAACTATGAAAGCTTTGTTCAGGGGTCAAGATGTATGGGAAATAGTCCGGAATGGCTATGTAGAACCAACATATCTGATAGCATACAACAATCTCACACGAGCTGAGAAGGATGTCTTGAGGGAACAAAGGAAGAAAGATGGAAAGGCATTGTTCCACATACATCAAGAAACACACAAATCCATACTTCCAAGAGTAGCACCAATGACGTCGGCTAAGCAAGTGTGGGAGACACTATAAAATTCCTATCAAGGTTTGATCAAAGTAAGGACTACCAAACTACAAATCCTTAGAATATATTTTGAATCTCTATCAATGAAAGATACAGAGTCAATAGAATCATTCTAGACTGGTGTTATTGGTCTAGTTAATCAAATAAAGTCTCATGGAGAAAATCTAAGTGACGAAATAGTTGTTGAAAAAGTTCTTAGAGTTCTTCCAAATAAATTTGAATCTTTACTTGTGACCCTAGAGGAAAAAAAAGATTTGACAAATTTATTATAGAAAATTCCTTGCATGAGATGCTCAGTTTTTTTTTTGATAATTAGAACATACGCTGGAAATAATTAAAATCACTAATGGAAGACTCCAATCTTAATAAAAATATTGGGCGGAATTTAGCATCAGTGTAAAAAAAATACAGTTTTGGCAATTGACGGAAATTTACCAGTAAAACAAAAAATCCAAGAGTGCACAGTTATGTTGGTTAACAGAATAATTTCCAATCTTGGGAGCGACTAGCTGTAAATCTGGGTTGGCCAACTAAGCATGAAGAAATGCCAAACATAATTTTCATAAGAGATTCTTGTCAAAAATTTGAATTTTTGAAATTTTCTAAATTTTTTTTATATGGAACTCACAAATGCCATGTGGGCAGTTTGAGGTGGAGATGCCATGTCAGTTTAGGGTGACATGGAGTTTTCACTTGGGTGAAGGATGTAATGTGGACTAGCCACATCAACCAGGTTCTAGCTTACGAGCTAGGC
Source organism: Larix kaempferi (assembly GCA_027924585.1). Classification (NCBI taxonomy): domain Eukaryota; kingdom Viridiplantae; phylum Streptophyta; class Pinopsida; order Pinales; family Pinaceae; genus Larix; species Larix kaempferi. The sequence goes on from BSBM01000123.1 coordinate 8,359,007, forward strand.
ATTGAAAAACATTAGCGCTCGAGCGCTAGAATCCAATCTGGTAGCTTAGAAATCTTAGCACCTTAGTTGTAGATACAATAGAGCATGGGACTTGAGGCTGAGAACCACAAGCTAGGTGAAAAGGGGATAAACATTGTTAACAAGCAAGATTGGTCGGACGCGCTTGTGATTGACGGTGGTGATTCATTATGCAATGACAACTTGGGCATTGGTTAATGGCAGGTTGGCGAGCCACTGGGCATATACCAGGTCTAACCTCATGGTGAATTTTAGTTGGCAATGGATCCAACGACCACCTTTCCAAAACTGCTTCCTCATTGAGCCGTTACCACTTTTGGTAATGGAATACTACTGAGGTATTTCTATCCAAGGGAAAGTGGTAAAATGACCAGGTGGACAATGGAGGGTGGCCTGGCTGCATCACAAGATGACATGCACGATTGTATTATGCATTAGCAGACACGTGTCATGACATGTTATCTCCCTGCCATGCTAGCCTCATGCAACATCAACAAAAAAAAGTTTGGAGCCAAAATTTTGTTTCGGCCATAACACGTGTAGATTAACTCAGAAATTGATGATATATGTGTCATTTCCACACCATTTACGAAGGTTACAAGATTTCTAGTGAGGTGCACAAACCCATTCTGCTTCAATTTTGTAGAAATTTTAGCTTAATTGTTTATAAAGGTGTGTAGCCCAAGGATGGATGAGGGCTTGATTGAGACCCAAATTATTTTTTTGTAATTGTGATCCAGGAACACAGATAAATCTAGAGGCTTGAGGCTAAATTCCAAAATATGTGGAGCCGAGATTCAGAAGAAGGCTAAAATACACTATTTGGGCGTGTGAAAAGGAAAACTTTTGAAACCTTGGAGGAGGAAAATGTGACCCAAGAACTCATAACCAATTTTTTTTATGATTTTGGCATTTTTCTACTCATTGAGCAGAACAACTTTTTTTAGAGGTGATTTTTTCCAGAAATGCTTAGTTTAGGAGATAACAATTTTCAATGAAAATTCAAGTGAGGAAGAATTGCAGAAAGTAAAAGTTGATGATTATAGAATTTTATAAAATTTGACGGGCATATCAGATTCAGATGCTAAAAGTGTCTAGATACTCATCAACATATGGGATATCAATGCCCAATATAAAAAAAAATCTTGATCCTCACATATTTTCTTCTACGAGTCTTAGGAGTTGGTCCTTCAGAAGAAGCACAACTATAGAAAATAGTGTAAGAATGGGTAAAATTGTTGATTTTGGAGAGCTATAAATTCTATCTCTGAGTTCAAAATTGGAAATGAGACTAGTCATTAGAAAGAGTATATATAGGATATAAAGTACAATGAATCCTTTTATAAATCAGTTCCTTTTATCTTTCCATAAATTTAACAGGAAAGGGGCTTGTAGCCTAATTTGATAAAAAAATTATCAAACGGGAATATCATGAAATTTTGATGTAGGAACAGATTGAATATATCATGTACATGTCTCAAAAGTGAGTATTTTAAAATTCAAAACAACTACACTAATAGAGCAGTATTGGGAAAAAGTGCAACTTTGGGGAATTGTAAATTTTTAGCAAATTTGATCTAGAGAAGAATATAATGGAAGAAATATGAATTTGAAATATGTTTCTAATTGTTTTAAAGGATAATCATAACAGAACCTTTGGGCTTTATTTGACAAAACAATTATTAATCTCGGTAACTTCCAAGATAGCCTAAATTTTGGAAAAAGTTGTATTGTGATATAGGAATGTACCAAAGGTGAAATTGGATACTTAGAAAGTTGCAATATTAAATCAAGTAGAATTGAGTACATGGTAGATGGAGTATTGAGTGATGAGTAGTGGCAATCATGTCTTATTAAGAAGGAAGAAATATATCAATAAACGTTGTGGACGTCTTGAATAATAATTTATTCCATGTTTTGGTTGGAATTAATATGTAATATTTGAACTCCATGGTAGTCCCAATGGATATTCTATGACTGGAGTGAATATGGTATACCATGATGGAAGATATAGAAAATATATTGAAGTTTCTTGCAGGTAGAAAAGACAAGTGGAGCTTCATGACCCCTATAGTGGGTTGATATGTACAAATAAGTGACAATCATAGCTAATGGAACTATTGAACATATCAATTGGTAAGGAATATGGAACATATAATCAAGTAAAGGGAAGTGCATCTCATATAGGAAATGAGTGAATTACCCATGTGGATAAAATGTAAGCGTGATAGGAAGAGTTGTAGGTTATGGACCAGCAACTTAACTATAAATAATAAGAAGATGTGATAGAACTCTACTTAAATGGAAGCTGCTAAACTGATGGAATAAGATATTCCAGTGAGTGGAATTGTCATGGATGACATAGTAGAGCTTGCAGGAAGTGATCTAAAAAAGTGCAGAGAAAATTCTAAAATTAAATAAAGTTTACACACAATTAGAGATAAGAGCATGGAATGTCTTATGGTGGATTTCCAAGTCAATGGAAAATATTAAATAATAAAGAAGAATATTCCATTATTAAAACCTTTGGTTATATAAGGATTGTATATTTAAGGACAATCCTTTCAACTATTTATATAGTCATCACACTCTTACTTGATAAGATCACTCTATTTATGATAGGCTTTTCAAACCCTTTAATAACACATAAACTTTGATGCAAACTAATATTTAAAACACTTCCATAAAAAGTAAAATGAAACATAATAAACTCCAAACCCCATCAATAACACATAAATTTTGATCCAAACTAATATTTAAAACACTTCCATAAAAAGTGAATTAAAACATTATAAATTCCTTGGTTATTGGAGTTTCGTTGATTATTATCTTGGTTATTACTTGAATTTACAACCATGCTATGGTGAGGGAAGGGGATTGGATTTGGGGAGATGGTGGTGTTTTCTTTTAATCCCAAGAGCCCTCTATCCGTTTCCCCAAAACTAATCTTAAATGCTTTTACATTTTTCTATCTATTTCTTTTAAGTGAATTTAAGTAATAACTAGGACAAAATCGAAATTGAATTCAATAGGCCTTGAATTCATTGGGCATTGGATATTTGTTTGCAATAATAAAAAGTTCATCTCTCTTTTGTGAATAATAATTGTTGTTTGCAATTTTTTTTCAAGGAAATAAGTTCTTTACTAAAATAGATTTAAAGTTAGTATGCTTATGCCTATGCTCATTTTCATTAGTATCTCTCAAGCAAAAATTAGCTTGATAATAATAAAACCTATTAGACAAGGCCATGCCAAAAGCAATAGAAATAAAATAGATTACAGTTAGTATGCGTATCTCCATGCCCATCTTCATTATTATCTCTAACGCAGAAATTAGCTTGATAATACTAGCAACTATTAGACAAGATCATGCCAAAAGCAATAGAAATGCATTGGCAATGAACCCTTGATTAAAGATTCTCTTTAAACATTATGTCCTCATGTTAGAATGCTTGAAATCCCCCTTTTCATGTTTGGAAATGTTCAAACTTGAGAGAAAACCATACCTCAATTATAATATAACACAACTCTTATTAGTAATAGGAGATAAACAAGAGTGTGCGTGATCAACTTAAGTAGTAGCGATTTCAAATCTATTTCAAAAGAAGTTATCTCCATATTGGCAAAATTTGCATCAATTATCATTTCCATGCATGAAACATGTCCATTGACGAAGTGGTTGAGAAAAGCCATTGAAACATATAAGAATTCTCTCTAACAAACTCCAATACGAAAATGTTACTTTTATATTGTTAAACATTTTTTGTTAATGATCAGGGTAATTTTTAAGGGCGAAATTTCACCAATTTACTATTTTTGGGGCTTTTATTCAAAAAATGAATTCGTTATTTGGTCGTTTTTAGTCTCTAGAATATCGCCTATATTTACATAAAATATGTTTTTTTTATCATAATATTCACCAAAATTTACACATTTTAGTAGTAAATTGTATGTTTCATATTTAATATTCATCTACCTATCTATATACGTGTTTTTTTCAATCCAAAATTATCGCCTAGGATACTATACTTAAGTATAATATTAGAATCCTTAAAAAATACCTTGTTAATGATGGCACGACATTTAATCTTTTGAACAGGTAACAAATTACATCCTTGTCAATGTGAGTACTGAAATAAGAAAGACAAGGGAAATCTCTATTGCTAGTGGATTTCCCTAATTATTCCAAGATCTTAAGACATGATAGAACTCTAGGATCTCAAAGCAATTAGTTTTTTTTTTATGCCTTGAAAGACTAGCAAGTTTTCCATCCATTGAAGATAAGGCTCTTCACTTATATGCCTTATGACAATCGAATATGAGGCCCTTCACATATATACCTTATGACAATTGATGAATCTACTATTAAAATAAGATTGGTAATTATCCTAGAATTGAAGACTCTAAGGCCTTGAAAGAGAAAGTGATTCGACTTGATTAGTGACCCTAACCAACCCCCATTCAAAATATTATCTTAATTGTCCATCGTAGTAAACCCCCCCTCCCCGCACCTCGTACCCCAACACCTGCCACTCCAAATGATTAATAGTCCATTCATCACCTAAGCTAACCCCCGTTGACCTTAGCAAATTTTGGAAACTAATGATATTAAAAATTTGTTTGGGATATCACTTAAAGATGAAATAGCTCGGTTAAGAGGGTCTTGGTTTATCAACAAATTCGACATGGTATTTAAGTAATTTATCAAAATTGTATCATTGTGATTTAACTCTACTTGAATGATATATTCTAAAAATGGTAATTGTTCTCTCAATAAATTTACGAGGTGTACAAACAGAATAGTTACCATTCAAACTTCGGACATAAATTGAAGAAAAAATTGTGTTAGAAGTGGTTGTTGAAGCATGTTGCTTAAGGCACCTTCAAAAATGAAAAAATGTGAATATCCCAATTATTGTCGAGTTATTAAGCCTTTTCCAAAATTTTATTTCTATGATTTACCCAACTTAACTAATATATTTAAAAAATAAATAGAAGATAAAAATTCAAGTGAACTCTCCTTATTCAAACTTGACATAAATTGAAGAAAATTTGTGTTACAAGTAGTTGTTGAAAACTCAAAAAAAAAGAAATATGAAAATTCAAATTATTTTCCAATTAACACTATAGCATAGATAAAAACCAATTTTTTATTGTTCATTGGATGTAGTTGGGGTAGTTGAGAGGAATGATTGTACCCTCCCTACCTAGGTTCAATTCTTATAAGTGACATGATACTCTTACTAAGCCCCTAAAATGATTTTTCCATGAGGAAATTTTTTTTTATTAAAATATTAATAAATCTATTAATTTATATAATATTTTTTCCACTAAAAAATAAAAACAAATTCATATTATAAATAATTATTAAAACATATTATTTAAAACACCCTAACTCTAAAACACATATAATGCATATAAATAAGTATTAAAACATATTATTTAAAACACCCTAACTCTAAAACACATATAATGCATATAGATCCAAATTTTCACTAACAAGAAGAGGATATCGAAGCACCCACCAATTTATACAATATGTACTATATCTAAATGTTTATTACAAATGGTCAAACTAAAGATAAAGTGTATTTTGATTTGACAATTATGGAGTATAGTGATATTATTTGGCATTCTTACATTATATGATTTGACATTTAATAACAATAAGAAAAGTCTTAATGTGGAAAGGAGATTTGCAAATTGTAATGAGTAATAATTAAATAATCACTATCATGATTTTGATAATACCAAACCCACTCATAGCTCATTCAAACATTTACACAACATATTTACTAGCTTTTGGACAACTTTGTTCTCATTTGTTTGCTTTACAAAATTCAGCATGGTGTGTTTTAGGTTTTTAGTTTTCAAATGTTATTTTTAGGGACAATGTGCCTTTGCAGGTTCCTTATTCTAGGAAAATATCTTGATTTTGATTTTCATTAATTTATTGAATTTATCTTAGCAAAAGATGGAGAAAATGTCTTCTAAAATAAATAAAAGATATTTTCAAAAACAACTTATCTCTAAAATCTATAACACATTATTAATCCCTCCTAAATGTAAGGTATTATGTTGTCTATTTATTATTCACTTAAATTTAGATTTTATTTTTTCAATATATAATCTATGTTTCATTTTAAGTCATTATCAATTACCGTTTTGTTTTTTTCTTTTGGACATTCCTTTGTTCCTTTGCATCTATTAGTAATAATGCAATTAAGATGTTAGTAATGATGTAATAGTAAAAATGTAATTGAAATTATGGAATTTTTTCAATATTATTAATATAATTTTGAATATAAAATTATATAATTTATTTCTATGTTATTAATGTAGTTGAGAATATGGAATCTTAATATAAAATGTGAATTAGCTTTACAACCCCACTTTCAAGGAAAAACAATATGTACATACAAAGCATTTTTCTTTGGTACATTCTTCAAATTTCAAATGCTATCCAAATTATAAATCTGTGGGCATGGTTAAATCGACGAGGAAGGCAAGTAAATATTTGTAAAATCTTACATTTCAAGGTGTATTAGTGCCATTGCTTATAAGAACATTTACTAGTTAATCTAAGTAATAACATGCACAAATAGACGTCGTTCTTCAAGACTCCAATGCCTCTTCCAATTCATTAAAGTCATTACCTCCCAAGATGTCAACTTACACCTTTAGCACCAATATTTCAACACCATAATTCCAACTATTTAAGGGTGCAATTTTAGTTTTTAGAAACTTTTCTTAATCCACTCAGAATTTCAAGATTTTAATGTTAGGATTAAATTTAATCTTAGTTTGCATTGTCATTTTTAATTACATCATGGAGCATAAATTTCCATTAGCATTTCTACACAGTAAATTAATAAGTTATAGGAGTTACATACCGGTGCTGTAATCATGTATAGACCTAAAACATACAACACCAATACCTGGGTCAAGCACAAAGCAGCGTGTGGCAGCTCTCTTTGTTCTGTTTACACTTTCAAGACTATCAAAGGTTTATGGTGGTAAAGAGTTTTTTTATAGATCTTCATAATGCAAAAAAATGAAAGGTTCATCAAGGTTTTCTCTACCATTTCCTCTAATCCTGTATTCTACTGATCACACTGTGCAGTTTAAAAGCAACATTTGTGATCACTGATATCGAGTGTGCGAAATAGATATGGATTTAATGGCATGCATGCAAGTTAATTATCATCTCATTTAAAACTCTGACCTCCACCATAAAACTCTTAACCCTAATCCTCTTTTTGTTGTTCAGCATTTTCAATATGCCAAAGCTTTCACTACTTGCATCTTTAAGTACATGGTTGCATTTCGGTTTGAATCCTGGACATTCGAGATGTAGGTTAAAATTTGGAGATCAGGCCGCTGGAATGCAACCAAATGCCAGCTGCAACCTGCTTTAATACTATAACAATAAAATTAAAATGTATGACATAATTATTTAATACTTATTTTATTTGGCATTCAATATGGAAATGTATAAAGATCATTTATTACATTGTTATTTTAGGATTTGATGGACGACATTACATAGATATCGTTTTATCCTATGCATCTATCTTAGTAGTAGATCACCTTTTCTATACATATGAGATATCTTCTTACTCTATGCATTTATTTTAGTAGCAAATCACTTTTTGTACACATATCAAAAATAATAATATGAAAATTATGTGTTCATTTATCAACATATTTAAACACATTAATATTATTAATGTGCTTGTTACTAGTAATGGGTGGACACATACACATATCTCCAAAATATTATTTATATAAAATACTCAAATATTTATAATGTAATAATTATTAAAAAATAATTTAATTAAATACTTCAAAATTAATATTAATAATTAAAAATAAAAATTAATCTAAAATATTAAATATCTTGCAGTATTGAATAAAGTAATCTTATTTATGTTTGAATTATCAAACAACATTTCTACAAGTTCGGCACGTATTGCCGCTATGCGGCCTTGTTATCTAATTATATTGTCTGTATTTAGAGTGGAAATAGTAATATATGACTTGTGGATGTACATTAACCTACTAAATAGTGAGGGGTAACCAAAACTATGTTCTAACTACCAAATATGAAAATGTGTATTTATTGTATACATACATGGTCTTTAAGGAAGTATTTAGTATGAAAGTAATAATTAGATGACTTGAGGATTACATCAACACACTAAACCGTGAGAAGTAACCCAACATTGAATAGGGATAATAATTCTCATGATAGAAAGTGCTTTGTTTTTTTGTTTGTTATTGTGGAACTATTTTTTTCTTCATTACTTGTTTGAATTTTTTTTTGTTATTATTGCTTCATTTCCTGTTTGAATTTAATTGAATTATATTTGTTGTTCATTTTTATTTAGTTTTATAAATAAAAGTTGTAATTAGTTTTAATCCTTTTATTTGAATTATTAAATTTAAAACTATAAATATTTAAAAATATTAATAGTTATTTTTAAATTAATAAAAATGAATTCTTAATATAACTTTAATCAAAATTTAAATATTATTAATGACTACATATATATGTAGGTTTTTAGTTAAATAAAAAGTTTATTAATGTTTTTTACATAATTAATTTATAATTCTTTTTCGGTGCCTCGCTATATCCACATTAACATTCTCAGCGTCCGGAGATATAGGAAGGTTGATTAATTGGATAATAGAGCTCCTAAAGAGCTCAATGGTTCACTTAAGAGCAAGTGTCACTTACGGAGCTTGAACCTGAGTGGAGCGGATAACAATCCGATAACTCAACTACTCGGGCTAAACCCAACTGACAATTAATTTATACTTATTATTAACTCTTTAGTATTTCAAGATAGAATCATTTCATTTTATATTGGTTTTACAATATATGTGTAACATCCTTTCCTTGAGTCTTAATGTCAATTTTATATCGGTATTTCAAGATAGAATCATTACATTTTATATCGGTTTTACAATATATGTGTAACATCCTTTCCTTGAGTCTTAAGGTCAATTTTTTTGTCAAGTCTCACTAGAGTGGTTGGTATTCAAGGGGTTTCGTTTGTTAGGCGACCCAAGGTTCGAAACTCAGCAATAGAGAGAGGAGATGCCAAAAAAATCTAGCCATGATTAAGGGTTGGTGTAGCCCAGGATGGGTGCGATCCCTGGGTGATTTTAATGGCTTAGATGCCCCTAGGTCACAGTTTCTTAGACCAAAGGCCACTCCCGCAAGTTATCAAGATTCATGCAAAAAAAAATCCTTTCCTTGGGGTAGGCAATCAACGCACACTAACTTATCCATTACAAGGCTCTGGTGCACTTGCAATCGACACATCGATGTGTGACCAAGGCATTAGTTGGAAAGATAGGTGCAATAGAGAGTGTACTTGATGGCCACAAGCAAAGATGATGGGATGGGTGTGCATGCATGATAAGGATCTTTGGTGAGGAGGCTTCAACAAAGTGGCATTTGGCGAAGGGGTTTAACATGAGGCTTTGGCATTCGCACATGCAGCGACCTATAAGACTTGTATAGGGCACCAAGTAGAATTCCCGATGCAAGGTGCCAAGCAAGGGAACATCAACACGAGGATAGTTGGGTGCATCACAAGAATACTTAAGGGACATCGGTTCCACTTGCTCATATGTGCTGGTAAGACACCCCGATGAGGGGAAAATGATTACACACCATGTGGGCACATGTGGATGCCATTAGGAACCTTAGGTGAGAATCTAACAAGGTTGGGTGCTCATTTATGAGAGAGGATGGGAAGCTCTCTCATATAAATAGTTGGGCACATTTGATGCAAAGGAGGAAACCAAGCTTGGGAAGCACAACAAGGTTAGAGAACAAGGGTGTTGAGGTGAGTTAGGCCTTAAGCCTACAACAATAAGCCAAAGCGATATGTTGGAAGAGGATGGATAGAGAGGCCAAGTCTAACAAGGATCCAGTATTGGTTTGAAGGGTTTCCCATGAGAAGACCCTCCATGGAAAAGGCTAAGGGAATAAGCTTGTCGTTGGATGAGCATTGTCGGGAGGAAACCCAAAGTATTGAAGACAAGTTTTGTGGAAGGTAGGTTCGTGGGAGAACAACAACGCATCAACATCATACTAACTGATAGAAAAAACTCTCATGATAGGAAAGTAGCAAATTCGACAATAAGCACAATGTGTTGGCAATAGATCTGATGATAGGAACAACGCATCAACAAAAAACCCAACGACCGGCACAGTGTGTCGACAACCAAGAACAAAGTGGGCAATTTTTCCATGTTGAATTGTTTTTTCTAAGAGAGTGTTGACAAGAAGGTGTTGAACTCTCACCTTTGTAATTCTCCATTGTATCATTTGTATATGACAATAAAAGGCTCGTTAATGTGTGGTTTGGGTACTGAACATATTTGTGTTTTTCTTGTCACTTACTTTGTACATGTTCATGAAATATTGGCTACATATAAATGGCTAAGTAAATAACGCACAAACACACATGTGCGCACATAATAAGTAAACATCCAAGAGTTGGTCAAGGTTGTTGGGCACAATAGTCTTAAGAAATGGGTAGCTCAAGGTAGAAGGTTTGTGGATACCTTTAGCGAAGAGGTGCATTCTACCAACAAGTACTCTTAATAAGTGACCAATTCCTCAGGAAGAAAATTGGGTAGTGTTGCATGATCGCCAAATTTTGGGCACCAAAGCTTTAGGGTTATCATAGTTGGTATTAAAGCATGTTTGAAGACCATAAGTGTGTCTAAAGTGAAGTTTTGGAAGAGTTAAAGGAATCTGAGAACAAGTTCACCAAAGGGTTTGACACCAGCAGACAGGACTGGTGCAAAACATTAGCTTGGGAAATATAGATCTTAAAGGCAATGTGTGGGGCAGAAGTTGGGAAACTAGGACAAATATGTCTAGTTAATATAATATTTTATTGATTTGAATAGCGATATTACAAAAGCTCTCAAGCGGATTATATACAAATGGAAGGACACATAACAACATGGTGTCTCTTCAATGTTGTTGATATGTAATTAAATAAATAATTAATAGAATATTACTATTGTAATATTTAATTTGTTACAAGTCATCCCTTTCTGAAATACTTCGTCCATGAAGTATTGCTAGGGATAAGTGTTTTAATCGAAAATATTCATTCTCCCAAGTAGATTAATATTCTGGTAAGTTTTTCCACTGGACAAGGGACCATTGACTAATCAGGAATGAAGCATTCTTGTTTTAAATTCTAGAATGCACTCGGGTTCTGACACCAATTTCCCTTCGTCATCCAATAGGGGTAACTATGTTTGTATGTTGGTTTTTGGACCCAATTATTTCTTCAAACATGACACCTAGAAAATATCACGGATTTTCCCTTTGTTTGGTATATCTACAGCATAAGCCACTTGTCCTACTCGCTTTCATACTTGATACAGACCATAGAACTTGGGCGCAAGTTTATGATTTTTGGAATTTTTGAGTGACATTTGTTTGTATGGTTGTAGATGAATGAACACCCAATCACCTTCTTTGAATTCACACTCATTTCTCTTTAAGTTGACTTGGTGCTTCATATGATTCCTTGCTTGTTTGAGATGGTTCTTTAGAATGTGTATGACTTCATTGGATGTCACAATATAGAATTTCACTACTGGAACCTTGAAATTGTTGATGACACATTCTTTTTTTTATGGATATGGATACCCATATAGGGCCTCTAAAGGGGATATGTTTGTTACAGTATGGTATGTACTATTATACCACCATTCTGCAAGGCGTAGACAATTTATCTATTGTGATTGGCGATCATTCACAAAATTCTTAAGGTATCCTTTTAGGCACTTATTGACCACTTTAGTTTGTCCATCTGTTTGGGGGTGGTAAGAGGTACTCATGGTTAATGAAGTCCCCAGTTGGTGGAACAATTCCTTCCAAAAATTGTTGGTAAATTTGGGGTCTCTGTTGCTGACGATAACTTTGGGGGAAACCATGGATTTTAAATATATTTTTTATATAAGTATCTGAAACCACGGGGGATTCACTAGAAGGAAATATAATACCATGTTCATTCATATTGCGGTATTAAATATTCATGAAAACCTAAAAATTATATTGCTTATATATTAAGGGGCAAAGGGTTTTTTTTATTTAATGTAACAATACAAAAATACTTTGGAGTCTTTTTTATATGGGCGGGCTAACAAATATCCGCCAAATGGAGATGGCGGGATCACGGCCGGATGAGAAACCGGGTTGAGGCAAGGCTAAGGCTTACTAGTACGCAGGGAAATCACGTCTTAAGGCATGCTTGAGGCCAGGGGGTTTCATGGTGAAGTGGGTTTCCAGTCGATCATAGTCGAGAGATAGTGGTCATTAACAACCAATTGTTACCAATAGCACTCAGCCAGTTGTTACCAATAGCCTTGGGAGGCTCTAATCCTCCAAGGCCTATTATAGGCCCTCGATAGGCCTTGGGGGCTTGAATACCCAACCACTCGTGCCTATTACAGGCCTTGGGAGGTCTCCTCCTAGAACTTGTTACAGGCCTTGGGGGCTTGGAAACCTAGCCCACAATAGGCTTAGTCAGCGATTGGGGAACTGTAACATGCAATTTAAATGTTGTACTATGTGCATTGGCTCTAGTGACATACAAGAAGTGATCTCCCATCTCTTCATTAGAGCATTAGATGTTGCAAATCATAATGATATGTGGTTGAGTAATTTCATTGTGGGTGAAGTAATGTGCATCCACAATATACATCGAAATAAGCAAGGTGCATTGTAGAATGCATGTGGGGTCATAAGAGGGGTATCATATCAATATACTAGGTAGAAATATAAAGGCGTATAAAAAATGTTTATGAAAAAATTGATACATACAATATCTAGTGAAAATAGGGGATTTTAAAATTGGGAAGGCATATTGGGAGGGGGTTAAAAAAAATGACTCTGGAAGGTATTTTCCAATATTTAGTGAAATTAGGGGTATTGTTTCATATGCCACAATTGAACGTGTTATGATAGCGGTTTATTGAGTGAAGCCCCCATGTCTGCAACTTGGCTGGATTTTTCCTTTGATGAAATTACAATGAAGTGGGTATATTTCGTTAATCGATATACGATTATGAATATGCTATCCTTCCCTTCTGGCGTAGGAAGACCCATGATAAAATCCATGTATATCTCATACCATTTTTGAGTTGGAATATGAAGGGGTTGGAGAAGCCCATGAGGAGTAACTATCTCAAACTTTTGCCTCTAGTTCAAGTATCACATTTAGCCACATATTTCTAGATATCAATATTCATCCCTTTCCAAAATAAGGATTGGTGTATGTTGTGGTATGTTTTAAAAAATCCCACGTGGTCGGCTATCGAAGAATCACGGTTCTCTTTTAAGACTTGAGTTTTGAATTTTGAAGAATTGGGAAAATATATCCTTTGTTTGTACCATATTATGTATTTTTCCCATGAGCATTTGGAATATATTGACTTGTTGCTTTCAACTTATTCTATTAGCTTTCTTGTTTCTGGGTTTTTGACGTACCACCTTGGAACGAGGCTGTCTAGTTAATATAATATTTTATTGAATCGAATGATGATATTACAAAATATATCAAGAAGCTTATATACAAATGGAGGGACACATAACAACATGGTGCTTGAAGAAACATTTAATTAATAAATAATTAATAGAATATTACTATAGTAATATCTAATTTGTTATAGAAACACACAACACCCATTGGTAGGGCACAATGTTGTCGATAAGACAAAACATAATTTTGGCACTCTTCGCTAGGTTGGGTACAAGATATAAGGAAGTTCATTTGTGAAGCATTCTTGGTGCGATAGAAAAATTGCAAAGCTAACAGGTTGGATAGTGCATTTCAAAGTTGGGCAGTAAGAGGATTTTTGGGTGTTCTAGGTATTTTTGGAAAATCCTATAGTGATGTAGCAGAAAAGAAGGTTCTGAAAACAAACACATCAAGAGTACTTACTGAAGGTATAGACAAAAGGTAGTTAAGTGGAAAGAAACTGAAGCACCCAATGCATCTAGAATGGGAAACAATGGATTCGTGCAAGCATAGATCACTTGGAAAGCAAAGAGAGAGTGTTCCACACACACTCAACAAAGTGGTTAGTCTTTCATTTGTTGGATTTGATTTTCACACATAACAAGTCTTCTTTGGGCTTGCAAACTTAGGAAAATATTTAAGATTTACAGACATGGGAAAAGTCTCTTTGCGGGCATAGGTGCAACAACATGGAGGGTACACTTGAGCATGGGAATACAAGGAAATCATTGACAAGGACCAACATAGAGTAGTTGTAGTATAAGGAGCATGAGCTAACTCAATCCCTCTAGGAAAGCCAACAACAAGTCCACACACAGGTAGATGCCTTGTTGAGTTGGTTGTAGACATCAATGGACTTGACAAAGGGTCACTTGCAACTGAAGTTGGGACCCATCTAATAAGAGGAGGATGCGAAGGATGATGGAGGCATCACATGGGAAGAATCTTAATAATTTCCTAAGTACATGGGCTAGAGGATTTTGATCTTTAAAGGAGAGATTGGTATCCTTGATAGAAGGTCAAGGGAAGCACCCTTCAGAGGCACATGTGTAGTTTTTGAAAGCCTTAGTGGAATTTTTGTCCAATTTCATGATGGAATGACAATAAGAAGGATCCCAAGTTGAAGAGATGAATTTTATTTATGAAAGTCATAGTTAGTGGATTGAAGGTGATGCCATTAGCGAACACCATTTCGACCCACAACCTTGTTAGCGAATCAACTTCAAAAGGACTTCAGTAGGTGGTTGATGGTATTAGTACCATGTATAAGGAATTGAACTCATCATGAGGGAAATAGTGGGAGTAGTTTACAATGCACCATTGAATGTTGGGGATTGATTGGGAACCTTGACAATAGTTCCCTTGGACAACCACAAACTTGTCTTGGGTCATGACTTTCTAAGGATGGCTCAAGCCATACCTGTAACCCAAAAGAGTAGTTTGGTGATCTTGGGAAAAACCTCACACTATTGCATGTCAATGATAATCAAAAGCAAGTTGGGGAGAGTCACATGGATTTCGGGAGTGACACTGGTTGAAGTGAAAAGCACTCCAACAAGTAGTTATTGGTTGTGGAGCTAGATCTTGATCTAGTCTCATAAATGATATTGTCTCAGCCGTGCACCCCAGAGGATTGTACACTCATGCCCCTACCTTGGGATTCAGGGGTGCAGGGGTGGAGCCCCCACGAATGGGGGTTTGGGGGAAGTGCCCCCGAGAAATGGGGGTTCAGGGGCAACTCCCCCGAGAAATTTTTTTGGGGTTGTTTTCGCCAGCAGTTTTCGGGCCCATGGTTTTGGGTAACCCGTGGTATTTTCCCATTGTATTTCCCTTATAAAAGAAAGACATTGTAATAAGGCTAGGTTTGATGTATTAGGTATTATGCATTGTAAAGATATCTGAGATCATAAGAGAGATTGTGAGAGAGTGTGAAGAGGAAGTGCAATAGCTGTTCTACAGGTTGTATCCCTTCACTTTGCTAGATGGAATAATAATAAGGACTGGCAACTTCAGTGTGGACGTAGCCCAAGTTGGGTGAACCACGATATATCTGTGTCTCTCTTGTAATGTGTATGTGTGATTATATTTTCATTTATGTTTATTTGTATTGCTTTGCGATCCAGTTTTTCTAACAATTGGTATCAGAGCCAAAGGTCTATTTGGCAGATAAACCTGCAGGAAGCTAGGGTTTCTGGTTCGAGTGGGAGCAATGGCGGAAGAAGAAAAGTTTAAGGTCGAGAAGTTTAACGGCCAAAACTTCTAGTTATGGAAGATGCAAATGGAGGACTATCTATACCAAAAGGATCTATTCCTACCATTGGGAGGAAAAACAAAACAGTCGGCGACCATGAAGGATGAAGAATGGGAGGTTCTTGATAGAAAGGCTCTGGGAACAATACGATTGAGCCTGGATTCGTCGGTGGCTTTCAATATCTCAAAAGAAACAACAACGGAGGTTTTGATGAGCACACTAGGTAAGCTATATGAAAAACTCTCGGCCTCCAACAAGGTATTTCTAATGAAGCATTTATTTAATATGAAGATGTCTGAAGGTGGATCTATTATTGATCATTTAAATGAGTTTAATACGGTTACAAATCAACTAAGTTCTGTAAGTGTGAACTTTGATGATGAGGTTAGGGCTCTTCTAATCTTGTGTTCGTTTCCAAAAAGCTGTAATAGCTTGGTCATGGTTGTAAGTAACTCTGTCACTGGTTCAAACACCCTGAAATTCGATGATATTATTGGTGTTATTCTTAGCGAGGAAATGCAAAGAAAAAGCACAGGTGAGACATCAGGTAATGCATTGACCATGGAGAGCAGGGGAAGACAAAAGGAGAGAGGAAAGAGCCAAGGTAATTGTCGCAAGTCTAAAACGAGTAGATCCAAGTCCAGACTGGGAAAGATAGAGTGTTGGAACTGTGGAAAGAAAGGGCATCTGAAGAAAGACTGCAGATCTCTAAAGAAGAAAGGAGATGCACAGCAGGAAACTACCCAGGAAGGAAATGTAGCAGGTGATGTGTTACAAGATGCTTTGATTCTTGAATTAGATAATACTAGTGATTATTAGGTGTAGATTCAGGGGCTTCATGTTATGCTACACCCCATAGGAAATAATTTCATGATTATGTTCCAGGCGATTTTGGACATGTTTTATTGGGTGATGATGAGCCATGTAAAATTGTTGGAATGGGTAAGGTATGGATAAAATTTAAGAATGGAACTGACTGGCTCTTGAAAGATGTTAGGCATATTCCTGTTATGGAAAGAAATCTGATCTCAACAGGGCAGTTGGGAGATGGCGACTGTCTATCTACATTTGGTGAAAAGTGGTGGAAGATCACTAAAGGATCAATGGTGATAGAAAAAGGAGACAGGGTAGGTACGTTGTATTTATGTCCTCATAATACTGATCATTCCATCTCTTTAGCTTCCACAGGAACAGATACAACATTGTGGCATCATAGGCTTGGCCACATGAGTGAGAAGGGGATGCATATTCTCCACTCAAGGAAGTTGCTTCCAGATTTGAAGCAAGTAAGTTTGGAATTCTGTGAGAACTGTGTTTATGGAAAACATAAGAGAGTCAGATTTCTCAGGGTTGGGAAATAGAAGAAGAATGAAAAGTTAGAGCTTGTGCATACAGACGTATGGGGACCGGCTCAGGTACAATCTCTTGGTGGCTCTCATTATTATGTTACAATTATTGATGATGCAACTAGGAAAACTTGGGTTTATTGCATTAGACATAAATCTGATGTGTTTACTACTTTTAAGAAGTGGAAACCTTTGGTTGAGAATGAGACAAGAAAAATGTTGAAGTGTCTCAGATCTGATAATGGAGGTGAGTACTGCGACAAGGAGTTTGATAGTTACTGTTCATACCATGGGATTCGTAGAGAGAAGACAGTTCCAGGAACACCACAAGAAAATGGCGTGCCAAAAAGGATGAACAGAATGACCATGGACCGTGCAAGGTGTATGAGATTGCATGCAGGGTTGCCTTTACAGTTTTGGGCGGATGCTATAAATACTACTATTTATTTAATAAACAGAGGACCTTCAAGTGCTTTGGATGGTGGTATTCCAGAGGAGGCATGGACAGATAAAAAGGTAAACTACTCATTTATGAGAACGTTTGGTTGTGAAGCATTTGTCCATATTGATAAAGATAATAGAACAAAGCTTGAAGCTAAATCCAAGAAATGTACCTTTATTGGATATGGGGTTGATGATTTTGGTTATCGATTATGGGATTACGAAAATAACAAAATCATTAGAAGTAGAGATGTGATATTCAATGAAAAGGTTATGTATAAAGATCAATTGTAGGGAAAGAAATAGGAAAAGGAAAACACAGAGTACATAGTACTTGATGAAATTAAAGAAAATGAATTTTCGAAGGTGCTAGAAAATCAAGAAAAACAACAATTACCTGAAACTCCTGCAAGTGTAAGAAGATCTACCAGGTTAAGTAGACTCCCTGAATGATACTCTCCTTCAATGTATTATTTATTGATGACTGATTCTGGTGAACCAGAATGTTATGAAGAAGCATTGCAGGTTGAAACTAGAAAGAAGTGGGAGCAAGGCATGAATGAGGAGATGGACTCATTGGTAGGAAACCATACTTGGGATTTGGTTCAGTTGCCTACTGGTAAAAGAGCATTGCAGAACAAATGGATTTACAGGTTGAAGGAAGAAGAAGGAGGCAAGAAGTGGTACAAGTCCAGACTTGTTGTAAAGGGGTTTGCACAGAAGAAAGGTATAGATTTTGATGAAATATTTTCTCCTATTGTTAATATGACTTCAATTAGGACTATTTTAAGTCTAGTGGCAGTAGAAGATTTGCATCTTGAATAGTTAGATGTAAAAATAGTTTTTCTCCATGGGGATTTGGAGGAAGAGATATATATGTAGCAAACACAAGGGTATGAGGTCAAATGTAAGGAGAAGTTGGTGTGCAGGTTGAAAAAGAGCTTGTATGGATTGAAGCAAGCTCCAAGGCAGTGGTATTTAAAATTTGACAGGTTTATGACAGAACAGGGTTATAGTAGATTTCATTCTGACCACTGTGTTTATTTCAAGAAGCTAGACAATGAAAGATATATTATCTTGTTATTGTATGTGGATGACATGCTTGTTGCAGGGTCTAACATGCAGGATAAATATGTACTCAAAAGGAAGCTAGCTAATTCATTTGCGATGAAGGATTTGGTTGCTGCAAAGAAAATCCTTGGTATGAGAATAACGAGAGACAGGAAAAATCGCAAATTGACATTGTCTCAGGGTGAGTACATACAAAAGGTGTTGGAGAGGTTCAGAATGCAGAATGCAAAACCAGTTAGTACACCTTTGGCTAGCCATTTCAGTTTAAGTAAGGAAATGTGTCCCAAGACACAGGAAGAGACAGATTACATGTCCAAGATTCCCTATTAATCAATAGTTGGCAGCTTGATGTATGCCATGGTGTGCAAAAGACCAGATATTGCACAAGTAGTGGGAGTTGTGAGCAGATACATGAACAACCCGGGAAAAGAACATTGGAAGGCAGTACAGTGGATTCTCAGGTATTTGAGAGGTAACACCACTCAGGCATTATGTTTTGTAGGTTCAGACACTATTCTACAGAGATATGTTGATGCAAACATGGTAGGTGATAAGGATAGCATGAGGAGCACCATAGGGTATGTGTTTATTGTAGGTGGAACAATAGTAAGTTGGATTTCAAGACTGTAGAAGGTTGTTGCACTTTCAACAATGAAAGAAGAGTATGTTGTTGTTACAGAGGCTAGTAAAGAGATAATTTGGTTGCAGATGTTTATGGAGGAAGTGGGTAAGAAGCAGAAGGATAGAAAGCTATATAGTGACAGCCAGAGTGCCACTCATCTTGCAAAGAACTCAGCATTCCATTCCAGGACTAAACATATACAGCTCAAGTACCATTTCATATGCTCTGTTCTGGAAGATGAACTATTGAAGCTGTAAAAGATACATACTAGCCAGAATCCTGTAGACATGTTCACAAAGGTAGTGACCAGAGAGAAACTGAGTTCTTGCTCGGTTTCAGTTGGCCTTCTAGCATGAAGGTGAAGATGAGAAAGTTTCCAAGTCCAAGGTCTAGCAAGTACAATAGCGGTGGATTTGTTGTGACCAGTCTCCAAGTGGGAGATTGTTGGTTGTGGAGCCAGATCTTCTAGTCACATAGATGATATTGTCTCAGCAGTGCACCCCAAAGGACTGTACACTCATGCCCCTACCTTGGGGTTCGGGGGTGCGGGGCAGAGCCCCCGCGAATGGGGGTTTGGGAGCAGTGCCCCCGAGAAATGGGGGTTCAGGGGCAACGCCCCAGAGAAAAAATTTTGGGGTTGTTTTCGCCAACAGTTTTTGGGTCCATGGTTTTGGGTAACCTGTGGTATTTTCCTATTGTATTTCCCTTATAAAAGAAAGACATTGTAATGCGGATAGGGTTGATGTATTAGTTATTACGCATTGTAAAGATCTCTGAGATCATAAGAGAGACTGTGAGAGAGTGTGAAGAGGAAGTGCAGTGGTTGTGCAACAAGTTGTATCCCTTCATTTTCCTGAACAGAATAATAATAAGGATTGGAAACTTCAGTGTGGACGTAGCCCAGGTTGGGTGAACCAGGATATATATGTGTCTCTCTTGTAATGTGTATGTGTGATTATATTTTCATTTTTGTTTATTGTTATTGCTCTGCGATCCTTCTTTTCTAACAGTAGTTTGGGAAACATCGCACAAAGGCAACAAAAGAAGGGTAAATTGGGAAGATGTACCTTGGGTGTAGAATACAATGTAGTTTTCATGATAAGCGGGTTGGAAACCTATTGCATTTTGGGCAGCACAATAGAGAAGGAAATCTAAGGGAATTCCATTTTTTATGGTGAATACACCCCAAGAGTTAGGTGCAAGCAGCATGCATAAGCCCTGAGTGATAGTTCAGATGAAGGAAAGTGTGGTAGACTTGATTCTAGGAGGGTTACCTTTAAAGATGGTCGAATTTACCTTGGATAGTGAAACACGGATCATGTGTTTGGGTATCTCATGTTTCCTATAGGAAGTTTCCAAAGGGATTCAATCATTGGCTAAAGGGTTGAGAAAATTAACAAAGAGGTGAGATAAGAAGAGACATGAGTAATAGGAAGAGGTTATCATGGTCCCTTTGCCAACAAAAAACAAGACTTTTGACAACAAATCAATGATGAACAATTTTGGACATCAAGTGTGGGTGAAAAGGACTTGGAAAGAAAAGCAGTCGAAGGTATATCAACAACATCTCTAACTGCATACCCCCTTCTAGCTTAGGAAAAATCCCTTCGACGATTTATTGTTCAAGAGATGGGTAGTGGGTATTGAGGTGGTAACTGTGGTGCCTTCACAAAAAAAAGGAATTTTAGAGATGAGGTGCAAACCTTACAAGTGAATATAGTGGGTTTCTACCTTACTCAAGATGAAGTTACATAAGGAGAGACCGAAGTGCAAAAGGTCCGACCAAATTGACATGGGAAAGTTCATTCTCATGGGTTGAGCACAATAGTTTAACTGATCACCCAAACAATTAAGCACATGGGGACTATAGTAGTGGACAAGAGAATGCCCAATTTAAGGAATGAAAGCAACAAAAGGTTGAAATATGTAGTGATGGGTGATAACTTGGATTTTTGTTAGAAAGTTAAGTCAAGCTAAGCAGTGCAACCTATAGTGTTGGAGAAGTGGTACCATAGAGAAGTTGTTCGATAAAATACTATTAGGGGAAAGACAAACTTGGGATAGTGAGCAAGTGATGCTGGTAAATGGTGGCTTTGATTAATTGGGTAGGGAGGATGAACAACAAATTCACAAGAACATGAATCTCTCACAAATTTGTCGAGGACGACAACAACTTTGAGTGGGGGAAGATGTAACATCCATGCCTTGGTAAAGGAAAACAACCCACACTAACTTACCCATTGGAGGGATCAGGTGCACTTGCAACCTACACACTCATGCATGACCAAGGAATTGGTCGAAAATATGGGCTTATTCGGGGAGCACACCCAACACCACGGGCATAGATGATGGAATGGGTGTGTTTGCATGACAAGGGGCTTCAATGAGTAGGCTTTGACGAAGTGGTATTTGGAAAAGGGGCTTAAGAGGACGATTTGGAATCGACACATGCAATGACCAAGAAGACTTTCATAGGGCACCAAGGAGACTTCCCGACGTAAGTTATCGAGCAAGGGCACATCCACAAGAGGACACTTGGGTGCATTGCAAGAATACTTAAGGGCCAAAAGGTCCACGTACCCATATGTGGTGGTAAGACAACCTAATGAAGGGAAAATAGTTGAACACTGCATGGGCACATGTGGACATCATTGGGTGTCTTAGGTGAGAAGCTGACAAGGTTGGGCACCCACTCATGAGAGAGGATGGACATCTCTCTCATATAAATAGTTGGGGACACTTAAGGTAAAGAAGGAAACCAAGATTTAGAGGCACAAAACGCTTAGAGAACAAGGGTGTTGAGGTGAGTTAGGCCTCAAGACTATGATAATAAGCTAAGGTAGTCTATTGGAAGAGGAGGGAAAAAGAGACAAAGTGTAATAGGGATCTAGTTCTGGGTTGAATGGTTGACCATAGGTAGACTATCCATGACAAAGGATAAGGGAATAATATTATCATTGGATGAAATTTTCCATAGGAAATTAGAAGTATTGTGGGAGAATGACAAGGAATCAATAATAGAAAGACCCATCATGAGAGGCGTGACCATTGGAAGCTACGGAAGCTACTGTCTGAGTTATTTGATCTCCCGTTGGATGCTACTGGTATCTTTTGTGATAACCAGAGTTGTGTGAAGCTGTCCGAGAACCCATTGTTTCATGACAGGTTGAAACACATAGAGATCAAATATCACTATATCAAGGATATGGTGCAGAGAGGAGCCGTGAAGCTCTTGTATATTGCGACGGATGAGCAGATTGCAGATTTGCTGACGAAGCCACTAGATAGGGTGAAGTTCGAGTACTTCAAGGAGAGGCTTGGTGTTCTTCAGATTGATGACACTTCAAGGAAAAAGTGATGGACACATTTGCAGAAGCCATTCCAAGCATGTTGGAAGGAGGATCCTTCACATGGCTGTGGATGTAAGCGCTGGATGATGAGCATCAGGACGATGCTCCAGTTACTGCTCTGTATATGCATCATGTTGGATGTTGGATATGATCAGTTGGATCATTTATATGTATATGTGTGTACGCATCATGTTGGATGCTGGATATGATTAGTTGGATCATTTATAGTTATATGTATGCATCATGTTGGATGCTGGATATGATCAGTTGGATCATTTATATGTATGTACGCATCATGTTGGATGTTGGATATGATCGGTTGGATCATTTGTATGTATTTTGTGTATGCATCATGTTGGATGCTTGGACCATGTATCTGTATATGTATCAGGTGGATACATTGTATGATCAGGTGGATCATGTATGGTGATATGTATCATGTATTTGTATTTGTATTAGGTGGATACACTGTATGATCAGGTGGATCATGTATGATGATATGTATCAGGTAGATACTTGGTATGCATCAGGTAGATGCATTGTATGATCAGGTGGATCATGTATGATGATATGTATCAGGTAGATACTTGGTATGCATCAAGTATATGCATTGTATGATCAGGTTGATCATGGATGACGAGCTTCAGGATGTTGCTCCAGATGACATGCAGTAGGATGTTGCAGTGATGATGATCAGGATGATCACGTGTACATTAGGATGATGTATGGTGAGTATCAGGTTGATACTCTGTGGCTGTGGAATAGGTTGTGCAAATAAGCATGTAATTTGTGCCCTGGGAGATTTGCAGATAGTCTTTCGAGGTTTTGCCTATGGCATGTAATTTGTACCCTGGGATATCTAGCAAATGCTCTTTTGAGGTTTTGCTTGGGAGGACATATAATTTGTGCCCTAGGAGATCTGCAAATAGTCTTTCGAGGTTTTGCCAATGGCATGTAATTTGTGCCCTGGGATATCTGGCAGATGCTCTTTTGAGGTTTTGTCCTATGGCATGTAATTTGTGCCCTGGGAGATCCGATAGGTTGAGCCGTGTGCTTGTAATCAGTCCTAGGATGCTCTTTCGAGGTTTTTCCATGACCACATGTAATTTGTGCCCTCAGAGATCCTATAGGTTGAGCCTTGTGCTCGTAATCAGTCCTGGGATGCTCTTTCGAGGTTTTGTGGTGACCACATGTAATTTGTGCCCTGGGAGATCCAATAGGTTGAGCCGTGTGGTCGTAATCAGTCCTGGGATTCTCTTTCGAGGTTTTGTGGTGGGGTCACATGTAATAAGTTCTGGAGATATGGACAGGATGAAAAAGGCCTCAGATGCTCTTTAGAGTTCTTGCTAGTCAAGAGACTCTTTTAAGGTTTTGTGATGCATGTAATAAGTCCTGAGATTTCCATAGTATGGCCAGTGATGACGAATACCTGCAGGTGGTGGGCCTACATCCAGTATGAAAAAGGACTGGCTCTGTAGAACTTCCTATGACGAGTAGATTCAGAGATTGATTGAGATAGTAGCAGCAGTGACGATGATGATGACTCAATGATGATTATCCAGTGACATGATCCAGAGAAGAAGACTTGTGCTAGAAGACCTGTGTCGAAAAATACCTTCCTAGTTAAGAGGGAGTGTTGATGTATATGTAACTTTGGAATGTATTTCACATATATGTATATTCTATTCCTATAGACATGTTATTATTCCTCTATTCGGAAGTGTCGTCATTTATATTGTAAGTGTCGTAACTTATACTTGATGGGTTATTAGACCACCTTGTTGGGGTCGGCCCTGTATAAGTCATGTGGGTCAAAGGGTTATTAGACCACCCTAGTGGGGTTCGGCCCAGTCAGCATTACGTTAAGTGGTTAAGTTGAGGCCGACCTAGTTGAGTAAAGGTCAAGTCAAGTTAGTGTATAAATAGAGAGTGTGTCTCTCTCATTTTACACATTCTATTCTTTCACTCACACTTGGGAGAGTGGCGCACTTGTGGAGGAGGAGGCTCTGCTGCTAGGAGAAGACTATCTCTTGTATTCTGGTTGTATCATTGCTCTATCTATCTTTGAGGAAGTTATTGGGGTTTTTCACCTTTATGGTTTTCCCCAAGTAAACTATGTGTCTCTTGTGTGCTTGCATTATTGTGTCCATGATTGATATGTTGTAGATTTGTTGTACATGTTGTTCTCTCAATTAATATCCTAGATCAGATTCAAGTAAGTTCTGAAAATTTAACACCCTGGGCAATCTTTTCTAATGAAAAACATTGTAAACTTCTGACATGAGGTTGTTCATGACCTTATTGTAATCTTTGTGCATTTCCTTTGTGAGCATCATCTCAGGAAGCTGCAAATTTCCCTCACTAAATGACAAGAACATCCTCAACAAATATGAGTGAAACCTGAAACCTGGTCTTGTGGAATTCCACTAGCTGAGAATGGATATTCTCAGCTAAGGACTCATCAAATTTAAGGCAAGCACACTGGACTGACTGGTCAGACTCTTCAGACTCTAATGGGAAGGTGATAAGGATGAATAATAGACTCATCAAAGGTTCAGTGACATACATTTTTGTGTCTAATCCTAAGAACTGGCTTAGCATGGTTATGGCACACTTAGATTCTTCAGTAAAGAGATGGACTTTGACTGGGAAAGAATGGTCTTGCAATGGGAGACTAGGTTTTAGGAAAACCCTGTAGAAACTTTGCTTTAAATCAAATGAAGGCTGTCTAAAATAATGAATTAGGGATTCTTCCTTGTACTCTTTGGACTTCAGACTTAATTCATCAGAAATTGACAGGGATTTTCTTATAACAATAGGGCTGACAGGACACAAGATCTTTGAATTGAACGCATCCATACTTACCCTCTTAGAGGAGGATTAATTACTAGCTCAACAGTCGATGGATTTAGGGCAGCCTAGGGTTTGGTCGACTGTGAAAAAATGGACAAACAACCTGTATATCTTATGCACATCTATACCCTGGTTCCTAATCACTTCCATTCTATATTTTACTACTTCAATGGGTCCATTAGTCAATATAGTGTCATAGACCTCAACATCTTTATCTTCTAACAGTTCTTCTATATTTTGGTTTTCAAAACCTAGGGGTTTTACTTCTCCAAGCTCAGCCATTTAAATAGTTTTATGAGGACACAAGGCCTACCCGGTTTACTAACAGCTAGTCTGAAATTCTTGGATGAGGTGGCTGCTTTCTGCACAATCGTCGGCTTTCTCTTTCCAATGCACAGGACAAACAATACTCAGATTCCCGTACAGACACTTTTTTATATTATTTATCTTTTCATATCAGTATTGCACCTCTTGTGAAAAAGGAATTCTTTGAGCCGTCCACCAGCAGGATCGATCCTGCGCCGTCAATCTCTCTCCCTGTTTAACTCTTCAATCCTTCACAGTCTTCATCCTTTCAACAGTTTCCTTCCTCGCACCTCTATCCTGCGAAGCCAACGCTGAGCGCAAATCTGATCCTTGTCCGCATCCTGACCGTCCAAAGGCGCAGTCTCTACCAAGCCTCACAAATCAAAAGCTTTTGGTTGTTCGTACATGTTGAATCTGCAAACAAAATGCTCGTCGTTGATGCTCATCTCCTCCAGATCTCACCGTTGAACGACGTGGAGCCTACCAACTTTTCGTCAATTTGAAAAGTTCTTTTCTCCGTGCATGTTCCATCGGTGATGTGTCTAATAGTCATTGATCTGTTTCCACTTTTGATCTGACTGTCGACTTTTCCTGCAGGTTAACACAACTTCTCCCATGCGAAGACTCATTTAGACCCTGCATCTTACTTTTGTGATAATGTTTGCAATCGTAGATTTTTGTCGCCATTATATTTATTCCCACCATTTCCATCTTCGCATAACCTTGAGCGAATTCTTGTATCTCAATCTTACTCGCAAGGTCAGAACTTAGGCTTACTCATCATTTTCATGGAGCTTACCCCCTCCAATTACTTAGCTCAAAAATAGTGCCAACAACTGGCTCCAATTGGGGATGCTATCCTCCCTACGAAGTGGCAAAGAACCCGTAGACCAGGTGCCTAATCCATTGGGCGGCTTCCAAACTTTCAAAAACCTAACATTACTGTCTTTCACTTTTTCTGTATACAAAATTAAACAAAGAAAAATGGTTACCCCACAAGATCTCAGGGCCTTCTCTTTGGGCTTCAAATCTTTGGCTCACCATCTACACTGATTTTAAAAGAAAGAAATATATACACTTATGGTGCAAAAGTTACTCGTCATCCTCAGGACAGGTAATTCTTCAGAAACCTTCCATTTACTGAGCCACTTCCTAGCTGAGACCCATCCTGATGCTCCAAAATGAATGAATTTGGACCTCTATATGCTGCAATGATGTATGGACCTACCCACATATGATCAAACTTCCCATGCTTATCTTCTCTAGGAGCATCCAATTTCAAGACCAATTCATCAATCTGGAACTGTTCTTCCTTAACCTTCCTATCGAAAGTACTCTTCATTTTCTCCCGATGTACTTGTACTTTGTCATAGGCTTTATCTCTCATCTCATTCAGTTCTATTATCTGATTTATCCTTCTCTGCATATGATTTGGTTCATCTTCATGTCATTGCAACAATTTCATGACTGGAAATCCTAAAGATGTTGGAAAAACCACTTCAGCCCCATATACTAACTGGAATGGTGACATTCCAATTTCCCTTTTTGTGCTAATCCTGTCATCCCACAAAGCATATTTCAGCTTTGTATACCAAGCTCTTTTGTTCTCTTATAGCAATTTCTTAATTATTCTTACCAGGATTTTGTTAGAAGACTCAACCAATCCATTTCCATGTGGATAGTAGGTAGTAGAATGATTCAGGTTGATGTGATATTTATGGAAGAAAGTTATCATCTTCTTAGATTTAAAAGCAGTTGCATTGTCTGTCACAATCCTTCTGAGACATCCAAACCTGACCAAAATGTTATTCTCTAAAAAATCCATGATGACAGCATCAGTTGCTCTCCTTGTGGGTATAGATTCAATCCATTTTGTGAAATAATCAATTGCTGTCAGAATTCATCTATGTTGACCTGAAGAATTTTGGTTGATCTCCGCAATGAAATCTAACCCCCACTGCTGGAAGGGTGCCTCTACTGAAATTGGGTCAAGAGGAAGTGAAACCAACTTCCTTTTACCATCAAAAATATGTCACTGATGGCATGTGGTAGTGTCTTTATAATTATCAGAAAACATAGTGGGCCAATAGAAACCAGATCTCAAAATTTTATTTGTTGTTACCTTCCATGAGTGGTGTCCTACACAATCTCCTTTATGGAATTCCTTCATTTTCTACTGAGATTCATCTTCCAATAGGAAATTCAACAATATACCACCCGGGTCCTTCCAATACAAGTACTGATTCATAATGCAGAACTTTGCAGCCTTTAGTTTCACAGATCTAGCTCTTATTTTACTCAATCCTACAGGAGCTTGTAGGTTTTGCAAAACATTTACAATGTCAGTATACCATGGTGATGAAGAAAAATTTGGCATTACCTGTATCCCTCTGTCAAGCTAATTTGAATGACTTGTCAGGAAGTTGAGCTGTAAAGATTCGCAATTAGCTTCAGTCATCATTTTGGGAAGTCCTTGCCCTTTAATCAACTTGGCAAGATTTATTTCAAGATCATACTCCAATAATACCGCAATCCACTTTGCCCTCTTCCCTTCTGGATCTGGTTGGTTAAGAATGATCTTCACTACATTAGTTGGAACATATGCAATAAGGTGTGAATGCAGAATGTACACTCTGAAATCTTTCAAATATTTCACCAAGGCATAGGTCTGTTTTTCCATGATATCATATTTCAACTCTCCATCTATATTTTCAATTTTAGGTCCAAAAACAATAGTGGGAGAATCATCTGTCACTTCTAAAATATCTGGCTTAGGATCACCTTGATTCTTGACCATTTTAGTAATTTCTTCTCTGTACTCATTGTTCCTCAACAACTCATTAAAGGGGATAGAAATCTTAACCTTTGATAACTGTGACCTCAGATTGAATGATGAAATTGGTCTATCTACATCAATTGGCACTGATTGTTTAGTTTCTTTTGACTATTGTTCCTTATTTTCTGGATTTTTCTGTATAATAGCATCCTTCTTCTTTTATTTTTGTTTTTCTGAACTATGTTGGGTGTTGGAAAGCTGGTTTGGACTGGGCTTTCCTTTATTTGTTATTACATCACGATTTCTCAGTTTTAACTTTCTTTGAAAATCATCAATGGCATTCTAATATCCTCTCTGATATTGTTATGAATCTAGCTCTAAAATATGACTATCACCCTCTTGAGTGAAAAAATTATGCTCCTCTTAAGTTAAATGTATTTCAGAATCAATATCATCAAAGTGGTGAATCTGGTCATTCATTGAGTCTTCCTGTCCTTCCTCATCAACCAAATTTTCTGGGAAAGGTGGTCTTATTTGTTGGTCTTTAGGGTTTCTTTTGTTTCTTTAAGGAAAATGAGGTCTTCTAAAATTTGGATTTCATACTTGATTTTCAGGTTGCTCTCTGTTAGGTGGTCTATTATCTAAAGCCACTGTCCATCAATGTCTCCATGGTTTTCACCATCATTTCAAATTTGGCATCATTTGCAGAAGGAGGGGCAGAGGCAGATGGTTGATTTTCTTGTCTTCTCCTATGAGTCTCTACTCTATTTTTCATTTTCCTTGAAGCAATTAAGTTTGCTTCCACTTCTAAAGCATCTGTAAACATATCAGGGAAATTGGCAGACTTTCTCTCTCTCAACATACAAGAAAAATATCCATCAAAATCATTTGCATAATGTAGTTTAGCAGCCCCTACTAATGGTTTTATATCACCAAGATTTGAATTGTAAACCTTCATAAATATGCTAGAAAATTGCTGAACTGATTCAAAGTTCCATTTCTTTAAACCATTGTATTGAGATAATATTTGTACAGGGCTCTTCTTTGCCTCCCATCTATCCAAAAACAGGGTCTAAAAATCTTCAAAGGTAAGGATAGATGCTGATGGTAAATCTTTAAACCATCTCTTTGCCTCTCCTAACAAACTCTGATCAAACAACCTCATCTTCACATCATCATGATCTACTTCTTCTAGGTCAATGAAATCTTCAAATCTATCCATATGTTGTCTTGCTGTAAAATTCCCATCTCCATCATATAAAGAAATTATCTATGAGTAATTCTGAGGGAGATCATGCAAAGCAGCTGGAAAAGCTAAGGGTGCAAACCTAGCTGCCATTGGTCTAGGTGGATTTTGTGCTACAGGGGGGTTCTGAGGAGGATTTTGAGGAGGATTATGAGCAAGGTTTGTAGTATGAGGCTGAGAGGTCTGAAAATGATGGTTACTTTCTTCAACTTTTACAATGTTCTGCAAGTTATACCACAAGGGATCTAGCAAGTATGACTCAAACCTATTTGGATCTACTTCTATTTGCTTTAGGTTTGAATATGATTTTGATCTTAATAAATATTTTCCAACACTTACTCCTAAATCCAAATCTTGAAAACCATAAAACTCTCCCTGAGATAAATATCTTTTAATATTAGAAGTGCTAGTTTTTTCTTTTCCACTTCGATGTCTAAGCAAACTTTCTGGGTTTTCCACACTTAGTAAAATTTCAGAATTAGGATTACCTCTTGTGTGGACTCTTCTAGAGGCCAGGATGTCTTATGAATCCTTCTTTGGAAATCAACGTGGAGTTTCTAGGGCAAATGTACAACCTTCTGGATATGTCAGAATCTTTGTTTTCCCACATAAATCCTTCTCTCCTTGAAATCCAGAACTCTTTGTCGTTTCTCCCAGGGACAATATAACTTTTTCTCCCCAAAAGCGGTGCCAATTATGCTAGCACTCAAATTGACCCTCAGGTTGTGGGAAAGGTCTCTTCGAGGTAGCACGCAAAACCAAGCTTCAAGAAAGAGAGTTGGCTTCTTTCTTTCCAGAGAGGGATCTCTCACTGATTGTTTAACAAGGCCAGATATATGAATAAGAATTAAAATTAGATTTGTGGTTTGGTTGAAACCAGGTACGCATTCATTTGGGCAATGGAGTAAAAATATAACACATATATCAATTAATAGTGCTGTGGCATGGAAATTTATAACAAAGGCAAGGTAGCTACTCATTTACAGTCAGAATGTTGTTGTCTAGTGATAAAGAAGAAATGAAGAATAGTCCATTAACATGGGCATCTAACAAAGATGAATCCAATGCTAACTTTAGTAGAAAGATTTGGTGAATATATGGAATCAATAGACAGAGCATATATGTATGAATTTTGTACTATAAAACACTCATTTCATACATGAAAAGAGATAACAAAATGGAATAGATAACAAGGAACGCATTTGTTACAACGTAATCTTCCACCCTGTGAGCATCAGCATTATTTGGCCTGTAGGATCCATTTCACTGACTCAGATCCACTTATATCCTTCAAACATATTTTTTTCCTCATTTTTCCTCTAACCCGCATGTTGCATCACTATAGCATGCATACCCACGAGTTGCACCACTATAGCCCGCGGGTATCAAGTAAAATGGTAAAAGTCACTAGTTTATTACTTTTTACTCCTAAAAAGAGATCATTGGGTGACCTTTGGCTCTCCATCTACCCAAGTAACGTCTCGATGTGTCCTTTCACTTACCTTTGAGAGGACTACATATTGAGCACATATGGCTTATGGACAGGAGGAGAAAGAAGAGCAAGAGAACTCTAGTGGATTTTTTCCCTATCTTGAGTCTACACTCATTGATCATTGTAGTTGTGAACCCTTCATGTTCACCTTCCAAACTCCTATCTAGTTTGAGTTTTCCATTCATGGAGGATTGAAGTGGTGGAGGCACAAGTGGATTGATCCAGATCTTGGTTCAGATTGGTTGCCGGTAAGAGGTCGTATCACTTTGTACTTCTTCTTGTTTATTAATAGAAATACTCATATTCTCGTCCATTAATGCTGTAAATGTTGTTTATCTTACATTGGGTTGCATTTACTTGTTATATCATGGGCCATTGCTATTGATGATGTTAATGCCATTTATATATTATATGTACTTACTGTATATTGGTTGTCAAGACTAATTTGCAGATTCAAGTGCATGGATTGAAAAGCTCCAACGGGGATCTACATCAAACGTTTGGATCGAGGTTGGTTATCTTCTTCATTATCTTAGCATTGTCATTTATATAGCATAGTTTTGAGAATTGAGTTGATTTCTGGTAGTCATCTATCTATTGTGGTATACCCCAAGCCATAATGAGTTTTCTCCAACATAGAAATGGCGACTCCCGCTGGGGACAACATCCATCTTGGGGATTTTTTGAGCATTAGTCCATAATTAGAGTTGTTGTTTGTCGAAGCTTTGTGTCACTTATCTGCCATTGAGATACACTATAGAAAACTTGCTTTTTCTGAGCCATTGGACTCTCTATTTTCCATTTTACCTTTCCCCACCCACGGGCTAGCTTAGCTCTGCCCGCATATATCCACTTCTGTTTACTCTACTGCTCGTGGGTATCCGCAGGTATTCCTTTGACAGTAGCATACAACTATGGATTTTGTTGGTTTATGACCTTTGGTTGTGGTGTTGAGTTGGTTTTGGTTGATCCTGAGTCTTTGTTTGCCTGTTTCTTGACTATTCCATGCCTTGGTTGTGACCAGAACTCTTCGTTTTTCTTGGTTGAGCCTTGTTGGTTTTTTACCCATCTTTGGATTTAGCCTTGTTGGTTTTTTCCTTTTGAGATCATTCCTTTGGCTGAGTCTTACTGTTTGGTATCTGCCTGGTTGTCTTAGTGATCTCCTTGGCATATCAGTGACTAGATAATAGGATTTTGCTTGCATTTTTCATTTCCATATATTGAAAAATGCAAAAAATACACATAGTTTTTGCATTTTCCTTTCGTTTATAAGAGAAAATACAAAAAAAATTGCTTTTATGTATTGCATCTTGCATTGAGTGCTTTCTGCCTTCATTTAGATTCTGATTGTGCATTGAAAGAAATATAAAAGGAGTGCATATTTATTTCGGAATCGTTGGTTTGATTGTGCATATTAGAAGCATTGTTTTCATTGGATAGATGAGTCTAGGATTTGACGATTTTGCATACTATTGAGTCTTACACATCACTAGTTTCACAATCATATCCCTTGAGTAATCACAACCATTAAAATTAATGCTTAATCTTAAAATTGATTAGACCAATTTTATTTATAAGGTACACCAACTAGCATAGGTTTAGAGTCTTGGAATAGATCATTATGAGTTAACAATCCAAGACTACTAGACGAAACATTAGGTGTTTGACCAAGGAGTGGAGGAATCCATGGTATAGATCGGTGTTCTCAGGAAGCTCTACTCAAGCCAAAGTTAAGCACGAGGTCACGGGAGGTTGGTTGAAGGGATATCCCTTTGATACAGGCTGAACGTGGGAGATATTTCCAGGATTTGTACATATCTGGGGGTACCGGAGGTTCATCCTCTTTTTCTTCGAGCTTAGCTACCCTGCCCATATGACGGATCCCACCTGTGACTGTCCCCCTGAGCATTGGTTATATTGAGGAGACCATAGTTTCCTTACCTAGGTATCGCACAAGGTACTTGTAGTGGTTATACTATTTGTGTCATGAGTCAGATAGGGATTGGACAGCACAGTTGTGTTTGTGCAGTGGACTTGACCCTGTACACGCAGTGAAGCCTGGGTGTCTCTATAACTGATTATGTTACCTCCGGCTATAGTTTGGGAGTCTCAAGCCTCTCCTAGGAGAGACATACTGGCTCTAGTGTCGGGAGCTCATTTAGCCACTTTGTTTGTCTGCTCTTGGTTGTAGTTTCTCTAGGTGTGTGCTTTTGATTTACTAATTTTTGATCGATAGTTGGCCTTTAGGGGACGTTCTGATTATATATTCTCTCCGGAGATATCGTGGCATGGAGCCCTACTCTCCATCGATCCTGTTGGTTGGCTGGTTTAAATCCAGCCGAGGTTTCATGCCATATTGCTAGAGGACGCCAGAAGGCTCCCTCTGAGTCTTCGGATTCTTACGAAGCTTACATTCACAATGTCATGACTGCTACACATTCCGATACTGAGGAAAGACCTTCGACTCCATCAGGTAGAGTTGACCACACTTTCGATCTCCATACTACTCGTGAGGAGTGGGGAGGTGATCCACTTAAGACTCAACCTGGTTCTATTTGGCCTAATCCATTTGAACGAGATCTGTTCGATCCTTCGAATCTGGATAATTATCTTTACGAAATGCCAACCTTACCTGAGGACGAAGAATAGGATGATCCGTTCATTCCTTCGTTTCCACGTAGTTATAGACACGGTATGCCAGAGTTACATGACGACACTGGTCCTACGATCAATCCGACAGCACTCTCTTTTGGTATTCCTAGTCATAGTATAGTTGAACCTTCTACTACGTTTGGTAGTCACGCTGGCACTAGTCATGGTGTTAGCCATACTATACCCACTAGGGGCACTACCCTCACTGGGGGCACTACATTGTCCACTCACACACATAGTATGGGGACTAGTCATGTTCCTCCTAACAATGCTAATGTTGGAAGAATACCACCTCCTAGGATTGCCCAACCTAATAGGAACGTTGTTCGAAACACGACTCGCCATCCACCACCTAATACACATGCCGCTACTCGTCAACCCAAGACTACTTTTACGGATGTTAATGCTCCTCGCAACCACAAGGGTGGACTTATGCTGCATACTTTCACATCCACTGTCGCCACTAGTAATGCTAATGTAGGGGGTGGGAATATCTCCTATCCACATGGACATCACGCCACCATCCCTTCTACTAGTAACACCAATGTTGGGGCTGGGAATACTTCTCATGCTTTTGGTCACCACACGACTGCTCAAGCTAATCCTAATGCTGGGGTTGGGAACATACAATACCATTATGGTCATTACAACACGGTTCCCGCTATGAATAGTACATATATGCCCCAGACTCATGGTGGCAACCCTTACTACAACACCGTCGGTGCTGGCCACCAGTACCATCCACCACCCCAATATGGTGCCCAAAACACACACATACCTTCTTACTCTCAAATGGGTCAGGCAGGAGGAGGTTATCAATCCTATGGCCATGGGAAAGCTTATGGTCCGTCGGGTCCTTATTATCAGCAGTTTAATCCTCATGGTCAAGCTTTTGGTCCGTCTTATAACATGGTTCCATTTAACCAACCTTTTATGGGGGCTTATAATCAAGCTTTCTAGCCTCAGCTCCCGTTCCTTTCACGCTTGAATCTTCCGAATCTTTCGAAGCTCACGAATGATCCGGTGTGTCACGACACTACTTGGCCCCCAGTCCCTACCAAGCTCCCTTCTGACATTCCTAAGTTTGAGGGGAAAGGTGGTGAGGACCTGGGATATCATGTCACGACATTCCACCTTTGGTGCTCCTCTAACTCATTGAATCACGATTCTGTTAGATTGCAACTATTTCAATGCACCCTCACAGGGGCAGCCACGAAGTGGTACGTCGAGTTGCCAGGAAACACCTATAGGGGTTTTAATGAGATCGCTTTGGTTTTCTTAGATCATTTCCAGTTGCCGGTTCGCTACGATACTGGCACTGAACTTTTATCTACCTTCCGTCAGAATAAGGCCACGCATATTTTTGACCATGTTCAAGGGTGGCGTCGGCGGAAGAGGTTAGTGAAAGCCAACATTCCTCTAGAGTTCCTGTTGGAATGGTTCCTCAAGTCTCTACTCCCATACATTGCTAAGGATGTTTCGATGTCCGGCATTGTGACTGAGGAACAAGCTATCTTGAAAGTCCGGCAGTTAGACTTATTATACTCTAAGTCTGGCATTTTGTATGACATCATCCCTGATGCACCATGTACACGTCATGAGCCTACGTCAGTTCCTAGACCACATGCCGATGGCATTGTTGGATCTGCAAGCACTTTCTCCGTAGATTTGGTAGCTAATAAAATGCAGAATTTGTCACTAAACAAGTCTACTCCCAGATAGGTTCACACCTTGTCCACTTCCACCCCATCGTCTGATGTACACAGTGTGCAAATGACGAACCAGTCAGTTAACCAGCAACTTGATGGTAAGAAAAAGGAGAGAAATAATCGTAAGGGTGGAAACAATGGGAATAACAATAGCAATCACAATACCCCCCGTAAGGATAATGCCAACCCTCCTCGGGAAGGAGGAAATGCTGGTGAGGACCGTAAACCTAGGCATAAGGTGAAATTTCCTTGCAAGCTTTCTGGGGAAGACCATCTTACTCACTTATGTCTTCGTATTGAAGAAGCATCGAAGCACTTGGCACAGAGCCCAGCTGTGTTGAAGGATCCCCTACCTCATCACCAAGACATGGCTTCGCATGCTCCCACCACCGGTTATGGACCTACTGAGACGACAACATCTTCTTCCAATACTAGTGGTTATGGATGTGTGAACATGGTTCAGTCAGAGGTTAGTGTTGCCACTCGTCAGCACGATTATGATGCACCACAACCCAATTTTGGGAGTGAGCCTCCCCCTCCTCCTGACAATTCCTTGCATATTGAGAAGCCCTCTATTATGCCGTGGATATCGAAAGGTGTTCTTAAGCGCTCTACGCATAATCTTAATGCTCAAGCCGCCCACAACTACTCCATCACAGAAGATTTGGGCCAAACTCCATGTGCCATGTCGGCTCTTGAAGTTTTGCAAGCCTGTCCTTCTCAGAAGCATGCTCTTTTGAGTGCGTTAGGAGTTCAGGATGGGGCAAGTCCCACTGTTATCAAGTTCGATACTACTAATGTTCAACCTCGCTTACCTTACCACGTGGCTTTTCAAATTCAGGTGGTGTGCCTTTAGATTTTTGTCAAACGTACTATGGTTGACGAAGGTGCCTCTGCGTCAGTAATGTCATTAGCTTGTTGGAAATCTCTTGGATCTCCTCCCCTACTCGCGTCTAGAACCACTCTCACTGCATTTGACGGTCGTTCATTTAAGCTGCATGGAATTATCCCTTCCCTTGTTGTCTCCTTGGGAGGTAAATCTGTGCCTATTGAAGTCGAAGTGGTTGATGCGCCCATCGACTACAACCTTTTACTGGGTCGGAATTGGATGTATGCCATGAAAGCTATCGCGTCCACTGTATTTAGAGTTATCTTCTTTCCTCATGAAGGTAAGATTGTGACCATCGATCAGCTAGATTACGTCAACTCCTCTTCCACAGCATCCACAGGATCCAGAGTCCCGCAGGTTACTCATTCTCAACCGAAAACTGGGAACATGGGTGTTGGCATGTATCCTTCATTATGGGAAATTATGATTTTTCCACACCTGTGAACTTTATTGGAACCATTACCGATGATGCGTCCCTCCTTCGCGTAATATGTCATTCCGGACTTCTTATTTCAATGATCCATGGACTTTACCGTCCACGAGTTCCACGTCTAGAAGCATTTCGCATGTCGGGATGTCTATGCCACTATTTGTAGTTGAGCTTTCTTACCAACATATTCAACAAGCCACTGCAGAACTAGATCTATCTTCTTCCCAGACAGTTGAGGAAGATCCCATTACACTGCCGGTTTGGGCAGCCAACTCATCTTGTTCCCACGATTGCCTCGATGATACTTTTCCTTATGATGAAGCTATTATGAAGGCCATGTGTGGTAGTGAGAGACCTTGGGAAGACATGCACCATCGCTCTTATTTCCTTCCCAAATTCGAGCTCGCCGAACAAGAAGAGTTTAGAACGACTCTAGCAGAGATGGTTGGTCACCCTATGGTTCTTTTGGAGTCACATGATGTTTTTGTGGAAGGGAATATGGCTAACATTTCCCCAACTACGTTGATCAATATCTCTTGTACTATCGGAATAGTTGAGAATGTCTACATCGGTGACGATTGCACTCCTGAGGAGATTGCTATTTACACTGAATTTTTTACAAAACTCCGAGAAGCTTTCGCCTGGTCATATGAGGAGATGCCAGGAATAGACCCCCGCATTGTTGAACATGAGACTAGAACGTATCCCAACGCAAAACCAGTTCGACAACGCTTACATGCTGTGAGCCCTAGAAAAGCAGCCGCTATCAAGGCAAAGGTGGAGACACTACTCAAAGCTGGTTTCATCTAACCTATTCCCCTTACCGAATGGGTGTCAAACCCTGTTCCTGTGGATAAGAAGCAGGGAATGATCCGTGTATGCACCGATTTTAGAGATTTGAACCATGCATGTCCGAAAGACAACTTCCCCACACCATTCATAGACCAAATCTTGGATGCTTGCGCCGGAAGTGAGATTTTTTCCTTCATGGACAGATTTTCCAGATATAACCAGATTCAAATCAAACCCGAGGATCAACATAAGATAGCTTTTATTTGTCCTTGGGGAATGTTTGCATATCGAAACATTCCCTTCGGCCTTAAAAACGCCAGAGCTACATTTCAGCGCGCCATGACCTACGCCTTTCACGATCTTAAAAAGATTATGGAGGTTTTCTTGGATGATCTTGCCGGCCATTCTCGTAAGAGAATGGACCACCCCAAGCACCTCCGCATGATTCTCGAACAATGTATACGATGCAAGATTCGATTGAATCCTAACAAATGCATCTTTGTTGTAAGGATGGGTTTCCGTCTGGGCTTCATAGTTTCGAAAGAGGGTATTAGAGTTGATCCTCTCAAAGTTGAGGCAATACTTCAGTTGCCTCCTCTGCGCAATTTGTTACAACTTCAGAGCCTCCAAGGGAGAGCCACTTTTCTACACCGTTTCGCAGTCAATTATGCTAATCTTACCAAAGGTTTTGCGTGCTTATTGAAGAAGGACACACCTTTTATCTGGGATGAGCGAACCCAGTAGTCTTTCGACGCCCTTAAGAAAGCTTTAGTATTGGCCCTTGTGCTTAGTCTGCCAGACTTCGCACGAGATTTTATTCTTTATGTGGCCGCATCTCAAGAGACGATTGGCATGGTCTTGGTTCAGGTTGATGATGCGCTTGTCAAGCGTGTCATCTATTACCTTAGTCGAAATCTAGTAGACGTTGAGCTAAGATATACTCATGTGGAAAAGCTGGTGCTTGTGACTGTTCATTCATTCCAACGGTTACGACATTATATTTTGCTTAGAACCACCATAGTTGTCGCGCATATCAATCCGTTTCAATTCGTGCTATCACAATGCCTTATCGGGGGGAAGTACAATAAATGGATTGTTATCCTTCAGGAATTTGATCTCGATTTTGCTTCTGCAAAGTCGATGAAATCATTGGTATTTGTTGAGCTGATGTCGGACCTTCCGAGACTTGATGAGGATGTCATTCATGATGATTCCTTTGTGGATGAGCACTTATTTCTTATCTCGTGAGAGGACCCTTGGTATGGGGATGTCATTGTATATCTCCAAACTTTGAAGTTTCCTCTACACTATTCACGAGATGAGCGACGACATGTAAAACATCACACTAAAGATTATACTATCGTCGGTGACACTTTGTATCGCTAAGGAAAGGACACTATTCTCCGTCGTTGCTTAACTCACGAAGAAGCGGAGCGGGTGCTTAATGATTGCCATGGTGGGGCGTGTGGCGGTCACTTATCTGGGCTTGCTACAGCCCAACATATTATGCGAGCTAGTTATTTTTGGCCTTCCATCCTTAAGGATTGTGTTAATGTTGTGAAGAGATGTCACCCTTGCCAGATGTTTTCTCGGAACATACACTCACATCCAGCGCCCCTTCATCCGGTCGTCACAGTTGGTCCCTTCACTAAGTGGGGGGTGGATTTCATGGATTGCAAACCAGCTTCGGCTGGGGGGAATCACCATATCATAGTGGCTGTGGACTATTTTTCCAAATGGGTTGAGGCCATGCCTACCATTAAAGCCGATGGTGCTACAGCAGCCCACTTCGTATTCACTCAAATTATAACTCGGTTCGGTATTCCGAAAAATATTGTCACTGACCATGGCAGTCACTTTCAGAACAAGATGATGGAGGATTTGTCTCTCAAGCTTGGGTTTCATCAAGAACACTCATCTTCTTACTATCCCCAAGCGAATGGTCAAGTAGAAGCAGTAAATAAGTCTTTGAATACCATTCTCCAACGTACCATCCAACAAAGCAAGACCAATTGGCACATCATGTTGTATCCTGCTTTGTGGGCATATCGAACCGCAGTCAAGACTGCCACCGGTTTCTCACTGTTTCAGCTAGTTCGCAATGTGGAGTCACTTTTACCGATTGAATGTGAGATCCCTGCACTTAAACTGGCCATAGAGCTCCTCCCTGATACAACGGGTCTTGAGCAACGTTTAATCCACCTTTAGCAACTTGATGAGCAACGTCGAGATGCTGTTGTGGCCATAGATGCCAACAAACATCGTGTTAAGGTTCAGTATGATAGGTCTATCTGTCCCCGACAGCATGCTGAAGGTGACTTGGTCCTCTTATATGACCAAGCTAAAGAACCCCTAGGGGTAGGCAAGTTCAACCCCATGTGACACGGTCCTTACATCGTGAGACGTGTCCTAGAAAAAGGAGCGTATGAATTAGAAGACTATGAGGGGACTGTCTTGAAGGATCCTAGAAATGGGCTCTACCTCAAGCGGTATTATGCTTGAACCTCTGATTCAAGCTAATACTTTTGTATACTATTGTATAGTTGCTTCTGTACATAGTTTAGATTTCTTTTGGTTTTCGGGTCTGCTGATTAGCTTCCGTGTGATTGATAGATGTCAATAGAGTTTCCTACATTCTTAGGATTCACGGATGGTGCTAGCCGTCATACGCAATAGCTTGCTTCTGCTGCCTGGGTTATTTTCTCACCTGACCACCTAGTTGTGTCCTCAAGAGGTGCTTGTCTTGGTCCTACATCCAACAATGTGGCTGAGTATAGTGCCGTCATTGAGCTACTTTGGGATGCCATTTCCCATGGCATCCAGTATTTAGAAGTCCACCTGGATTCACAACTAGTTGTGTCTCAGCTGAATGGGCAGTATCGTGTGCGAGATCCTACGCTACTATGGAAATTCCTAAGGGTAAGACTCTTGGAATGATATTTTGTTTCAATTACATACATACATGTTCTGAGAAGTGTTAATCATTTATCTGATGCATACGCTAACTATGTATTAGATTGGAATTTGTGACATTCATCATGAAGCACACAAATATAAGAAGAAATTCATACATTTGTAAATACACACATATAATAGAACCAAAGAACCAAAGTTTTTTATATATAAATATGTCCAAAAATGGTAGTGTCATACAAAACTGGAGCCCGTAGCCCTCAAAAATATACATATCGATACAAAAATGAGATCCTAAGATATCTAATCCCTACGAGGAGGCCTAGGTGCCACCCCGACAGGATGTGTCTCGTAGAAATACTATACTGCATTGGCTACCCGCTGCAGTAGCTTCACCTAGTCACCTGGAACCCCCACTACTTGACGCTGCATGGCCTCAGGTAGTCTCGCCACCTCTATCTATGGAACTCTAGCAACCATCTGTGTGAGGTTGCGCCACAAGGTCTGTAGTATGCGTCCTGCTGCAGCATCGCCTGCCTCCTCACCCCTGCCTCGACGACCATGTCTCGGGAATCCATCAGGTCTCACTGGGCCTTTGTCTACAAGCAAACAATCAACCATTAGCATATGATACTACCACCAAAAATATTTTTGCATTCACATCTATAATAAAAAATCCATAAAAATTTAATACACAAAAAACCAAAAAGAGTACTCACCAATGTCTCTGAATGTGGCGTCTGCTGGGAGTGGCATGTCCCTATCCTGGTGGAAGTCTATCCCTACATAGGGGTAGTCCTCTATGGTAATGACCTACCGGTCTCACTAGCGGAAGAACTCCTCGGTATATGGTGATGCCAGACGGCCACCAACCCGTCGTTGTTAAATTTTCAGAATTTACTTCAATCTGATCTAGGATCTTAACTGAGAGAACAACATGTACAGCAAATCTACAGCATATCAATCATGGACACAACAATGAAAGCACACAAGAGACACAGAGTTTACTTGGGGAAAACCATAAAGGTGAAAAACCGCAATAACTTCCTCAGAGATAGATAGAGCAATGATACAACCAGAATACAAGAGATAGTCTTCTCCTAGCAGCAGAGCCTCCTCCTCCACAAGTGCGCCACTCTCCACAGTGTGAGTGAGAGAATAGAATGTGTAAAATGAGAGAGACACACTTTCTATTTATACACTAACTTGACTTGACCTTTACTCAACTAGGTCGGCCTCAACTTAACCACTTAACATAATGCTGACTGGGCCGACCCCCACTAGGGTGGTCTAATAACCCTTTGACCCACATGGCTGACCCCTAATAGGGTGGTCTAATAACCCTTTGAACCACATGACTTATACAGGGCTGACCCCAACAAGGTGGTCTAATAACCCATCAAGTATAAGTTACGACACTTACAATATAAATAACGACACTTCCATATAGAGGAATAATAACATCTCTATAGGAATACAATATACATATATGTGAAATACATTCCGAAGTTACATATACATCAACACTCCCTCTTAACTAGGAAGGTATTTCTCGACACAGGTCTTCTAGCACAAGTCTTCTTCTCTGGATCATCGTCATTGGATAATCGTCATTGAGACATCATCATCGTCACTGCTGCTGCTATATCAATCAATCTCTGAATCTACTCGTCATAGGAAGTTCTATAGAGCCAGTCCTTTTTCATACTGGATGTAGGCCCACCACCTGCAGGTCTTTGTCATCACTGGCCATACTGTGGAATCCTCGGGACTTATTACGTGTGTCACAAAACCTCGAAAGAGAATCCTAGGCTGTTACGAGCACAATGCTCTACCTATAGGATCTCCCATGGCCATATTATATGTGACCTCACCACAAAACCTCGCAAGAGCATCCCAGGATGTTACGAGCACACAGCTCTACCTATAGGATCTCCTAGGGACAGATTATATGTGGTCACCACAAAACCTCGCAAGAGCATCCTAGGCTGTTACGAGCACACGGCTCTACCTATAGGATCTCCCAGGGACAGATTATATGCGGTCATGGCAAAACCTCGCAAGAGCATCCCAGGACTTATTACGGGCACACAGCCCAACCTATCGGATCTCCCAGGGACATATTATATGCCATAGGACAAAACCTCGAAAGAGCATCTGCCAGATATCCCAGGGCTAGATTATATGCCATAGGAAAAACCTCGAAAGACTATCTGCAGATCTCCTAGGGCCAAATTATATGTCCTCCTAGAGAAAAACCTCGAAAGAGCATTTTCCAGATATCCCAGGGCTAGATTACATGCCATAGGAAAAAACTCAAAAGACTATCTGCAAATCTCCCAGGGCCAAATTATATGCTCATCTGCACAACCTGATCCACGGCCATAGAGTATCAACCTGACACTCACCATACATCATCCTGATGTACACATGATCATCCTGATCATCATCACTGCAACATCCTACTGCATGTCATCTGGAGCAACATCTTGAAGCTCGTCATCCATGATCATCCTGATCATACAATGCATCTACCTGATGCATACCAAGTATCTACCTGATGCATATCATCATACATGATCCACCTGATCATACAGTGTATCCAAATGATACAAATACAAATACATGATACATATCACCATACATGATCCACCTAATCATACAATTTATCCACCTAATACATATACAGATACATGGTCCAAGCATCCAACATGATGCATATACAAAATACATACAAATGATCCAACCGATCATATCCAGCATCCAACATGATGCGTACATACATATACATATAAATGATCCAACTGATCATATCCAACATCCAACATGATGCGTACATATATAAATGATCCAACTGATCATATCCAGCATCCAACATGATGCGTATACAGAGCAGTAACTGGAGCATCATCCTGATGCTCATCATCCAACGCTTACATCCATAGCCATGTGAAGGATCCTCCTTCCAACATGCTTGGAATGGCTTCTGCAAATGTGTCCATCACTTCTTCCTCGAAGTGTCATCAATATGAAGAACACCAAGCCTCTCCCTGAAGTACTTGAACTTCACCCTGGCTAGTGGCTTCGTCAGCGCATCTGCAATCTACTTGTCTGTTGCAATGTACAGGAGCTTCACAGCTCCTCTCTGCACCATATCCATGATATAGTGATATTTGATCTCTATGTGTTTCGACTTGTCATGAAACACTGGGTTCTTGGACAGCTTCACACAACTCTGGTTTTCACAAAAGATACCAGTAGCATCCAACGGGAGATCAAATAACTCAGACAGTAGCTTTCGTAGCCATACTGCCTCACAACTAGCTGAATAGGCTACAACATACGCTGCCTCAGCTGTACTCAATGTTACGCAAGACTGCTTCCTGCTGAACTAAGAGATCACACCTGATCCCATACTAAAGTAGCACCCAGATGTGCTCTTCCTATCTACAGCACTGCCTTCCCAATCTGAATCAACATAACCCTGCAGGTTAAACTTTTGATTCCCTTCATACTTGAGCCCATAATCCACTGTACCTTTCAGGTACCTTAGAATATGC
The DNA here is from genome assembly GCA_027924585.1 of Larix kaempferi. Classification (NCBI taxonomy): domain Eukaryota; kingdom Viridiplantae; phylum Streptophyta; class Pinopsida; order Pinales; family Pinaceae; genus Larix; species Larix kaempferi. Next base: position 8,403,289 of record BSBM01000123.1, read on the forward strand.
TTTACAGCAACCAGGTGAACACTCCTCAGATCTATCAGGAACTGGCTCAATGTGTTCACCGGAAAGCAAATATCTGGTCTCATGTTCATCAGGTACATCAAGGACCCAATCATCTGATGATACATAGTGACATCAACTGGTTCAGATGAAGCATCACACAAAAGCTTCAGGTTCGATGCCATAGCCTCGCAGTCCATCACCCCGAACCTCTTCAGGATCTCTACTGCATACTTCCCTTGTCAAAGGAAGATTCGATTTGCACTCTGCCACACTTCCATACCTAGAAAGTGGTGCATCATACCCAAGTTCTGCACATATATGACTCCCTTTCATGTGTCTCAGAACCAAGTGGCTACTCCACATACACTTCTTCTTCAACTACACCATTCAAGAAAGTTGTCTTGAAATCCATCTGGTATATCTTCTATTTCATCACTTTTATATTTCTCTATGTTGCCATCTGCAGCATGCTTGATCTTGATAAATCCATATGGAAGTCATAACAAACTTCCCTTAAGGCCTTGGGACTACATCCCAAACATCATTCTTCATGATCGACGGATCATGGCATTCTTCCCATATCCTGGGAACTTCAATATCTTCAATAGATAATTTTGTTGCTGAACAAATGTTGTAGTTCTTCTTTTGTAGGTGATGGCATATGATCTTTCCTACACAACAAGTTAAATTGCATGATTAGAAAACATCTCATAGTTTTCAGAACAAATTCTTACACATAAAGAAATATTTCATACAGTCATGCAATTATCTTAGCCAATGCTTCAATACAACATTTATCCATATCCTGTAACTTTCTAGATGCCTTCCAATCTCTACCAGAACATTGTTAAGACTGTGCACAACTCCCAACATGTCAGCAAAGAGGTTTCATTCTAGATAAGTAGAAATGGAATGTTGTACAGTGCCATACGCCACTTACCCATGCATATTAGTAGTATACTGTTCATCAATGCAACTATTCTAATATGCATAATACACAACCTAATTCTAGGAACATCAATATATACATTATTGAACAATATTATTTAAACAATAAAATATGCAAGTAATGACAATTCAAATACATATCTTTGTTTGTTTGTTGGGTTGACTCCCTCTTAGTCTTTGCTTCTTTTCTGCAACTCCATTCTTATGTGGATTGTGAGAAGTGGTCAACTCCCACTTAATATCTACATCCTTGCAGAAACTACTGAAGTGTGCTCCTTTGCTTTCTTGCAGGAACAACTAGAGTGTGCTCCCTCTTGATCTTTGCTTCCTGGATTACCTGTCCTTGAACTTACATCCATCCTTAATCACTATGCATGCTTATTAGTATCATCATTGTGTTATCCTTGAGGTCTCATACATAATCACACATTTATTAGTATAATCTTAATACTATCAAAACACAATAATCTTAAACATGTATATTCATGATCATTCACGGATAATAAACATTAGTATTCAAGGTTTCAGGGAAGTCTTCTTTTACTCATACATATTCTTATTTGATCATAGGACTCTTCTGGTTAGTTGAATCACCAATCAAGATAAGAGATATAATATGCATAAAACTCGTGATTATTCAAACCTATACCTTCATGATTCTTCTGGTTAGTCATATTATCAATTATGGTAAGAAACATAATATGCATACAACCATGATTATTCAAACCTATGACTTCATGAATAATCATTATCAACAACACAACAGTATAAGATCCTAACACAAGGTAGGATTCTAGCTTGATATAGGAAAAACATACCTGGATTAGCATGCTAGCTAGTTATGTCTAACATACCCACATAATGTCTTCTGGTTCTCTTCAGTGACTTGTGCTAGTAACCTGCATGTCTCATAAGTTAACCATTGTAGAACCAAGTTATACATACCTCAAAAGTAGATCTTCTATGTGATCCATGACAATGGACGAATCTTTGTCTTCCTGTCACCATGAGCATATGTTCTTGAAGTAGAACATGATTTGAATTTCTTGGTCTACCTTTTGTGTTAGCAAACAACATAAACCTCATACAACATCACAATGCATTAGTACAATCATAAGTGTCAAAACCTTAATCAATGAATATCTTCTATTAAGGTGATATGACAAGTCCAGCAATTAATCAAGATTGTACTATAATGATATGAAGACAAGCATATGATAACTTAACCATGAAACATACCTGTAAGCCATACCTGTCAAGATTGCTTGTAATCTTCTTATGGAAGGCCTTAGCCTCATCTCCCTCTGAGACAGGAACTTTCACTTATGCAGGTGACCAATCCATCTTCTTCTAGGATTAACCCAATCCACTTGATTTGCAAGAGCTAGATCTAGAGCTGGATTAGGGTTTATCAGAGAAACCCCAAATATTCAAACTTTGAATTTCAAACTTTCGAAAGGATAGAAATATGTTCCTTGATGAGCTGATCAAGCTGGTATGTTCAGAATTTGAAAACTGCAAAGTTTCACTCCTCAATTTTGCCTTTAAAACTTCTGGATTCACTGGACGTGACCTCGAAATGGGGTTTGATGAATCCCACTCTTCTTCCCCATCAAAAGGTTTGATCCAAATCTCTAAGCTTCTATTTTTATGAGGAGCTTCCAGTCGTGGTCACAGATTTCAAAAATTCCCATTTTGCAGAAGCCCTAATTTTCCATCTTTCTTATCAAAGTCCCGAACTGGGGTTTGATTAAGCCCGGCCTTCTACCCAACCAAAAAATATGATCTTGGTCTCTAAATTTTGATTTTGATGAGTAGCATCCAGCCATGGTCTCCGATTACAAAAATTCCAACTTTCTCCAAAGCCCTAAATTTCGGAAGCCATGAATGAAGGTACTCAAAAATAATTCTGTTTGATAGAAATATGTACTTGATTGTTTCTGGTGTAACTCCAAATGTTTCATTCCCCAGGGTCCAAATTTTTTTCTTGAGATAGCCCGACTTGTTATCTTTCCATCCCAATAGGTCTAACTTCAATTGGATTCTCTGAGAGAGAGTTATGCCAAGTGTCGCAACGTGACCTGTTTATGGGATAATACAGGAGAGCGAACTTGTACGGCGTGCCACGTGTCAATGTTTCAACTTCGGCCTCTGAAAAATTTTCCTGAGATATCTCGACCTGTTATCTTTCCATCTCGATAGGTTTGACCTCAATTGGATTCTCTGAGAGAGATTTATGCCAAGTGTCACAACGTGACCTGTTTATGGGATAATACAGGAGAACGAACTTGTATAGCATGCCATGTGTTACTGGTTTAACTTCGGCCTCTGAAAGATTTTCCCGAGATAGTACAGTCTGTGTACTACCTGTCACTTTTTACTAAATTTCATTTGGAGCTTCCTCTCCCAAGTTATGACCTTTTTCCCAAGGTCACCTGCTTTTGACTCAGATCTGGAAGAGGCAGAAACCCTATATTGTACAGATCATAAATCACAAATTACAATGAATTAGAGGTTGTCCTTTGGACATAAGGTACATGGGGATCTGTTCTTCGACCTGTAAAAGTTTTAGATCCAAAATTTTTTACAAAACGGATTTATAGCGAAAGTGCTACGATGACTGGTTTTTGCTATATCAAGCCCTAGCATCGTAAGTGCAACAAGTGTCATACATGCCATATCATGCCTTCTTTCAGGCTAGCTCTGATACCATAAATTTTTAGAATTTACTTCAATCTGATCTAGGATCTTAACTGAGAGAACAACATGTACAGCAAATCTACAGCATATCAATCATGGACACAATAATGCAAGCACACAAGAGACACAAAGTTTACTTAGGGAAAACCATAAAGGTGAAAAACCCCAATAACTTCCTCAGAGATAGATAGAGAAATGATACAACAAGAATACAAGAGATATTCTTCTCCTAGCAGCAGAGCCTCCTCCTCTACAAGTGCGCCACTCTCCACAGTGTGAGTGAGAGAATAGAATGTGTAAAATGAGAGAGACATGCTCTCTATTTATACACTAACTTGACTTGACCTTTACTCAACTAGGTTGGCCTCAACTTAACCACTTAACATAATGCTGACTGGGCTGACCCCCACTAGGGTGGTCTAATAACCCTTTGACCCACATGGCCGACCCCCAATAGGGTGGTCTAATAACCCTTTGAACCACATGACTTATACAGGGCCGACCCCAACAAGGTGGTCTAATAACCCATCAAGTATAAGTTACGACACTTACAATATAAATGACGACACTTCCGTATAGAGGAATAATAACATCTCTATAGGAATAAAATATACATATATGTGAAATACATTCCGAAGTTACATATACATCAACAGTCATGTCAAGATCTCAGACCATCGGGTCAGGGTTGGATCCCGAAGACTATGAGGAGGGACATCCACCCTCGGACTAAGCCCTGGAACCCTCTCAAAGAAGAAGCTGCATAGGATGCTCCCATACCCGAAGTTTTTAGCCTTCCCTTCTTTGCATTCTGTCAGTTGGGTCTTCATAGACCCCAATAGTGTGGTACACCAGTCAAACACTATAGGTTGCATGCATTGTGATGCATAGAACATCACTGGCCTGGACGCCTGGTGCAGAGCTTTGGATCCCGTGATCCACACTAAGGTAGCCACAATGAACTTCATGCTCAGATTCACTATGGCATTGATGAGCACCTGACTTCCCACCGTGTGTGTGTTTGCGGGTAAATACCACGCTATGTAGTCAAGGACAGTGATCCCACCACCCACAATACGAGATCGAAGACTAGCCTCCTCACCTCGACGAGACAAACCGGTAATGAAGTAGATGTCATCCACTTCTAGTGTGAGGATTTTTCCATTGAGATTGAATTTTTGTGCATCAACATCCCAATAGTCGATCAAGAGTCGGAGTAATAGGTTTTGGGCCCTCAAACCCCCTATACTCTAGAATTTGTACAACCCACATGCTTGCAATGCCTGCTGCGCTTGCACATCATTGCGCACGGCCTCATCAACTTGGTCATGCTCCCTCTCCCTCCACTCTAGAACCATCCTGGAGTGAAGAAAAACAAGCATTTTAGTCAAATTTTTTTTAAAAACCAACTACATGGCCATACCCGTGGGCTAACTTGTATACAGGTGCGGGTACCCACGGTCAAACTTTGTGTTGACTACATGTTTCGTGCCCTACCCACGACCCGCATAGCTACAGCCTGCGGGTAGCGCCGAAGCCATTTAGGGCTTGGCCAAACAAAAAATCCCACCGCTGAAAATCAAAATGAAAGCATTGAAATGAAAGGTATGGATGAGACTACCAACTTGCTCTGGATAGTTCGATGAACGGTCACTCATAGCTCCCAGAATCGGCAACTGAACTTTCAAGTGAAAACTAACCAAAAGCTCCAAATGGGTGAATAGTAAAAATGAATTTGTAAATTGTAATTTTTATTACTATTTATAATTTTCAGGACCCACTTGTCTATAGTTTTTACTGTTTTGTGCCATTACGGACTAATATAATGTCTTGGAGTAGTATTTTTTAATCAGATTTCTTCGACGAAATTTGTTCTGGACCATGTCACACCTACGACAGGTACATTTCACACTCGACATATAGGTTAGATGCCATTTCCATGTGCATTATGCATTTTACCTTTTGACCACTTTCATAAACCCTAGGTGCAACCCCGCTCTGTAACTCACACGGAACCTTTACACTGCTATAGAAGTGTCGTTATGTGGTGGTAAGGCTTTTCCAAACATGGGTACCCTAGTTAGAACCCCTTTGTGCATTATGGTGCCCATGTCGTTGTTTGTCCTTAGGATTGGGAGTCCTTTGTAGTTACGCCATGACATTGCGATAAAGACTCATACTCTACTTTGTCTTATGCTGGCCATCTCCTTTAAGGACTCCCCTCAGTTATATCATGTTGTGATTGCATTGCATCATCCTACTTGCCGCTTGAGCCTCGTGCCGGCTCCCGCTTACTCAATTGTTAGCCTGGTGCCTAAGCACTTTTCCCTGTCGAGCCCTGCAGAGCTTATATTTTCCCTTCACAATTTGATCACCTTTTGACCCTGAGGGAACATCCCTCCCGAGTGTCCACATCCTGCATGCACTTCCTTGCATTGATCATAGGTATGTTCCACTGCTTGGAACTAGTCTGCTCGCTATTTGACACTCGTTCCCTCACTTGTTGTACTATAAGCAATTTTATTCTTTTTCAAGCTTTTCCCAAATATGAAAAAGACCAAAAAAGTCAAATATTCCAAAAAGCCGGACAGGATTATGGTTACTACTTCTTGTTGGCAACTGTTGTGTCGCCTTTGAACAGAGCATTCATTCCACTCTGTACATTATGAGTCGGGACTATAGTTGGACCTTAGGAGCTGTACTTGTTTCTTAGTTTTCTCCACCGATTGGTTAAGCTTCCAGTCATTATGGAGCCCTTTGTAATGCCTCCTGCATTGCACAGTTTATGTCAAGTTTATGCTGCCTGAGTCTATCCATATGCTCATGCTCTTGTTCAAAGGAAGTCCTGAACTAGTGTCAGCCACTCCTCATATCTCTTGACTATTGCATGTCGGCCATCCTTATTGAGTCAGTTCGTTTCACCTGAGTTCTTCCAAATATTTCAGCGTAGCTAGTACCTCGTGCTGGTTGATGGGGGATGCCTTAATTCCCTCCTTCCAGCGAGTCTCGTTCCGTCAACTTCAACCCATTTATTCCGGGACTTGAGGCTTAGAGTTCGGTTGAGTACCTTGAGGCTTGCAGTCATTAGTGGCAGGTTCTCTCACCATCGACAGTTTTGGGAATACATCAATGTCCCCTGATCGATGGATTCATCCTAGTATTTGACTTCAACTCATTTATTCACACTCTGATGATTGTGCTATGTGCCTTGATGCCCATTTTCATTATTGGTGGGTTATCTCATGTCTCTTAATGGTATACATCATTGACTTGTAATCAGACGATGTCACATCAGGTTCGACCCCAACTCCTTTATTCACTTGATGGGACTTGCACCGTCGAAGACTTGTGTAGAAGACCCCAGGCAATAGTGGCATTCAATATGCTACTTATGACTTTGACTTTACATCTGAGATATCACCTCTCAGATATCAGTAGTTTGTACCTCAAGTTTGCACCAGTCGTTTCCTTTTCAGCAAGAGACCATATCTTACTGTAGAGGGATCATGGCTATGATCACTTATGACATGTATTCATTATGTACTGCCTATTCATGGCCATTGTATCAGATTGTTGTACTACCGACATGTATTCAGGGATACTATTGTATTATGACAAGTGAGCTTCTCTTTCCACTTGTGTCTCCATCACTCCACTTCTGAGTTTTATAATGTATTTTGGCCATCATAGCATCAGTCTCTGACCTCACACATTAGGGGGCATCTGTTACAACGTAATCTTCCACCCTGTGAGCATCAACATTCTTTGGCCTGTAAGATCCATTTCACTGACTCAATTCCACTTATATCCTTCAGACATATTTTTTCCTCATTTTTCCTCTGACCCGCATGTTGCATCACTATAGCATGCGTACCCACGAGTTGCATCACTATAGCCCGCGGGTATCAAGTAAAATGGTAAAAGTCACTAGTTTATTACTTTTTACTCCCAAAAAGCAGTCATTGGGTGACCTTTGGCTCTCCATCTACCCAAGTAACATCTTGGTGTGTCCTTTCACTTACCTTTGAGAGGACTATATATTGAGCACATATGGATTATGGACGGGAGGAGAAAGAAGAGCAAGAGAACTCTAGTGGATTTTTTCCCTATCTTGAGTCTACACTCATTGATCCTTGTAGTTGTGAACCCTTTATGTTCACATTCCAAACTCCTATCTAGTTTTAGTTTGCCATTCATGGAGGATTGAAGTGGTGGAGGCACAAGTGGATTGATCCAGATCTTGGTTCATATTGGTTGCCGACAAGAGGTCGTATCACTTTGTACTTCTTGTTTATTAATAGAAATACTCATATTCTCGTCCATTAATGTTGTAAATGTTGTTTATCTTACATTGGGTTGCATTTACTTGTTATATCATGGGCCATTTCTATTGATGATGTTAATGCCGTTTATATATTATATGTACTTGTTGTATATTGGTTGTTAAGACTAATTTGCATATTCAAGTGCATGGATTGAAAAGCTCCAACGGGGATCTACATCAAACGTTTGGATCTAGGTTGGTTATCTTCTTCATTATCTTAGCATTGTCATTTATATAGCATACTTCTGAGAATTGAGTTGATTTCTAGTAGTCATCTGTCTGTTGTGGTATACCCCAAGCCATAGTGAGTTTTCTCCAACACGGCATTCACATGAGGAAAGAAGATACAGACTGTAAAGCAAATAATGCATGAATCTTTGCAAAATGCCAGCCTCAGCTCTATAATTTTATTAAGGATAGATCTCAAAAACAAAACTCAAGTCTCACGGGTTTCAACCCTTTTTCCTTTCTATTACATGTGAATATATAGGAGCAGAGATCCCTCAGGCTCGAGTCACCCTAACAGAAATTTGTTACAATATCGATGACACCTATACCGACAGGTCCATCATCCTTGAAAATCAGTTACAACAGAAACACCAAGAGTTGACAAGTAGGCTTAACTTCCTTTTACAAGTGTCAATGAATATTTACTGACTAGTAACAGACTCTACTGAATAAACCAAAGCCTACATAACTAAGTCTTCAGGCTGCGAATCTCCACGATCTTCCAAGAGCTCTATGCATGCAGTGCTGGCTTGGCTTTCCCATATTTCTCCACAGCCTTCCATTGGTCAGCATCTCGCAAATATGATGTGGCCACCTCCTTTAGTAATACTTGTAATTCTGTATGATCTTTGTATGAATAGCTCTAAAGGTGTGAAAAAGCCTCTTTGAAAACCAAGACCAATTCAAACTCCCTTGTCAACTTATCCACCAATGTCTTGCCAGACAATGATTCGGTCATGTCAGCAAAGTCTTCATGATTCAACCTGCATTGCATCAATCTGTTTTGATACTCTTTTTGAGTCAGTATGGTACCATATTCATCCCAAAAGAGTGGAAGCCCTTTCTTAAACAATGGGTCAAACATATCTCTAAAGAGCTTCAATTGATGTGCCATAATATCTATTCTGGCCTGAACTGTAACTACCTGCTCATGTTTTCTTATCACCTTCCTGGCCCAAATGATGGTGGATAATCTGTCTTTTATGCCTGTTGCTTTCACTTCACCCTCAGTTAAGCCGTTCAAAAACTCTATGCAATTTTAAGCGCATTCAACAGGCTTCTTATTCAATTTTTCCCTTGCTGTTGTTACAGTCTTCTTGGCCAATTTGATGATAGCTTCCTTGTCTAAAATAAAATCAAGGTAAGGCCTTAATTTGTTTGCTTCAACTACAACATCATCCCAGATTACTTTCTTTGCTTCCTGTAGTGAGGTTTGACCTGTAGTCTGCTTCATTACTTCATCATATTTAACTTGTAACTCTAGGTACTTAGCTTCCCAAGTCTTCCTCTCTTGCTCTTCTTCTGAAACTCTGCTTTCCAGATCTGTGTTCTGCTTCTGCAACTTTTCTAGCTCTAAATCCCTCAGACTTGCCTACGCCATTTCTTGAACAATGGAGAAATCTCCAGATTCAATGGAGAAAGAGGTGATCATACCTTCTAAATCCTTACCTTTCTCTTGCAACTTCTTCTCCAAGTCTTTAGCTTTAGCCTTTAGATTCTTCTCGCTCTCCACTATAAGGGACACATCCCCTTGCCATTGCTTTTTTATCTCTTCAAACTTCAACAACTTGGCCTTACACTCTGTCAATTCACTTTCCAGGTCTTCTCTTTTCTCTTCTAGCTCTGTTAACTTCGATACTTCTACCAGCTAGGTGGAAGGAATCTTCAGTTTCTTCTTCAATGACTTAATAGTATCGTCTTTCTCATTCAACAACTTTTGTATACTATACCTCTTGTATGCCTGGCCTTCAGTAGCCAATATTTCAGCCTGAAGCTTCTTGATTTGTGCCTTGTGGGCTTTATTTTCCACTCTTTCTTGTCTAAGCCGATTCCCAACCTTATCCTTACTAGATTACAATTTGGACAGCTCTAATGCAACTTTCAACAATTTAGCATAAATAACGTCTCCAGTCTCTTTATGTAGATGGATCATGTCAGGAATGGGAATGTCTTCCAGGTTCATTTTCACCTCAGTGACCTTATCTTTGGTTGCTAGGGCCAGATTCAAAGTTTTCTGAGCACGGCTCGTGATAGTGACTAAAGACACATTCTTGTTGGATATCTGCCTAACCTCTGCATATAGCTTTGATTCCTCTGAAACCACCTCTTCACTCTCCTTATATTCATCCAACAACTGTGATCTACTTTTTCCTTGTGGAGCAGGCTCAGTAGCTACTTTATCAAATACATTCTCCTTGATTTCAAAGGTAGGTACTTTGGCCTCCACCTGCTTCTTCTTACCTCAACTAGTCTTCACCTGTACAATCTGCTGCTCTGCCTTTTACACCTTTTGTCTCTTTGGGGCTCTTTCTGTTCCCTCATCTTCTACATCCATGGCATCAATGATTTCCACTGTGTTGGATTTTTCAGAACAACTGGCAAGGGGTATAATTACTCCAACTACTGGGACCAAGATGGAGGTGTCAGGTTGTGGTGATGGGGATTTCTGTACCAGAGAAGTGGAGTCATCTTGTATATCTACATCCATCTAACTTCTACTGGGATACTCCAACCAGTTAGCAGTCTCTGCCATAACTGCAAGATCAAAGTGCACAAAGCCCTTTATGTTACTTTCTTTCCTTCTTTTGGAGATAATGTGATGGGGATCATAGTTGATGGAAGCCTTTGCTTGGAATCTCATTTCTCTTATCACACACTCAATGGCTGAAAGGGAAGCCTTATTCTTGATGATGAATGGACCTACAGCCCATGGGAATGAAATATCTGAGGCTTTCTTGTGATCCAAAAAATGCTTGGTTTCTACCCTTGACTTTTGCCTGATAAATTCCATTGCAAATACTCTAGGAGTTAGAAATGCTGGTAGTACATAAGGTGAATGAGAAAACCCATACACTCTGATCACTGTGCCATGTTTCAACAGGAACCAATCTCCAATTTTCTTCTCAGGAGAAGGCTGCAACATCTCCTTCATCTCTGTTAACACCTTGGGCAATCTTTCCTGATGAAAAACATTGTAAACTTATGGCATGAGGTTGTTCATGAACTTGCTATAATCTGTGTGCATTTCCTTTGTGAGCATCATCTCAATAAGCTGCAAATTTCCCTCATTAAATGACAAGAACATCCTCAGCAAATATGATTGAAACCTGAAACTCCTGGTCTTGTGGAATTCCATTAGTTGATAATGGATATTCTTAGCTAGGGAATCATCAAATGTAAGGCAAGCACACTGGACTGACTGGTCAGAATCTTCATACTCTAATGGGCAGGTGCCAAGGAAGAACAATAGACACATCAAAGGTTCAGTGACATACATGTCTTTGTCTAATCCTAGGAACTGGCTTAGCATGGTTATGGAACACTTAGATTCTTCAGTAAAGAGATGGACTTCGACTGGGAAAGCATGGTCTTGCAATGAGACACTAGGTTTTAGGCAAACCCTGTAGAAACTTTGCTTTAACTCAACTATAGACTGTCTAAAATACTGAATTAGGGATTTTTCCTTGTACTCTTTGGACTTCAGACTGAATTCATCAGGAATTGACAAGGCTTTTCTTGTAACGACAGCGCTGACAGGACACAAGATCTTTGAATTGGACGCATCCATAATTACCCTCTTAGAGGAGGAGTAATTACTAGCCCACCAGTTGACGAATTCAGGGCAGCCTCGGGTTTGGTCGACTATGAAAAACTGGACAAACGACCTGTATACCTTATGCACATCTATACCCTAGTTCCTAATCACTTCCAGTCTAGATTTTACTGCTTTAATGGGTCCATTAGTCAATATAGTGTCATAGACCTCAACATCTTTATCTTCTAACAGTTCTTTTATCTTCTAGTGTTCAGAACTTGGGGGCTGTACTTCTCCAAGCTCAGCCATTTAAATAGTTTTATATGAGGACAAGAGGCCTACCTGGTTTACTGACAGCTAGTCTGTGATTCCTGAATGAGGTGGCTTCTTTCTGCATAGTCCTCGGCTTTCTCTTTCCAATGCACAGGACAAACAATACCCCGATTCTGGTGCAGACACATTTTATATTATTTATCTTTTCGTATCAGTCTTGCACCTCTTGTGACAAAGGAATTCTTTGATCCATCCACCTGCGCGTTCGAGCTTGCGCCGTCGATCTCTCTCCCTGTTTAACTCTTCAATCCTTCGCAGTCTTCATCCTTTCAACTATTGCCTTCCTCGCACCTCTATCCTGCGAAGCCAACACTAATCGCAGATCTGAGCCTTGTCCACATCCTGTCCGTCCAAATATGTGGTCTCTACCAAGCCTCACAAATCTGAAGGTGTTGGTTGTTCGTGCATGTTGAATCTGTGAACAAAATGTCTACCGTTGATGCTCATCTCCACTAGATCTCACCGTTGAAAGACGTCGAGCCTACCAACTTTTCACCAATTTGAAAAGTTCTTTTCTTCGCGCATGTTCCATTGGCGAAGCATCTAATAGACGTTGATCTGTTTCCACTTTTGATCCAACGGTCGAATTTGCCTGCGGTTTTAACACAACTTCGCCCATGCAAAGACTCATTTAGACCCCGCATCTTACTTTTGTGATAGTGTTTGCAACTGTAGATTTTTGTCACCATTAGATCTATTCCCTCCATTTCCGTCTTCCCATAACCTTGAGCGAATTCTTGTATCTCAATCTCACTCGCAAGGTTAGAACTTAGGCTTACTCATCATTTTCATGGAGCTGACCCCCTCCAACTACTTAGCTCAAAAATAGTGCTAACACCCTGAACGTCTTGTTGTGAAGAGCATTATTCAAGAAGAGATAATGTGTTTAGTCATGAGCACTGCTCCAGTTCGTCATCCACGAATTGAAGAAAGTTGTAGTGGGAACAAAAAAGATCCATCAAAGAAATAACTTGTTCAATCCTGAGATAACTTGTTCAATCATGAGAACTGCCCTAATGAGTCTGCCCCATCTTGTAACTCATCCACAAATTGAAGAGAGTTGTCGTGGCAACAGATTCATCCATGAATTGAAAAGATTAATTGTCCAAATTTCATAGTGAGGGTTGAGGATGGGTGTTGACACTTTCTCGATTGATGATCCGTTCATAAGGGTGGATTCAGACCCAGGTTATATACCAATTCTTCCCTATGGAATACTTCTTAAATTAGAGAAAAATATGGTAAATGTTGACCACTATGAAACACGTGGTGAAACCATTTTAACTATTTTATGGATATGTTCAGAACTCCTACAAGGTTACAATGCAGCCATCTTAACTTTCAAATCAAATATTGTACATATATTCACCAAAACCTATGAATATACAAAGATCTGGGCCGAACCTCAATTCATTTTATCTTTTTACGGTACTTAATACTTCCCAATGAAAATAAATACCAATTTAAACAGCAAGTGATGGCATCCAATCGTGATCGGACTAGCAGAGAAGGTCAGTCGGATCCCATGCCATCCAACCGCTTCCCTACGGACTTTTCGATTGGTATGAGTGTGATGGCCAGAGATGGGAAGGAGAGACTGACTATTCAAATTCAATCTCTATGGTAGACCATGCACATAGGATTGATCCATGAAGTTTCCATCGTTGTCATAGTCTTAGAATTCCAAATCCATTTGGCTCTTTGTACAGCTATGCATTTTCATAGCGCAACGTTAAAGTCAATTATGCAACCTTCCATCTATAGACCACTTCCTTTTGTGTCTCAGTGATCTCAATATACCAAATGTTATAGCAGCCTGCATCCTAAATGGATCAGAGCGGCCTGCAATCCTGTTTACCAGTTCGATATCTAGGAGAGCAGCTTGCATTCCCGCCAGCCAGATCATGAGAAACACATATACTTATAATGTATACTATGCTAGTTCTTGCAAGCAAGCAACTGTTTTATTTCATTTCATCGGTTTACTGTTGATTGGCAATTTTCCTTTATCATAGATGATATCATTTACATGCAATAATGCTTCTACTTACATCCATGGAAGTACATTTTCACGCAATTTGAATCAGGTGATGGGTGATCTAATGAAGAATGCAACTCAAACAGGGTTCAACACTTGTTCCTATGGCCAAAGTCCCAATAGAATCTATGGCCTCCTTCAGTGCATGGGGAACATATCTCAATAAAGCTGCTCAAGATGTTCAAAGCAAGCCAATCAAAGCCTTGAAGAATTTTGTGGAAATGACAGAGGTGGTCAAGTGTGGATATTTCTGCTTCTTGCGATACGAAAACTTTGCATTCTTCTCAAAGCTAGATACCAATGGGAATTATCACAAGAGCGAATACATTATTAGTATAAGCACTCTAACTAATTTTGTGACGACTACTTTTGATCTCCTTTCCAACCTGTCTGGCGAGGGTTATGTTCCTGCAAATAAAGGATCTGCTGCATATTCTTCTAATGGCACCGTTTACGGTTTAGTTCAGTGCTGGAGAGATATATCCATCCAGGACTGTGGATCTTGTTTGTGAATCGCAACGAATAACCTCGACATATGTTGTTCTATGCGACAAGGAGCTCAAGCAATGCTGGGAAGCTGTGCCGAACGATATGAAATATACCCGTTTTTTTATACTTCCAGCTTCTCTGCGGCAAACCCTTCAACAGGAGCTGCTCAGAACCTACGACGTCAAGTAATATACACATAATCTCTTTCTCTTCTATCGCATTAATCCTTTCCGAGTTTATACAATTTGATCGTTCCTAACTTTTGTAAATCACAATACAATATATACTCTGCAGAAGGTTCCTCAAAAACAATACCCATAGTATTTGGGATTGTAGGAGGCGTGCTTTTAGCGTTAGCGGTCTATTTGTTTTCCATGGTGAGGAAACTTAAATATGCCATTTCACTAACCCTTCCGCAGAAGGAAGGTAGAATATGGAGTAATTTTTCACACAATTAAATTTATGTTATCCAATAAAGCTATTAAATTCTAGTTCACCTTTTCTTCTGCAAAGAAATACATGACCCTCAATCTGTTAGAAACAGGTTAATTACTCCACCGCTGCGTGGATGGCCGCTCAGATTTTTTGACCATTCAATTCCTTGAAGAGTGCTTCACCGCCAAACTGACTGAAACATTAAGGTTGAAGTGACATATGTTGCAGTATATCAAATGATGAAGGGCCAACACAGTTTTCATTATGTCAGCCTATAAGAGCCTGTAATAGAGCATTTATTTTTGCAGTGATAATTTTGTTACGAAGGGTCATTTAGCATTTAAAGATCAATTAGGCTGAAGCATTATTTATACTCATCTTTGTAATCATGATTCACATAGACAGAGTTGAATACAGAGTGAATGAAGTTTATGTTAAAGCCAGAATTTTTCCTGTGTATTTCTGTTATGC
Organism: Larix kaempferi; assembly: GCA_027924585.1. Taxonomy (NCBI): domain Eukaryota; kingdom Viridiplantae; phylum Streptophyta; class Pinopsida; order Pinales; family Pinaceae; genus Larix; species Larix kaempferi. The sequence goes on from BSBM01000123.1 coordinate 8,418,790, forward strand.
TCTATTTTATGAGTTTCCAAACTCAAAATTATTTTGAAGTTAGTTTGTTGTAGCAGCTTAAGAGATTAACGTTATTTTGAGAATTAATTATATTTAATTGTTATTAGACAAGTTTATGAATGCAATGGTCATCATAATGTAGCTGTAACAGTCAGCTGCAACAATCCTGTAGATGATTGTTGAAACAGTCACCTACAACACAGCTGCAGCAGTCCTGTAGGTGAAATTTTTGTGTTTGGAAACTTGTGTGTGTTGCTGGAAGTAAGAACAACACCCCCCTGCCTTCCTACAGTGGTATCAGAGCCTAGTTAAGTCTTCTTTCTCATTTTTCTGTTTAGAGTGATTTGGAATTCAATTGAGATGGCTACTAACAGCAGTGTAGTGCAACCACAAATTCCTGTGTTGACTGAAAGGAATTATGACACATGGTTTATTAAGATGAGAACTATCCTGTGTGCTCAGGATCTTTGGGAGTTTGTTACGATTGACCATCCAGAGCCAATTGATCAAGTTACTGAATTGGCTCTGTCAAATGTTGAGCGTGTTCTGTTGAAGGAGAATAGGAAGAAGGACAACAAAGCTCTTGGCCTTATTCAACAAGGCCTAAGTGAATCCATATTTCCAAAGATATCAAGTGTTGAATCTTCAAAGAAAGCTTGGGACACTCTTGAAACTTGCTATCAAGGTGTAACCAAGGTGAAGAATGTTAAGTTGCAGAACTTGAGAAGGGACTTTGAAAATTTTAATATGAATGATAGTGAGACTGTTGATAATTTTATGACTCAAGTTATGAATATTGTAAACCAGCTGAGACAGTATGGTGAAGACCTCTCAGGCCAGCATGTGATTGAGAAATTGCTGAGATGTTTGCCAAAGAAGTTTGAAGCAGTGGTTGTTCCCATTGAAGAGTTTAAAGATCTTAGTCAAATGCATATTGATGAGATGACTGGTTCTTTGATTGCTCATGAATCAAGAATGAATGGGTATGATGACACTCCATTAGAAAATGCTTTCAAATCTCAGTTACATGTTACTAGAGGCAGAGGCAGAGGAAGGTATAGTAGCAGAGGAAGAGGAGGTCGAACTGCTGATCATAGTGACAACAGAAACGATTAAGAACTGAAGAGAAGTTACAGCAGAATACTCCTAGCGTAAGGGGGAGTAGTAGCAGAACATGGCAGCCAAGAAATCAGATGTATGATAGATCTAAAGTTCAATGTTTCTATTGCAAGAAATTTGGAAATTTTGCTAACAAGTGTTGGAAGAAGCAAGCAGATTCTAGTAAGTTGTCTACACACATTACAGAGGAGGCTGAAAATGAAGAGAAACCTATGTTTTTGACTTGTAATGTCACCCAGGAAAGTCCAAAAGATATATGGTTCTTGGACATGCATGCAGCAATCACATGACTGGAAATAAGGAGTTATTTCTAAATCTAGATACAAGCATTCAGTCTGAAGTGAAGTTGGGTAATGACAGTGAGGTAAAAGTTAATGGTAAAGGTGTGATTGTTGTATATGCCAAGAATGGTAAAAGAAGAACAATTTGTGATGTTTATTATGTTCTTGGTTTAACGTGTAATTTATTGAGTGTGGGATAGTTGTTGGAGAAGAAGTACAGAGTGTTCTTTAAGAACAAGGTATGTACTATTTATGACAAATATCCAAGTAAGCAGTTGATAGCTAGAGTAGAAATGACAAAGAACAGAATGTTTCCATTGATTATGAGGAATGATCTGACTAACTCTTTGAATGCTTATAAAACCAAGAGTTTAGATCAATCATGGTTATGGCATTTTAGGTATGGCCATTTAAATTTTGGTGGCTTATATTTGCTACAGAAGAAGCAGATGGTAAAAGGGTTGCCCAGTATTCAGTAGCCAGCAAGCTCATGTGAGAGCTGCATATTGCGAAAGCATCATAGAGAGAAATTTGTCTCTAGAGTCTCATACAAAGGAAAAGCACCGTTGGAGCTGGTACACACATATTTGTGTGGACCAATGCAAACACCTTCTTTGACTGGTAATGTTTATTTTATGACTTTCATTGATGATTTCAGTCGAAAAACTTGGGTGTATTTGCTGAAACATAAATCTCAAGCTTTTGATGTGTTTAAAAGTTTTAAATCTATTGTTGAAAAGGAGAGTGACAAATGTATTAAATTCTTGAGATCAGATAGAGGAGGTGAGTATATGTTGAATGAGTTTGTGGAATTTTGTAAATAACATGGAATTAAAAGACAGTTTACTGCTCGCTACACTCCACAACAAAACGGAGTAGCAAAAAGAAAGAATCGAACCATTATGAATATGGCTCGAAGTATGATGAAGGAGAAGCATATTTTAGATGAATATTGGGGAGACGCTGTTACCTGTACAGTATACATTCTGAACAGAATCCCAACTAAGAGCGTGAAGGATTGAGTTCCACAGCAAGCATGGAATGGTAAGTGTAGCAACATATCTCATTTAAGAATTTTTGGTTGTGTAGCTTATGCACATGTACCTAAAGAGATGAGGGGAAAGTTAGATGACATAAGAGGCGAAAGTTAGATGACAGAAGTCAAAAATGTATTTTTGTTGGATATAGTGAAGAATCTAACGCATATAGACTCTATAATCCAATCACCAATAAGTATGTCATCAGTAGAGATGTGATGTTTAACGAAGAAGAAGCATGGGATGGAAGCATAGATAAGTTGGTTGCAGAGGACGATGTTACATATCACACAGAAGATGAAGAAGATCAGCAGGGCATACATGGAGGATAGTTAACTCCACAAACGTCTACACCAGCGGTTAGGACACCTGCCAGAACGCCCAGAACTCAAGAACATGGTGAACCATCAAGTGTTGATGGACGACAAGGAACAAGATCAGAGGTAAGTAATGAATCAAATCCGACATTAGCTTCATTAAGAAACAGAGTTAGAGGTCAGAAGACTAGAAGTTTAAGAGAACTATATGAGGAAAATGAAGAAGTAGATCAAGTTTCAAATTTTGCATTGATAGCATGTGATCCAGTAAGTTTTGATGAAGCAGTTAAAAAGGATGTTTGGATAAAAGCAATTGATGAAGAAATTGATGCCATAGAAAGAAATAATACTTGGGATCTTGTAGATATGCCTGATAATAAAAATTGTATTGGTGTCAAATGGATTTATAAGACTAAGTTAAATGCTGATGATGAAGTTGAAAAATACAAAGAAAGACTTGTAGCTCAGGGGTTTAATCAACAAGCTGGTATTGAGTATAATGAGACCTTTGCACCTGTAGCAAGACTTGATACGATAAGGATGGTATTAGCTATTTCTACTCACAATAAATGGTATGTATATCAAATGGATGTAATGTCTGCATTTTTGAATGGATCTTTAGGAGAAGAGGTTTATGTAAGACAACCTCCTGGATATGAAATTGATGGACAAGATGACAAAGTTTTTAAATTAAAGAAAGCATTGTATGGATTGAAGCAGGCACCCAGAGTATGGTACATCAGGATTGATGAATATTTGAATAGTGAAGGATTCAACAGAAGTCCAAGTGAGCCAACCTTGTATAAAAAGGTAAACCAAGAAGGTAAAATACGGATTGTTTGCTTATATGTTGATGATTTGATCTTCACTGGAGATCTTTCAGTAGATGAGTTTAAGAAATCCATGAAAACAGAATTTGAGATGACTAATCTAGGAATGATGAAATATTTTCTTGGTATTGAAGTAACTCAGTCTGGGGAGAATGTTAGAAACAAGTTAATTACTCCATCGCTATGTGGATGGCCGTCGAAATATCAAAAAGGAAACACCGCTCAGATTTTTGAAAAGTCATAAATTAAAAACCAAATCAGATTTTTTGACCGTTCAATTCCTTGAAGAGTGCTTCACCACCAAACCGACTGAAACATTAAGGTTGAAGTGACATCTGTTGCAGCATATCAAATTCTGAAGGGCCAACACAATTTTCATTCTGTCAGCCTGTAACAGAGCATTTATTTCTTTAGTGATAATTTTGTTACGAAGGGTCATTTAGCATTTAAAGATCAATTAGGATGAAACAGTATTTATGTTAGAAAAACAGGATCGCAGAGCAATAACAATAAACAGAAATGCAAATATAATCACACATACACATTACAAGAGAGACACAGATATATCATGGTTCACCCAACTTGGGCTACGTCCACACTGAATTTTCCAGTCCTTATTATTATTACCGTCCAGCAAGGTGAAGGGATACAACCTGCAGCACAACCGCTGCACTTCCTCTTCTCTGTTTCACAGTCTCTCTCCTGATCTCAAAGATCTTTACAATGCATAAAACCTAATACATCATCTACCCTAGCCGTATTACAATGTCTTTATTTTATAGGGGAAATACAATGGGAAAATACCACGGGATACCCAAAACCATGGGCCCACAAAACAGCTGGCCAAAAATAGCCCCAAAAATTTTCTACGGGGGCGCTGCCCCCGGACCCCCCAGCCAGGGGGGATGGTCCCCCCAGAAACCGCGTGGGGGGGCGATGCCCCCCCACTGGGGTGAGTGTACAGTCCACCTAATGGCTGATACAATATCATCTATGAGACTAGAAGATCTGGCTCCACAACCAACAATTTATACTCATCATTGTAATTGCGATTCAGATGGACAGAGTTGAATATGGAGTGAATGAAGTTTATGTTAAACCCATAATTTTTCCTGTGTATTTTTGTTATGCTCTATTTTATGAGTTTGTAAACTCGGAATTATTTTGAAGTTAGTTTGTTGTAGCAGCTTAAGAGATTAACATTATTTTGAGAGTTAATTATATTTAGTTGTTATTAGACAAGTTTATGAATGCAGGGGTCATCATAACGTAGTTGTAACAGTCAGCTGCAATAGTCCTGTAGATGATTGTTATTTGAAACAGTCAGTTGCAACAGTCCTGTAGGTGAAATTTTTGTGTTTGGAAACTCGTGTGTGTTGTTGGAAGTAAGAGAACACCCCCCTGCCTTCCCACACAATCGACACTACTCAAGCAGAAGCAAATTTTCTTTACCTTAGAATCACTCATAGAGTCCAAGGACAATTTTCTTTAAAGAAACAAGCTCGGAGGGGAAGGATTTGGCCCTGTATACAAGGTTGTTGTTATTATTGCATTTTTTAAAGAGACATGGAGACATTCATAGCAACCCTAAACATGCATTTCTTGTCACCTGCTCCATATGGGGAACAGGATAACTGGCCAATGGTTTGGTACTTTCTCAATCTGCCTTCAACCCAATTTTTGTTGATATTCAACATCGAATCCAAAACTCATACTGCCCCTTGATCAAGCAATTTCTACATCTAAAATTTGCAATTTGATGTAGTGATCCTTTGTCTTGTAGGAAAAGCAACAAGCATAACAGGAATATTTCCAAATAGCTTCCGAGCATATTTACAAAATGACTGGGAATTTATCCAAGAAACATTTAAAACATTCCTAGAATATGTAACAACAGAGCTAATGGTATTGTTATTCTTTCAACGAAAAACCAGAGACGGTAAAGAAATAGCAGCAAATAAGTTGTTCGTAAAATCTATTCAGGGCAACGAAGAGTTTATGAATGAGGTGAAGGTTTTGGCCAATGTTCGACACCCAAATCTAGTAAAGCTGCTTGGCTGCTGTGCAGAGGGACCAGAAAGGTTAATTGTTTACGAGTACTTGCCAAACAAGAGTCTTCATGCCCTCCTATTTTGTAAGTAAAAAGTTATTTAAGAAAGATGATATAATCATTGAATAATAGATTGAAAGCGATTGCGAGGTTTGATTTTAGTTTTTCAAGCGGTCTTAAAGTTGCCATACTTATGTTAATCTAGATCCAGATCATCAGAAGCGGAAATTGTTGGATTGGCAGATATGCTACAAAATCATAATGGGAATAGCTTGTGGTCTTCGCTATCATCATGAGGAATCATACATTGAAGCAGACAACATTCTGCTCGATTAGACATTGAATTCCAAGATAGCATACTTTGAGTTAGGAAGACTCTTTCCTGAGGACGAGAGTCATATCCAAACAAGAGTTGTAGGAACATAGTAATTTAACATTTCCCTCTACCCTTACCTACTACAATTTATTAACAGTTGCAATTTTATAATCATGTGATTTCCCCAGCAACACCCCACTTACATGAAGTGTTTCTCACTGGAATATGTAGCGGTTACATGGCACCCGAGTATGCAATGTGGGGACAACTATCCATGAAAGTTGATGTCTATAGTTTTGGAGTGTTAGTCCTTGAGATTGTGAGTGGAAGAAAAATTAGTGATACAGATCTCTCCAAAGAAATACAAAGCCTATCTTTAACTTCAACTTTTTGGCTTCAATTAATTTATGATTCTTTTAAAGAGTGATTTGCTCTCTTACAATAGATATGTCGTGTGACCATGCTTTTGATTTTGATGTGATCCAGGCATGGGTAATGTACAAACAAGGGTGTCATTTGAGTATGGTAGATTCCATAATAAACAAAACATGTTGTTAGAGGAAGCTGTAATATGCATTCACATTGCCCTTTTATGCACCAACCTGATGCAAGCAACCTTTCGAATATTGCTAATGTTATAATATTAATTTCCAGCTCTTCTTGCACTTCATTACTAGAACCCAAAAAGCTGGTATTTGTGAGAACTAGTGAAAGTAACGAGGGAGAATCCACAGTCCATAGGATTGACAATTAATCATGTCCTTTGGTTCCTTCTTTAAATGATTCCACCATTACTTAAGATACATTGCATTAGTCATTTTGATTGATTTCCTAGATGTTGACTAGGTAGTTAGCCATATTTTTTTCTTTTATGGGACCACATGCCATCCTAGTCACTAGGGAGCACTTAGGATATTCTGGATAAGATTTTTTCAGATTCTGTGAGATTTCTTTCGAATCCTGGAATAGAAGGCACCTTCATTACTTTATCCTTCTTTTTACTATTTTTGGTGAAAAGTCAAAAGCTAGTGGAGTAGGAAACAACATCTTTTTGGCCGACCTCCATGATTTTTCCTCTCTCTAAAAGCTGTGATTAGGTTTCTTTTCCATCATACAACACCATCCAACTCAATTCATTCCAATTCGTGAGCCTTCAAGGTGATTTGGAAAGTGATTTTTACACCTAGGGGGTTTTCATCTTTTTAGTAAGCCTACTTTTGTGAGGATTTCAAATGCCTTCTTTGGATTTCAAATATTTGATGTAATTATATATTTGGATAGCCATTAAATTGCCCAAGTGTGGCTGATGTAGAATTATTCAATAGAGTTTTATTTTTTGCATCAAATTCATGACCGTTTTATGTGTTCTTTAACTAGTTTTTGCAAGGCAATTTGTGAGAGTAATTGTTTGCTTAGAAGATCTACCCATGAATTCGATTTTCACATAGTATCAGAGCATACCAGCAGTAGTATTCTCCTTCTTTTTTCTTGCAGGATCGAACCAATCTCATAGAGGTCGCAATTTAGTCTCACAGAGGGTGCAACCAAGCATCTCTGGGGTGCAACCAAGCATCCCACGGGCACAATTCAAAGCAGCCATGGACCAATCAAAACAAATCATGCTCACTCCATTCAATTAATTTGATTGTAAGGTGTAGATGGAGATCTTGTTGAGGAGTAAAGGCCTCTACAGGGTGACTATGTCTACTGAAACTGAGCTTACTACAATTGTAGAGAAGGAAAAGTGGCATAACAGAAGAGATGAGGCTTATGGTATCTTGTGTCTCAATAAATCCTGGGATATTCTTTTCCATCTAGATGGTCTTACCACTCCTAATGAGGTTTGGGTCAAGCTCCAAACATTATTTGGCAAGACTGATGAATTGAGGGGCCACCAACTGGAGAATGAACTAGTTTCACTAAGTCCAAGCAATTTTGAGACCCTCCGAGACTTTTTCTCCAAGTTTAAAGATTTTGTTCATCAATTGAAGTAGTGTGGAATTGATAAGAAAGATGAGCAATTGATCTTGGCTATTCTTTCAAAATTGGGCCCAGATTACTCATCCTTTGTTTCGATCTTGCATGCTACTAAACTCACTGTTCAAAATTGGAAGATGCCTTCACTGGCAGAATTCATGGAATCACACACTCATGAGAAAGATCAGTTGGTTTTGATGGGTACCATAAAAAATCCATCAAAATACCATGCTTTGGATGCTAGGGATTCAAAGAATTCAAAAAGAAAGAAGAAGGCTAATCCCAAAAAGCCACCAAATCAGAAGAAAGATAACCAAAAATGTCAAGATGATTCCTCAAGCTCCAAGAAGAATCCATAGAAGAAGAAAGAGATGTCCAAGTGCGCATACTGCAATGGGGGATTTCATCCTGAGAGTTCCTGCATGAAGAACACCATTTATCAAATGGCTTAACTCCTTGAGAAAAAAAACATCATTCTTCCAGATGGCGTAAGGAAGAAAGAGGGAGGATCAAGTTCTGAAGACAAGGAGAGCGTACAAGCTTTGATGGAAAGCACATCCAAATCCTCCTCTTTCAACATAGATTCAGGAGCTTCAAGCCATATGGTATCCACAAGAGAGTCTTTTTCCTCTCTTGATTCTTCTGGTTGTGTTGGGTGATGACTTTGAAACTACTTCCAAAGGTAAAGGAATAATAGATCTAGACCATGGTTCCTTCACCAATGTTTTGTTTGTCCCAAGTCTTGCTAATAACCTCTTTTCAGTCTATTAGATGACTCATACTGGGTCTCCCAACAAGGTTTTCTTCACCCCCAATGATGTGGAATTTTTTTTTATTTTTCCACAGGTAGAGTTGTTGCTATAAGAACTGTTGATCATAGCTCTAAAGTTTACAAGTTTTCTCACTTTGTGTCTTTCTCATCACCTTCTACTCTCCTCACTCATGCCAATGAAGTAAGCAAACTGTGGCATAAGATATTTGGTCACCTTAATTACAAATATCTTTCTCAATTGCATGAGAAGAATATGGTCATAGTGCTGCCTAATATCAAGCTTTCTAAAGGAGTATGTCAAGGTTGCATCCTAGGAAAACACACTGAGCATAAGTTGGAGAGAGCCAAGTTTGAGCGAACCTCTTCACCCCTTGAGCTCATTCACATTGATATATCATGTCAATTTCCCTGTGTGTCTTTGAACAATGCAAAATATGTCCTAACCTTCATAGATGACTTTTCCAAATTCTGTTGGGTCTTCTTCCTCCAATTAAAGTTTGAAGTTTGTTGTTGTTTCAAGATTTTCAAAGCCTCAGTTGAGAACCAGTCTAGGAGGGAGACCAAAGTCCTCAGATATGATAATGGTGGGAAGTACATTAAATATGATTTCAACAACTCTGTGCCATTGCTATCATTCAAATGCGACACATTGTTCCATACACACCTCAACAGAATGGTGTTGCTGAGAGGAAGAACATATTTCTCAAAGAGATGGCTACATGCATGTTAGAGTCTAAGTCTTTGTCTCCAAGACTTTAGGCTGAAGCTATCAAGTGTGCAGCCTATATTCTAAATAGGGTGCCTCATAAAGCATTGAAAAGAATCACGCATTTTGAAGCTTGGATTGGGCACAAACCTGATGTGTCTCATTTCAGGATTTTTGGCTCTAAGGCTTGGGCTATAATTCCACCTAAGAAGAGGAGGGATTTGCAGCCCCAAATCCAACCATGCATATTTGTTGGATATTTAGAATACTCCAAGGGTTACAAGTTGTTGAACATGACCACTCAAAAATCTCTTATTGAAAGGAGTGTTCAATTCGAAGAAGAACCCTTGTAGGTAGTTGAAATTGGAGAATCCTCTAAACCACCACCTGTTAAAGTAAGTGAAGCTTCTCATGAAATTTCTTATTTTGATATTTCTGATGGTGAAGACCATATGATTCTAGATCCAAACTCCCATACAAGGCCTAAGTGAGATGCTAAGACACTTGAAGCAGTTGGAGAACTAGTGGGGAATCCTCAAGATCCTAGAAGGACTAGATCTCCATTTGAGAATGCTCTTTCTTTCAAAGATCATTTTCTTCCTTGGAAGTGTTTTCTAATGGTTGAGGTTGATCCTCAATAATATGAATAATCCTCACATGACCTAAGATGGCAATCTTCCATGGATGCAGACTTTCATTTTCTTCAAAAGATTGGAACATGGGAGCTAGTCAAGCTTCCACTAGAGAGAAAATTGGTAAAGTGTAAGTGGATCTTCAGAACCAAGTTTGTTGTTGATGGTGCGACAATGAAGTGCAAGGAAATGTTGGTGGATAAGGGATTCTCCAAAGTCCAATGCCTTGACTACAATGAGACATTTGCACCAGTTGTAAAGATGGATTCGATAAGACTAGCTCTGACAATTTTTGCATCCAAGCATTGGGAAGTGCATCACATGGATTTCAAGAGTGCTTTCCTCCATGGAGATATTCAGGAGGATATCTATATGTAGGATCTAGAGGCTTATATTTTTTATCCTAGCTTCGTGTGCAGTTTGAAGAAGCATTTATATGGGCTTAAGCAAAATCCTAGAGCTTGGTATGCCAAGATTGATAGTTTTCTCTTGTCACAATATTTGAATAGATGCAAATATTATCCAAATGTGTACATGAAGCTAATCAATGGTTCCATTTTGATTATTGTGTTATATGTTGATGACATTTTCATCACATGAAGCTCCATTAATGAGATTGCTTCATTGAAGACTGCTTTGAATCAAGCTTTTTCCATGACTGACTTGTGAATACTTAAACAATTCTTGGGGCTTGAGATCTCTCAGTCCAATTCATGAATTAAAGTATCTCAATCAAAGTATGCATTAGACCTGCTAAAGAATTTTAAGATGTCTGAATGCAAGCCTACAAAGACTCCATTCCTTTCAGGAGTTATACTTGAAGATGCAAATTCTACATCGTTGGTGAACAACACCGTGTATAGGAATCTAGTTGGCAGCTTGTTGTACTTGACTCATAATCGACTTGATATTGTTTAGGTTGTGAGTGTGGCATCAAGATACATGGAGCAGTCACATGAGATTCACTGGAGGGATGCAAAAAGAATCTTGCATTATGTGCAAGACACCAAGTCTCATGGGATTCAGTATGTTTCTGATTCTAGCCTAGATCTTCTTGGTTTTTTTTATTCAGATTGGACTGATGATAGCCTAGATCAAAATTCCACTTCTGGATTTGTTTTCATTCTTGGAGGAGGACCTATTTGTTGTTCAAGCAAAAAGCAAAGTTCCATTGCACTCTCTTCAGCAGAGGTCGAGTACAGAGGAGTAGTGAATGTTGCAACTCAGTGTGTGTGGTTGCAAGGTATACTTTCAGAGTTTGGGATTTCCTTTAGCACTCCCATAGTCATCTTTTGTGACAATCAAAGTGCTATAAGAATCTCAACTGATCTAGTACAGAGGCAAAGGACCAAGCATATAAAGATTCATATGCACTACATCAGAAATCTAGTGCATGATCACATCATTGATCTGCAGTTTTTCCCATATTCTGAGCAAGTTGCAGACATCTTCACCAAAGCTTTTCCAGAGAATACTTTCAGCCATCTTAGATTACTGCTTGGGATGGGTGAACATGTGGTTAAGAAGTGAATAAATATTGAAAAAAAAAATCAATTATGTTCATGTCTATGTTTTGAGGGGAGGTTTTTTTTCTCATGAGGTTTTCCTTTTTTCCTTGTCTTGTGGACAAAGCGGTATGTAAAAAGGGTGACCATGCCAAGTTGTTGGGCCCTATATTTATGATATTACACATAAATTTAGGCTTAAGGGGGGGTGTTAGAATATTAAAAACCCATTCCATACTTAGGATACATTACATTAGTCATTTTGATTAATTTCTTAGGTGTTGACTAGGTAGTTGGCCGTATTTTTTTCTTTTATGGGAGCACGTGCCATCCTGAGTCACTAGGATGCACTTGAGGAGATTATGGATAATATTTGCTCAGATTCTGTGATATTTCTTTCCAATCCTGGAATAGAAGGTGCCTTTACTACGTTATCCCGTTTTTTACTATTTTTGGTGAAAAGTCAAAAGCTAGTGGACTAGGAATCACCATATTTTTGGCCAACTCGCCCTCCATGATTTTTTCTCTCTCTAAAAGTTGTGATTAGGTTTTTTTCCATCATACATCACCATCCAACTCAATTCATTCCAATTTGTGATTCTTCAAGGTGATTTGGAAAGTGATTTTTACACCTAGGGGGGTTTTCATCTTTTTAGTAAGCCTGCTTTTGTGAGGATTTCGAATGATTTCTTTGGCTTTCAAATCTATGATGTAGTTATATATTTGGATATCCATTACATTGCCCAATTTTGATTGATGTAGATTTATTCAATAGAGTTTTACTGTTTTCATCAAATTCATGATTGTTTTATGTGTTCTTTGAATAGTTTTTGCAAGGCGATTTGTGAGAGCAATTGTTTGCTGATCTATCTGTGAATTTGATTTTCACATCTTCAAGGTCAGTTACCTGCAAGACTGAAATTTGGGAAATCCTTGCTTGTCAAACTTATTTTTTTGTGATGGTTTAGAAGCCATCAATGCCTCTACCAATTAAATCATGGAGAGGATAGAGTGACTAATAATTTGCCTATGGAGAATGTGGATCTTGTTTTACCTTGAACAAACATTTTTTGGGTGTAGAATTTATAAACAATAGTATATAACAGTACAAGTTTGATAGTGACAAAATATCTTAGCCCATAATGCTTTAGATCCCAAAAACATGCTCTGGAATGTCAAGTTTCAAACCTGTAAAAGGGGTTTTGAATGTAACAGTATTTTAATTTGTTCTTAAACTTACTCAACAGCATCATAAAATGGGCATAAGCTTAATGTCAACAAAACTTCAATTGAACAAAAAACAAGAACAGCATGATGAATAACATTTGACAAATAATTGAAGGCAACTTTAAGTTTGTAGAACAACATGAGAATGTTGTTGATTGTTGTCAAAAAGCGATTTGAGTATTAAATATCACGAGAAAAATATTTAGCACGTGGTGGGAATCGCTGCAATTTTGAAGAATTTTCAACGGAATTGGAGCCAAAATTGGAGCCATAAAACAAGGTAACTCTCAGCCCTTCGCTCTTCAGCAAATTTTTAATAGCATTGCATTCACTAAAATTTGCAAATTGATACCAACATCAAAAGAATTGATGACCTTGCAGTGGCCATTATTTTTCCTTTTCAGAAACATGATATTTATGATGATAAATATTTCAGGAAAAAGATGTTTCTGGATTTTGAATATTAATTTCCTTGAAACTGTATCACGACCCATTTTTATTATCAATAACCTGGAAGGTTTTCTTTATGAACTTTGGTTCGCTATATAACAAAATGGCAGCATCTGCCAACTTTATAGATTGCTCATTTAGTTGGAACTTGGAAGGCAATCAATATTATATAACTGTCTTATGATCTTGTTGCCAAAAAACCTTTCAGATATATTCTGTTCTCTTTTTGTTTGATATGATCTGGAGCGCCTGATAAAACAAAAACATGGTAATATAGAAAGAACAATATATATTTTGGGTAAAGAAACTGTATATGATCTTGATTTACTGATCAAAATAGATTTTTTGTTATTTTCTTTTCGTTTATCATTTTCGGAGCCCACTGTCAATAGAGAGGTGTCTGCTCAAGAGGGTTAAAGCATACTGTTACTTATAAAATTCCCCAAAATGGCGAGACGAATTTAGCAAAAAACAATTTGGGAGAACAGGCCCTACTTATTAGTTCTTACATTACACTTTCACAAAATTTACACATGTACAGAAAACAAAAATGAAATCATCTGATCTTTAGAATATTACATTTTCCATAGCCAAGTAGTTAGCATTTTGATGGTGCAGGTATATACTCCAACATTTGAGGATGTGTCGGCGTGTACTTGTAACATATGCAAAGATTATCGAGTCAATGTTGGTTACTGAAGCATAAGATTAATTATCAATTTGAGTCCTTGTGCCAAAATTTCACTTTGCTTGAAGTTTTGTTGCTTTGCTTCGATATGTGAAAATATGCCATATAATAAATAAGGGTTACATGGTAGCTAGTCCCTGTTACTTAGTTTAGGGATAACTAAATTGCAAAGTGGATGAACTTGTCAACATCAAATGTGAACTTGTATATTTTTTTGTGAAAAATTAAAGAAAATTGGAAAAAAAGAAGTTATGTTCATTAAGTTAACTTGCCAACATCAAACAAGGACTTCATACTTTATATGATGCAAAATTAATAAACATGAACATGAACTAGAACTAATTCATAAACATTATGAATACTATGTAATAATTTTCCTTATCGATATAAAATAATAAGAATTAGTTGATAGCTTAATAATTAGTTGACAACATAAATTTGTTAGAATAAGTAATGCTCTAATACACTCTTAAATAAAATCATCATATTATTAGGGCAAGTTATATAAGGGTCTAAACCAAATTGGAATATGAAAAAATTTCAAACTTGTATGAAAATTGTCATATAGCAAATGCATATTGTTTGTATTAACATGTGCATATTATTTATGTTTACATGTATGATTGACTGAAACACATCTTAACATTTAAGCATGAGTAGAGCAATTCATTGTTGTAGCTCTAAACCATAAATTGGTCGTGCATTTTTTAGAATCAACAGATTTTATCTCCAGTTGAAGTAAATACAAATGTACAAAGTATATTCCACATTTCAATATATTGATTCATTGTAAAACTAAGTAATTATAGGAATTTCTCTAAGCCTTTCACTTAAATTTTTCTTATTATTTGTATCAAAAGCCTTATTGACTCTCAATAGGACAAAGAACTATGTTACCTTATCTAGAACCGTTCCATATTTTTTGTTTGATCCATGTAACATAGATAGCAATCTTAGTTAAAACTAAGATAGTAATCTCTTCACTTAAAAAATGAACTAACTGATGAAAAAGTACCTTAAGAGGTGAGCCAAAACTATAATATTGGGACTAAGTTTCAATGAGAAGCTAAGTCAAACCATATAAAGAAAAACACTGCAAGGAGGGTGAAAGGCATAAATATTTGTAGGATAACGAAGGTTTGACATTAACAAATGAAATACACATCCATAAGTCTAATGAATATAAGATTTTCTTAATTGATGTATTCATTCTTAATTCATCTAATCATAATTGTTGAATTGATTTTTTTCGTTGAAACTATATCAACTTTGACTCAAGTCCTCGTCACAAATGTGCAATTTATGAGACTTTTAATATGAACTATATGTTAAAAGTGTCAAATTCAATGTGTAAATAATCACATTATTATACCTACCAAGGCAAGGTATATAGTAATTGGTTTAATATGAGCTATATGTCAAAAGTGCCAAATTCAATGTGTAAATAATCACATTATTATACATACTAATGCAAGATATATAATTTGGTTTGTAATAAACTTTAATTAATTTTTTATTAATATAATTAATATGTAATTATATATAACACATGCATGAAACTGTTAATAATCTATTTTTTATGTAATAAACAACACTAATCTCTGAACATAACCAAGTACTTTCATTTTTAGATCGGAGAGAGATGATGGGGGTTCGGACTAGGGTTTGGCAGGAAAACCCTGCGGTTTTTTTGGTTTCCTGTCCTGGTGATGGAGCTGGAGGCTTTTGACAGGGCTGTCACTATCATCTGGGGGTTTGGTTTGTACGGGTGTGGTAGACATCTGGCGTATCTGTGGGAGGTGTCATCCTTTGGTACTTTGTATTGGACAGGTGGGCGTTTTCACCGGCTGGTCCGGTGGTCTAGCCTTGAACATGCTCGAAGGTGGGGTTACGACACATTTTTCACATCAGCGGGAGGCGGTGACGGAGGTCGGCTCTGTGGGTATTTCCCCTGCTGCTCGCCGGGATGGATGAAACCCTAATTTTTATGGTGCAAATGCTAAGAACAGGCGGAGGGGAAAGACTTTGAAGGCTCGTGAAAGGGTGGATAGGTTCGTCATCCCTGCAAATTCTAATCTGGATAGAGTCCAAATGCTGGCAGAGAGGGCATTAGTGGGACGCCTGGAATACGCGTTTGGCTCGAAGGTGGAACTGGTGGAATGGGTTAAGTGCAACTAAACTCCTATTTTGGGTGACACGCCACGGATAAACTTGTTGGTAAACAAATGGATACTATTTATTTTCCCTTCGGCGGAGGCTCGGACGAGATTTCTTGATGGTACTTGGTGTTTCAAGGACGGCTATTTGAACCTTAAACCCTGGCACATTGCGTTTGACCCTATCCGTGAGCGTCAGGGTTTACGCCACTTGTGGATGATTGTTCCAGGTCTTCCAATTGAGGTTTGGACGGAGGAGACTGTTTCGGGGATTGCAAATTTGGTCGGGAAATGTATCAGGGTCGACAAGAATTCCATATTTGGCATTGACAGACGTTATGCTAAGGTTTTGGTGGAGATAGATTTGAGACTAGGGTTGCCGGATGCTATTGAGATTGTCTGGGGCGATAGGTGTTGGAGGCAGGTTTTGGATTTCTATAGAATACCCTTCCGTTGCTATTTTTGTAGGGAGGTTGGACATGTTCAGGCAAAATGTCCCAATCGTTCGTCTTGCAAATTGGAGTTTGCTCGTCGGGATACTTTGGACTCCATGAAACACGCCTCGGTTGTCCAGCAGTTGCCTTCGCCGACGACCTCGGTCACTGGTAAGTTAAAACTTCCTCCAGAAGCTGCTTATTCTGATATTTTGAAGGAGGACATTGATTTTCTTTCTGATAGAGAAGTAGATTTGGATAGGAGGATTTCTTTGGGGGTAGTTCAGATTGGACATGGTATGGCTCCTGTGAATGACTTGGGGGGGGATAAGTCGGGAACCTGTCCTGGTACCTCTAATGGGGTTGGGGTATGCTCCCCTAGTTTTTGCACTACCTCTTCCTTAGGACTACTTGTTAGTGGGGAATTGGTGTCTTCTGTCTTTCCTGTTGGTGAGACGAATGTCATTGGGACCGAGAAACCTGTTGATGTTGTTGTCTCAGACTGCTTATTGGAAAGGGATACCAGGGGGGTACATGATATGGTTCCGCTTGATATTTTTTCGAAAAACCCTGTTGGGGATTCAGGGGTTTTTCCTATTCCTCAAAAATTCCAGAATGTAACTATCAGAAAGGGGAAGAAAAAGAAAAAAGAACCTGATCCTGGGTATTCGCAGTCTGATAGTCATGGTGGTGTGGTGGAGGATATTTGTCTGGGACTTAGAGCACAGAATCCCAGTTTGGATCTTTCTTGATGTCTTTAGTCTCATTGAACATTCGTGGGTTGGGTGGGGTTTTGAGGGCTAGGGCCCTATCCAACTTATTTTCGGCTACTAGACCTGGTATTGTATTAATTCAGGAATCTATGTGTTCTGGCTCTAATGCTGTGTCTAAACTGGGAAGTATTCTACCTTTTTGGGAAATCTCGGCTGTGGATGCTGATGGCCTTTCTGGGGGATTGGTTGTTGCTTGGGGTCCTCAGCTATACTCTTTTAAATCTTACAGGACAGATTGGGGGATTTTGTTGAAGGGGTTTTGTATTGGACTGAATCTACAGTTATCGGTTCTTAATTGTTATGCTCCCTACTCGAATAGACAGGTTTTCTGGGAATCCTTTATGGGGTCTGGTTTATTGGAGGATGAAGGGCTTATTCTTGCTGGTGACTTAAACTTCACAAAATCTCCTTCGGAGATTTGGGGGAAAAAATCCAGACCTGATTCGATGATGGATTTTTTTTGCAAGTTCATTCTGGACTTTGATTTTATTGATGTTGAGCCTGTTAAATTATGTCCCACCTGGAGTAATTGCAGGGGAGGTGATGATGGCATTCACAAACGCTTGGACCGTTATTTGGTTAAGGTTGCATTACTGGAAAAGCTACATTTCTATCGTTCCTGGGTGCATGATCAGAAGGTTTCAGATCATTGGCCTATCTTTTTGCAGTTTGATAATTATGGGTTTAAGTCAAATGTTCCTTTTAAATTTAATCACTCCTGGCTGCTGGAGGAGGAATTTTGTAAACTGGTGATTGATTTTTGGTCTTCTGCTGATATTGATGGGGACAATCCTTTAGATTTCTTTTGTAACAAGATGAGAAGTCTAAAGAAAGTTGTGTCAGGTTGGATAAAGCAGAGGAGAGTAGAGGATAAGAGAGAACTGGCCAGTCTTGAAGATGAGATCCATAGGTTATCAAATTTGAATATTAAGGGGGAATTAAGTAATGATGAATTTGAGAAGGTTAAATTATTTGAGAAAAAGAGAGCTGATCTTTTACTTTAGGAAGAGAGGGAGTGGAGGTTAAAAAGTAGGGCTTTGTGGATAAAACAGGGTGATCAAAATAAAAAAAATTTCCACTCCTTTGCATCTGCTCGAAGAATTCAGAATGCTATTTGGGAATTATCTGATGCGGATGGTAATGTTGTTTCGGGTGCAGAGGCTTTAAAATTGGAGGCTGTAAAACATTTCGGATCTATTTATAAAGAGGGTAATTGTGATCTGATGGAACAGATAAAAATTGCTGAACTATTCTCCAGGTTTTTCAATGATGAAGATGCAGCTGCTCTTGGAAGTGAGGTTACTCTTGAGGAAGTGGAGAAGACATTGAAACTATTTGCAGGTGAGAAAAGTCCTGGCCCTGATGGGTGGCCAGTGGAGATTTATTTACATTTCTTTGAATATATGGGTCCTGAGATTCTGCGTATGGTGGAATATACTAGATTGATGGTATTTACCTCTGGTGCATTGAATTCTTCCTTTGTTACGCTTATACCTAAAAAGGGCAAACCTGAAAATTTTGGTGATTTTAGGCCTATAGCACTTTGCAACCTGGCATATAAGTTAGTCTCCAAAATTATTGCACAAAGAATAAAGTCTGCTCTTTCAGAACATATCACTACAGAACAGTTTGGCTTCCTGCATAACAGGCAGATTCATGATGCCATTGGGGCATCCCAGGAACTTCTTCATTCTATCAAGAGCCGTAGACTCAGTGCGATTTTGTTAAAATTGGACTTGGAGAAGGCATATGATCGGATAAATTGGACATTTTTAAGGCTTATTTTGATTCAGGTTGGGGTTCCTCCATTGGTCATAAACTGGATCATGTCATGTATCTCTACAGCTAGCATTGCTATCTTGATAAATGGTTCTCCTTCAACTTTTTTCCAGTGCTCGAGGGGAGTAAGGCAGGGTTGTCCTTTATCCCCGTTGTTGTTCCTTCTGATTGTTGATGCCCTTAGCAGGATGATAAAGTTTGCAAAGCAGGAGGGGTTATTAAAGGGCATTGAGTTAGGGATTGATTGTATTATTTCTCATCTGATTTTTGTGGATGATATCCTTCTGGCTGGTAAGGCTACTGTTACGGAATGGAGGGTCTTTAAGAATATTTTGGATTGCTTCTGTCGGATCTCTGGGATGAAGATCAGTCTTACAAAATCTAGTTTTCATTTTCATAATGTGGATGATGGTGATAGAAGGGAAATTGCATCTGTTCTGTCATTTAGCTGGATACCATTAGAAGAAGGTCTTAAATATTTGGGATTTTTCTTGAGACCAAATAACTATTTGATAAAGGACTGGTGGTGGCTTGTTAGGAAATTTGAGGCTCGAATTACTCACTGGTCTTACAGATGGCTCTCTGTGGGGGGTCGACTTACATTGATCAAGGCTGTACTGCAGGGGATACCTGTTTACTGGTTATCTCTTCTTGAGATTCCTGTATTCATTCTCAAGGTTATCAGAAAATTAATGTTCAATTTCCTGTGGTCCGATGGTTCTGAACGGGCTTCATTGGTTATGACTGGCTGGGAATCGGTATCTAGGCCAGAGCGGTTTGGTGGCTGGGGGATTAAGGATCTTCAATCTTTCAGCATGGCCCTTAGGGCAAAAAGTTTATGGAGATGTCTCTTTAATTATAATCCTTGGTCAAAAATATCCTTTGTTAAATATATTAATACAAATTTGGTTGACTGGATTCGTATGAAGATGCCTGCGAAAACAGGATGCTCTCCTTTATGGAGAGGTTTGCTCAAGGTTTCAGGCTGGATTCTTGGGGATTTAAAGTGGCATGTGGGTAATGGCAAAAACATCAGAGTTGGAATTGATTACATTCTGGGCATTGATGATCCTGTGCGTCTTAATTCTGAGTTTCTGGTTTTTTTAAAGTCATATGGTTTAGTTTCATTAGATAGTATCAGGAAACATTATGGGCAGTCTTATTGGCTACAATCTTATGACTTAGGATTGGTTGGCGAGGATGCTTGCAATTGGGATTCCTATGTCAGATCACTTGGTGCTGCTGGTGTTATCTTATCTGAAAAAGATGATGTTTTGAAGTGGGATGGAAACAAAAAAGGTGGGAAAGTCACAGCATATGACAGGATTATGCAAGGAAAATATATCTTCCCTCAGCAATGGTGGTTTAAGAAGATCTGGAAATGGAATTTGGCTTTAAAACACAAGTGTTTTTTATGGCATGTACTTCAAGGTACTTTGAAGACTTGGGACAATTTGACTAAGAGGGGATGGTATGGTCCAAACTGGTGTGTCCTTTGTAAGGAAAAATCTGAGACTATAGATCATTTATTTGTTAATTGTTCCTTTGGGAAAAAAGTTTGGGACTATGTTGGTTCAAAGTTGGCTAACTCAAGGACTTTAGCAGAAGTTGGTTTTTGTGAGGCATTACTGAGATGGTCTCGTTCCGATCCGGATTCTGTGCAGGTTCCTATATTCATATCTTGGGCACTTTGGTATTACAGGAATATTGCAATTTTTCAAGATAAACATCCTGATGCTGGGTCTTGTGGCATATTGGCTATGAATTTAATACAACAATATCCTGAAAAGATCTCAAAGGATGTGGAGAGGAGGGTAGGTCAGTTTTCCTTTGAAGTCAATCAACCAACCCTTTTCTTTGATGGGGCTGCTCAAAACGGAATTTGTGCTGTGGGAGGTTTAATTTATCTGAATGAGGTTCATTATTACACTTTTCGCTTAAATTGTGGGATGGGAAACAATATGAAAGCGGAACTTCTTGCTTTGTAGTGTATTCTGAAGTGTGCAAATATTTTTGGGCTAGTCAACATCAAAGTATTTGGAGATTCGCGCGTTACTATTAAGTGGGCTGCAAAAGAATATGATCTAAATGTTATTTCTCTCTCACACTGGTGTGAGCGAACCAGGATGGAGATTGATAAGCTTGAACACATTTCCTTTGTACATATTTATCGTGAACACAATTTTCGGGCTGATGAACTCTCAAAGAAAGCATTATTGGGCACAGAAGGATATCTGGTATGGGAGGAATGGATGGACTCCAGCATGCTGGAGAATGGAGATGTTTTCTTTTTTTAAGTAGTTTTTTGGAAAAATCTATGAGTTGGAAAAGTCTATTTTGTATGAACAGTATATTATTCTGATGTATGTAGCCTTGCATGGACATTTATATGTAGTTGATAGGCAGATGGGGAAAGACCATTTTTGTTGAACACACCTTTCGCATGAAAGTGAACCAAATATTGTACTATTTGATTTTCAGAATAACAATAGTACGTTTTTTTTTCGAGTGAAAAAAATGTAATTTGTAAAATATGTTTTCTATAGTTTTTAAATTTTTTATAAAAAATAGAATATAAAATTAAATTTTAAAAAAATAAAAAAAAAATTGAATTTTTGAAATACAAATTTTTATTTTTAAAACTTTGACCTAACAAATTTGATATAATTTTCATTTTATTAGTTAGAAATAAAAAATAATTAAAACATTAATTAAAAAAACTAAATATTTAAAAAAATAATAAAAACATTAATTAAAAATACTAAATATTTACAATCTGTTTGGTTGTTCTTCTCATCTCATCCTATTTATTGTAGGAGAAGTATTTATACTAAGAAAGAAACATTTTAAAATCGTATTGAATCACATTGTCACCATTAATTAGATTTTGAAAATCCTAATTCTCACTTGCCATTTTCTTTCCATGTCGACACCTTCCCTTCCCATTACTTGCAAGAAATTCATGTGGGAATTATAGAATGCACCCGTGGGAGGCCACGTTTGATAAAGCAACGTGGTGTAAGAATAATTTCTTGTCCACGAAGAAGAATGTAGGACACATGTAAGAAATTTAATTACGGGTTTGAACCCCGATGCTCCAACTTTCATGCTTTTTTCTTCTCACCATGACATGCACAAGGCTATTAGCATTTGGACTTAGATTTGGCTGACGATTATTGAATCCTCACATTATAAATGTTGGCATGGTCTTTTAATTTGCGCTGGCTAAAGTTAGCTATGGCTAAGATAAAGACTTAGCTCCCATTATTATTATTTATATTAAATACCAGTTTGTAGAGAAAAATAAATTCTCACTTTATTTTTATTTTTAGTATTTTGTTATTTCAATTTTTATAAAATTTAATATGGCTTTTTGTTATTTTGATTTTTATACAACTTAACATGGTTTTTTTTTATTATCTTTATTATATTTTTTTTTGCTATAAGTTGTAGTGTCTTACACCCTAGTGGAAAGAGAAGCTCAATAGGAGACATCTTTGGGTATTATATCTGAGCTTCCCTTTGTTTTGCTGAAGTTTCCAGGCTTTTATGGATATTTCTAACTCCATTGGTCGTTTTATCCTTATTGAGGAGAGTACCTTTATGGCAACGGACAGAAAATGCCTTAGGGTCTTAGTTGAGATTGATTCCTCGAATGAACTACCTAAAGAGATTGAGGTTAAGTGGGAGCAGGGGTGTTCATACAATAGATTGCCTACTCCTTTGACCTGTGGAAAGAGAAGCTCAATAGGAGACATCTTTGGCTATTATTTATGGGTTTCCCTCTGTTTTGCTAGAGTTTCCATGCCTTTATGGATATTGCTAACTCCATTGGTCGTTTTATCCTTATTGAGGAGAGTACCCTTATGGAAACAAATAGAAAATTCCCTAGGGTCTTAGTTGATATTTATGCCTCGGATGGACTGCCTGAAGAGATTGAAGTTAAGTGGGAGCAGGGGGGTGTTCATACAATAGATTGACTACTGGACGATTCCCTTAAGATGCTTCAATTGTCACAAGACCGGTCATATTCGATAGGATTGCAAGTCCTTCAAATTGGGCTCGATTTCATAAGTATCTGAGGACTCGGAGGCTGATGATATTGAACAAGCCATTTCCTTTCCTATTCCTCTGGACTCTGAGTCTGCGTGTGACTTCATGGGTAAGTTCGAGAATTTTGTACCCTTGCTATTAAAATATTTTTCTCTTGATGAAATTTTAGGTCATATGGGTATTGGAGATTGCATTTCAACTGGTCCTACTCCTCCTATTAATTCGTCTTCCCATTTTTGTTCTTTATTCCTATTAGAGAGGTTCTATTTGAAGGGCCTTTTGCCCCTAACTTCCCTGTTTCCTCTGTCTCTCTGAAACCCTCAATGGCTAGGGGGCTTAGTGCTAAGGCTTTGGGAATTAGAATAACCTCGTCACCTATTCTGGATGTTACCCCACATATCCATATTTCTTCGAGTGTGGTCTCGAAATAGGTTCTTCCTTCCCCTACCTTTAATGTTGGTTCTATCCCGGTCGAGTCTCCTAAACAAATTCCTCCTGCCCCTGATAAGATTCCCATTCCCATTTTTGGGGGTGCCTTTGGTGATGCGATGAATGGGGTCACTTTTGGCTCTATTCGATTCACGAATGTGACTGCTAGGAAGAAACAAGGTAAGCCTTTGAAGGCTTCCCAACCCAAATTGGTTGACAATGAAAAGTGGATTAACCCTAAACTATCACTTATTACCTCGATCTCGTCTGCCTTAAATTTTGACTCTCCTCCTGGGCCTCTTAAAGAGAGTGACGACCTTGATGAGGTTCCCCAATGATTATTCTGTCTTTTAACATTCGAGGGATCGATAGTCAGCCCAAAAAGGCTGCCCTGAGGAGACTTACGGATTCTGCTAGACCGGATGTCATTTTGTTACAGGAGACCATGCACTTGCGAATTAGTGCTTGTGATTTCCTCCTAAAAATTCGTCCTGATTGGTGTTGTTGTGGTGTTGATGCCAATGGTATTTCTGGCGGGTTGCTTGTAGCCTGGAACCCTAATACTGTCGATTTCTCCACTTTTACTACTTGTGCATTAAACTTGAAGGTCGGTTCAGGGGTTTGGACCATTGTTTTAGTATTCTCAATTTTTATGGTCCTTACAAGAATCGCCAGAGCTTCTGGGAACGGGTGTTTTCCTCTGACACACTACGAGATTGTCACCTTATTCTTGGCGGTGATCTCAATTTCACTTTGTTTGTTCATGAAATCTAGGGTTCAAATCGTCTGAATGATCCACTTGCTACTTTCCTGAAGGGAAAATTTGAGGCTATGGGGCTTCTTGATATTCTTCCTTCTACTATGGTACCTACCTAGAACAATGGGCAGGTGGGTGGATCTGGTGTTGCTAAATGACTGGACCATTTCTTGATGCATGAGCTTTTGGTTGGGTATGTTGGTTGTTATTGCTCTTGGTGTGAACCTACCGGAGTATCTGATCATAAAGCCATATTTTTACAGTTGGATTTTGAAGCTTGTAAAACCAGATACCCCTTTAAGTTTAACAATACCTAGCTGGATGATTCTGAGTTTTTCAAACTTGTTAATGGGACTTGGGAGGACTTACAACATCTTGAACACCATTCTCCTTTGCAGCTATTATTGAAGAAATTGAATTTTCTCTATGTTGAGGTTATAACCTAGGACAAAATCAAGAAAAGGGTGATTACAGAGGACCTATGTTTGCTTGAGGACAAAATTAGAGGATTGGATTGTACTATCGAGGAAGATTATTTCTCTCAGCATAGAAAAGAGGCGGTGTTGCATTTGGAAAAGCATAAAACTAAAATTTTGTGTCAATTGGAGAACACCTGGCGACTTAAAAGTCGAGCGTTATGGATTGCTAGTGGCGATCATAGCACAATTTTTTTTCAAAGATATGTGAATCATAGAAGAATTATAAATTCTATTTGGGAGATCCGGGATGCTTATGGTGCGGTTTGGTCAGATATTTCTACTATCAAGCAAGCAACCACTTCACATTTCCAAATGATATACAAATAAGAAACGGTAAGGAACGGTAAGGAACTTGGAAGCACAAATGGATATCATCAAACTATATCCTAAATTCTTTTCCTTGGATGAGGGTGCTCAAATTGGAAATGTTGTCACACTTGATGAAATAAAGGATGTTCTAAAGACCTTTGTGAAGTAGAAAAGTCCAGGCCCGGATGGCTGGACTGTGGAGTTTTTTCTTAACTTAATTGATTTGATGGGACAAGACTTACTAAAGGCGAGTGAGGAATCTCATGCCAAATCCTACATTCCTAAAAACCTCAATTCTACTTACCTCACTTTGATTCCTAAGAAGGACAAACCTGGTGACTTCAATGATTATCGTCCCATTTCATTGTGCAATCTTTTATACAAGGTGATTTCCAAAATCACAGCCTCAAGAATTAATCCAACTCTGGCTAAATTCATCTCTATGGAATAGTTCGGCTTTTTGCACAACAGACAGATTCTTGATGTTGTCGGGGTTGCACAGGAGTGTTTGCACTCAGTCAAGGTAAAGGACATTCAAGCATTATCCTTAAATTGGACTTGATCAAGGCTTATGATCATGTGGATTGGTCCTTCTTGAGATTAGTCTTATTACAGATTGGTTTGCCTATGGAGGTCACTAATTGGAACATGTCTTGTATTTCAACTTCATCATTTGTTGTTCTGATTAATGGCGAACCCACTCACTTTTTCACCTACAGTCGGGGAATTCGACAGGGTTTCCCTCTTTCACCCTTGTTATTTATTCTCGTCATCGAGGGACTGAGCATGCTCATATCTGATGCTAAATCATCTGGTAAAATTAAAGGTATCAAATATTCTAGAGCTTTATCGGTTACGCATTTGCTTTTTGTTGACAACGTTATGATTTTTGGAGTTGCCTCTTTACTTGAATGGAAGACCTATAAATATATTTTGGATGTATTTTTCCTTGCTTTAGGCATGGCTAATAGCTCCAGTAAATCATGCTTTTTATTTAATTGTTGTGATAATGACTGAGCATGATCATATCTGATGCTAAATCATCTGTAAAAATTAAAGGTATCAAAGTTTCTAGAGCTTTATCGGTTACGCATTTTCTTTTTGTTGATGACGTTATGATTTTTGGAGCTGCCTCTTTACTTGAATGGAAGACCTATAAATATATTTTGGATGTATTTTTCCTTGCTTCGGGCATGGCTATTAGCTCCAATAAATCATGCTTTTTATTTAATTGTTGTGATAATGACTATATGGAGAACCTGAAGCACATATTTCCCTTTGGTTTTGAGCATATTGACTCTGGCATAAAGTACCTTGGGTATTTTATTAAGCCTAACAATTATCGTGCTGAGGACTGGAGGTGGCTCTTACTGAAGGTGGATATACGTATCAGTAATTGGGTGCTTCGTTGGCTTTCTTTAGGGGGAAGACTTACGATGGCATTGTCTGTGATTCAAATCTTTCATGTGTATTGGTTTGGTCTTCTAAAATTCCCTGGTTTTGTTATCAAGGCTATTCGCAACAAAATGTTTCACTTTATTTGGTATGGGAAGCCACATCTGAAGGAGTTCCACCTGTCTAGTTCGCAGAGTTTTCGTTGGCCAAAGCATTTGGGTGGGTGGGGTCTGATGCACTTAGATTCTTTTAATTTGGCCACGAGGACCAAAATCCTTTGGAGGGCCTTAACTGATGGACGTCTTTGGAGTCACGTTATTCGCCTTAAATATTTAAAAACCTTCTTTGTACTCCATTGGATGAGGAATTATTTATTGTGTTATAAGAAAACCTCTTTCATTTGGCACAGTCTCATCAACACTTACCATCTTATCGAGCCTTATCTCAGTTGGAAGGTTGGGAATGGGATTGAAGTATTTATTGGCATCGATCCATTTGTTGGTGCATATGATAATTACACTCTTCCTCTAGATATCTTGAAGGAGTTACATCATAGGAAATTGTGTTTCTTTCAAAAGTCTTTCATTTCGGCAATGAAGTGACTGTCCCACATTGGCTCTCTGCTGCAGAATTGGAGCTCCTAGCTCATATGGCTTCATGTTGGGACCATTATATTGATATTCTCAGATATGCAGGAATTACTCCTTCAAAATCGAAAGATACCTTGGCCTGGGATGCTGAGGCAACGAATGGCATCTTAACTGTTAAGAGGGTTTACAATGTCATTTTGAATAATCAGATTTCCTCGGATCATCATTGCTGGCATAAGAAATTTTGTACTTGGAAAATTCCTCCGAAGTTGAAATGTTTCTTGTGCTTGTGCTTTAATGATAAAATTCTAACTTGGCCAAATTTGAGGAAGAAAGGATTCCACGGGCCGAATATTTGCATACTATGTATGAAGGAAGAGGAAGATGTTTCTCATCTTTTTGTTCACTACAACTTTCTTAAGAATGTTTGGTTTGAATTACAGGTCATATTAAGATTTATTGATGACTGGTTTAGGCTTTCATTCAATGATTTTATTTGGGGATGATTTCATCACCATGTCAAATATAAACCGTTGCCCTTATTCATGATCTGGGTCATTTGGAATTGTCAGAACAAGCCTATTTTTTAGAACGCTCCCCTCTCCATTTTTGTTACGCGTAGGAAGATTATTAGTAATTGGTATGAGTATCCTGCTTCAGTGGAAAGATTGAAGATCATAATAGTTAACGCCCCAGTATTTGATGATGGTATATCCTTTGGTTTTTTTGATGGTGCTGCCAAACTTGGGATTTGTGGTGCTGGAATGGTGATCCATGTCAAGCACAATCATAAGATTTTTCTTAAGATGGTTGTGGGCGTGGGAAGCAACATGAAAGCTGAGTTGTTGGATTTGAGGAATCTTATTTGGTTTGTGTCCAAAAGGGGTATATGTGAAGAACCTACAACAATTAATTAATGAAAATACACAAGATAGCAGAAATAACATAACTCAGAATCACTTTTCTTGATCACAGGCCACTTCGAGGGGGTAACCTCCTTTGAGCAAGCTCAATACAAATAAATTCATGGTACCTTCATTGGTCTCAACACAAACTGATGTACTAAGTCTAGGCGCCAATACCATGGGTCAATACAAACCATGGGCCAATAAAAACTATGGATCAATAATTACTACGGGACGACTTACAAAGCATATGCGTCCAACAACAATAATACACACTATGGATCAACAAATACTATGGGACAACTTACAAAGCATATGCGTCCAACAACAATATACTAACAAAGTAAATAGAAGGGTTGACATGGGTTCCTAACATCCCCTCTCCCTTAGAAAATGATTTGTCGTCAAAGCTTTAGATGTGGAAATTGATGCAGAATCTGAAGGAGTGGTTCCCCTGTAGCATCCTCAGGTTGCATTCCGGGCCACTGACGACTTTTGATTTTCAGGGAGGATTACTTGGAAGGATGTAGACGAAGAACAACCATATCAGCTGCGTTAAAAGTGTGCTCAGAACGATGCTGATCGGCTTGTTGTTTCAGTCAAATTCTTGCCATGTGAAGATTGTCCTGCAGAATGAGAAGAATCTGATCACGGTTTAGAAGAACCGAGTCAATTTCCTGAACTGGGGAGCTGCTGAGGGTGTATGGAAGAAGAACTGGCGGTGCCTGTCCATAGACTGCTTCATATGGTGTTCTTTTAGATGTGGTATTGTACCACTGGAGCGCTTCTAGGAAATCCATAGAAATAGTTGTCCAAATCTGTGTAGGGATGGGCAAGGGCTCGAACAGTCCCGGAAGGAGTTTCATTTCACCCTTGTTGATTTGGAAAGTATCACAGTCAACCACCATCTATTGAATTGTCATTTTCAGTCCTTGCCAAAAGAAGTTACATTTTTCCCAGTCATACATTTTGAGGAACCCAGAGTTCCCTACCGATGAAGAAGCATGGAGTTCATAGAAGAGATAGCCCTATTGAACAGATTGCAACCAATTTGGAACAAGCAAAGAAATAACTGTAAGAGAAACTAGGTCATCAAATGTGCGAGAGGGAACATCTTCCACCATATTGTCCTTACCCTTCTTGTATGTGATCGCATAGTCATAACCCATGAGTTGGATAACCCATTTCAGGTGTGCTGGGGAGGAGACCCGTTCGTCCAGGAAATTTTCCAGACTCTGGAGATCAGTCTTGATGCAGAAATAATTCCCTAATAGGGTTTTAGCATTTGGACTTAGATTTGGCTGACGATTATTGAATCCTCACATTATAAATGTCGGCATGGTCTTTTAATTTGCGCTGGCTAAAGTTAGCTATGGCTAAGATAAAGACTTAGCTCCCATTATTATTATTTATATTAAATACTAGTTTGTAGAGAAAAATAAATTCTCACTTTATTTTATTTTTAGTATTTTGTTATTTCAATTTTTATAAAATTTAATATGGCTTTTTGTTATTTTGATTTTTATACAACTTAACATGGGTTTTTTTTATTATCTTTATTATATTTTTTTGTTATAAGTTGTAGTGTCTTACACCCTAGTGGAAAGAGAAGCTCAATAGGAGACATCTTTGGGTATTATTTCTGAGCTTCCCTCTATTTTGTTGAAGTTTACAGGCCTTTATGGATATTGCTGACTCCATTGGTCATTTTATCCTTATTGAGGAGAGTACCTTTATGGCAATGGACAGAAAATGCCTTAGGGTCTTAGTTGAGATTGATTCCTCGAATGAATTGCCTAAAGAGATTGAGGTTAAGTGGGAGCAGGGGTGTTCATACAATAGATTGCCTACTCCTTCGACCTGTGGAAAGAGAAGCTCAATAGGAGACATCTTTGGCTATTATTTATGGGTTTCCCTCTGTTTTGTTGAAGTTTCCAGGCCTTTATGGATATTGCTAACTCCATTGGTCGTTTTATCCTTATTGAGGAGAGTACCTTTATGGCAACAGACAGAAAATGCCTTAGGGTCTTAGTTGAGATTGAGGTTAAGTGGGAGCAGGGGTGTTCATACAATAGATTGCCTACTCTTTCGACCTATGGAAAGAGAATCTCAATAGGAGACATCTTTGGCTATTATTTATGGGTTTCCCTCTGTTTTGCTGGAGTTTCCATGCCTTTATGGATATTGCTAACTCCATTGGTCGTTTTATCCTTATTGAGGAGAGTACCCTTATGGAAACAAATAGAAAATTCCCTAGGGTCTTAGTTGATATTTATGCCTCGGATGGACTGCCTGAAGAGATTGAAGTTAAGTGGGAGTAGGGGGGTGTTCATACAATAGATTGAATACTAGACGATTCCCTTAAGATGATTCAATTGTCACAAGACCAGTCATATTCGATAGGATTGCAAGTCCTTCAAATTGGGCTCGATTTCGTAAGTATCTAAGGACTCGGAGGATGATGATATTGAACAAGCAATTTCCTTTCCTATTCCTCTGGACTCTTAGTCTGCACGTGACTTCATGGGTAAGTTCGGGAATTTTTTACCCTTGCTATTAAAATCTTTTTCTCTTGATGAAATTTTAGGTCATATGGGTATTGGAGATTGCATTTCAACTGGTCCTACTCCTCCTATTAATTCGTCTTCCCCTTTTTGTTCTTTGTCACCCTCGAATGTTGTTATTCCTGTTAGAGAGGTTCTATTTGAAGGGCCTTCTGCCCCTAACTTCCCTGTTTCCTCTGTCTCTCTGAAACCCTCAATGGTTGGGGGGCTTAGTGTTGAGGCTTTGGGAATTAGAATAACCTCGTCACCTATTCCGGATGTTACCCCACATATCCATATTTCTTCGAGTGTGGTCTCGGAATAGGTTCTTCCTTCCCCTACCTTTAATGTTGGTTCTATCCCGGTCAAGTCTCCTAAACAAGTTCCTCCTGCCCCTAATAAGATTCCTATTCCATTTTTGGGGGTGCCTTTGGTGATGCGATGAATGGGGTCACTTTTGGCTCTATTTGATTCGTGAATGTGACCACTAGGAAGAAACAAGGTAATCCTTTGAAGGATTGCCAACCCAAACTGGTTGACAATGAAAAGTGGATTAACCCTAAACTATCACTTATTACCTCAATCTTGTCTGCCTTAAATTTTGACTCTCCTCCTGGGCCTCTTAAAGCGACTGACGACCTTGATGAGGTTCGCCAATGATTATTTTGTCCTTTAACATTTGGGGGATCGACAGTCAGCCCAAAAAGGCTTCCCTGAGGAGACTTATGGATTCTGCTAGACTGGATGTCATTTTGTTATAGGAGACCATGCACTCGGGAATTAGTGCTTGTGATTTCCTCCTAAAAATTCATCCTGAATGGTGTTGTTGTGGTGTTGATGCGAATGGTATTTCTGGCTGGTTGCTTGTAGCTTGGAACCCTAATATTGTCAATTTCTCCACTTTTACTACTTGTGCATTAAACTTGAAGGTCAGTTCAGGGGTTTGGACCATTGTTTTAGTATTCTCAATTTTTATGGTCCTTACAAGAATCGCTAGAGGTTCTGGGAACGAGTGTTTACCTCTGACACACTACAAGATTGTCACCTTATTCTTGGCGGTGATCTCAATTTCATCTTGTTTGTTGATGAAATTTGGGGTTCAAATCGTCTGAATGATCCACTTGCTACTTTCCTTAAGGAAACATTTGAGGCTATGGGGCTTCTTGATATTCTTCCTTCTACTATAGTACCTATCTGGAAAAATGGGTGGGTGGGTGGCTCTGGTGTTGCTAAATGACTGGACCGTTTCTTGATGCATGAGGTTTTGGTTGGGTATGTTGGTTGTTATTGCTCTTGGTGTGAACCTACTGGAGTATTTGATCATAAAGCCATATTTTTACAGTTTGATTTTGAAGCTTGTAAAACCAGATACCCCTTTAAGTTTAACAATACCTAGCTGGATGATTCTGAGTTTTTCAAACTTGTTAATGGGACTTGGGAGGACTTACAACATCTTGAACACCATCCTCCTTTGCAGCTATTATTGAACAAATTGAATTTTCTCTGTGTTGAGGTTATAATCTAGGACAAAATCAAGAAAATGGTGATTACAGAGGACCTATGTTTACTTGAGGACAAAATCAGAGGATTGGATTGTACTATCGAGGAAGATTATTTCTCTCAGCATAGAAAAGAGGCGGTGTTGCATTTGGAAAAGCATAAAACTAAAATTTTGTGTCAATTGGAGAACACCTGGCGACTTAAAATTCGAGTGTTATGGATTGCTAGTGGCGATCATAACACAATTTTTTTTCAAAGATATGTGAATCATAGAAGAATTATCAATTCTATTTGGGAGATCTGGGATGCTTATGGTGCGGTTCGATCAGATATTTCTACTATCAAGCAAGCAACCACTTCACATTTCCAAATGATATACAAACAAGAAACGGTAAGGAACTTGGAAGCTCAACTGGATATCATCAAACTATATCCTAAATTCTTTTCCTTGGATGAGGGTGCTCGAATTGGAAATGTTGTCACGCTTGATGAAATAAAGGATGTTCTAAAGACCTTTGTGAAGTAGAAAAGTCCAGGCCCGGATGGCTGGACTGTGGAGTTTTTCCTTCACTTATTTGATTTGATGGGACAAGACTTACTAGAGGTGAGTGAGGAATCTCATGCCAAATCCTACATTCCTAAGAACCTCAATTCTACTTACCTCACTTTGATTCCTAAGAAGGACAAACCTGGTGACTTCAATGATTATCGTCCCATTTCATTGTGCAATCTCTTATACAAGGTGATTTCCAAAATCATAGCCTCAAGAATTAATCCAACTCTGGTTAAATTCATCTCTATGGAACAGTTCAGCTTTTTGCACAACAGACAGATTCTTGATGTTGTCGGGGTTGCATAGGAGTGGTTGCACTCAGTCAAGGTAAAGGACATTCAAGCATTATCCTTAAATTGGACTTGATCAAGGCTTATGATCATGTGGATTGGTCCTTCTTGAGATTAGTCTTATTACAGATTGGTTTTCCTATGGAGGTCACTAATTGGAACATGTCTTGTATTTCAACTTCATCATTTGTTGTTCTGATTAATGGCGAACCCATTCACGTTTTCACTTGTAGCCGGGGAATTCGACAGGGTTTCCCTCTTTCACCCTTGTTATTTATTCTCGTCATCGAGGGACTGAGCATGCTCATATTTGATGCTAAATCATCTGGCAAAATTAAAGGTATCAAAGTTTCTAAAGCTTTATCAGTTACCAATTTGCTTTTTGTTGATGATGTTATGATTTTTGGAGTTGCCTCTTTACTTGAATGGAAGACCTATAAATATATTTTGGATGTATTTTTCCTTGCTTCAGGCATGGCTAATAGCTCCAGTAAATCATGCTTTTTATTTAATTGTTGTGATAATGACTGAGCTGTTAGGAACCCATGTCTTTACTTTGTTAGTATATTGTTGTTGGACGCATATGCTTTGTAAGTCGTCCCATAGTATTTGTTGATCCATAGTTTATATTAGCCCATAGTATTGACCCATAGTATTGGACGCATATGCTTTGTAAGTCGTCCCATAGTATTATATGTCCCATGGTTTTGACTCATAGTATTGGTGCCTAGACTTAGCCCATGGTTTGTATTGACACATAGTATTGACCCATGGTATTGGCACCTAGACTTAGTATATAAGTGTGTGTTGAGGCCTATGAAGGACCGTGAAGTTAATTGTATTGAGCTTGCTCAAAGGAGGTTGCCCCCTCGAAGTGGTCCATGATCAATATAAAAGTGATTCTGAGTTCTATTATTTCTAATATCTTGTGTATTCGTATTAATTAATTATTGCAAGTTCATCACATCTGGTATCAGAGCACTTTCTTGGGCTCGTTGGGTGGAATTTCTGCCAAATTTTTTTTCGCATCTGTTGCAGCTTCGGATTTGGGAATAATCCCTATCCTCTTAATTGTGGGAAGTACTTGGGAATAAGCCCTAGAACGCATTGTGAGGAGTACCATAGGAACCCCAAAGTAGTTGGCCCATTGAGAGGACCTGCCAGCGAAAAGGGCAACGACCCCTACCTGATTGACTAATTCCCATCCGTGAAGTAAACCAAGAGCTGTCGTTTGTAGCAAAGCGGTTATCAATTTTACCTGAGCCGTGGAGTGAGGGGTACTACCCCAATACGCAAGCCGTCAGACAGCATTGGTGGCCGAGTGAAACACCTGAACTGTTAGGAAGCCATACATACCTGGGATCCATATCTATTTTCAGCTGAACTGTTGCCGATCACTTCCGTTCCAGATCCAGCCATTTTAGATCTAACTGTTCAGATCCATTCTGAAAGCCGTTCCAGATCCAGTCGTTTCAGATCTATTTCAGATCCAGCCCTTCAGATCAATTTTGAAAGCCGTTCTAGATCCAGTTGTTTCAGATCTATTTCAGATCCAGCCGTTTTCGATCCATTTAGCGCTGTTTCATATCCCTCTGTTTCTGATCACTTCCGGGCCGTTGCAGATCTATTTGTTTCAGATCTCTTCCGAGCTATAGCCGCTCCATTCTGGAAAAAAAAAAAACTGGTTATGGTTGTCACCCATGTAGGAGCACACACCATGGAGGAAGCACTTGCATCCATCCAATCCAAACTCCAAGATCTGGATGAAAAATTTCTCAGCCTCCATCTTTAACATTCAGCCATGAACAATAACTGACAGCCAAAATCTTTTGTAGCCACCAAGTTCTCTTCTTCCAGCAATTTTCGTGGGCTGAAGCTTGATTTTCCTCGCTTCGATGGTACTGATCCGACTGGATGGATATACCGAGTAGAACAATATTTCAGTCTGCATAATACTTTTGATGTCCAGAAAGTTCCACTTACATCCTTTCATTTGGAACAGGAAGCCCTTCAATGGTACCATTGGTACATCAAATCGCATCTCGAGCCAAACTGGACAGATTTTTGCCAACTCCTTTTGTCATGATTTGGTCCTAGTTCTTTTGATGACTTCATAGGATCACTCACTAAACTTCACCAAATGGGTACAGTGAGAGAGTATCAGACAGAATTTGAGAAACTGGCCAGTCACACAGAAGGATTGTCTGATGAATTCTACATGAGTTGTTTTATCAGTGGTCTCAAGGATGAAATCCGCTCAGAGGTCAAAATGTTCTGTCCCAACACAATGATGGAAGTCCTAGGGTTGGCTAAGTTGGAAGAGGACAAGATTGCAGCTCAACAACGCTCCAAACCCACCTTTGTTCCCTTCAGAAATATGGGTTCCCAGCGACCTCCCATCACGCTTGCACCTCCACCAAATCCTATCAAGCATTTGCCTGAAACAGAGATGTAGGCACGCCGAGAAAAAGGGCTTTGTTATAATGGTGATGATAAATTCACTCGGGGACATAGATGTGTTCAACAAAAGCTCTATCTCTTGGATTTGGATTCTCCACCTGCCTTAGAACTTGACGAAGAAGCTCCAAATATAGTAGCTGATCAGGTCGACATTCAACACCCGCCTGTTGACACCCCATCTCAGGACGACCCACCCGAGATCTCTTTCCATGCTGTAACCGACGTCACCACCCCACAAACAATGCGAGTCAGGGGATACTTCAAGAATCTCCCTCTTACCATACTCATTGATTCTGGTAGCACTCATAACTTCATTGATCCTCGGATTGCCAAATAGGCTGAGTGTTTTGTCCATCCTTGCTCCAACTTTGAAGTCATGGTTGCCAATGGGGGCACCTTACCTTGCAAGGGGAAATGTCACAATGTGCATATCTCTATGGAAGATTATAACCTGTGCTCTCACATGTTTGCCTTGTCCTTAGGCGTATGTGATGTGGTTTTGGGCGTTCAATGGTTACGCACACTTGGCCCCATCTTATGGGATTTTGCTGAACTTTGGATGCAATTTAAATTTAATGGGGCACAACACAAATTTATAGGCTTACAACTAGGGTCTCTCTACATCATCAGTTCACATCGCCTGGAAAAAATCCTTAAGAAGAATTCACATGGTGTCATCGCTCAACTCAATTCCATTCAGCTGCACCCATCAACAGTCTCCACTACTTCCTTGGATAGATATGCAGGTATCTTTGTTGAACCAATGCGCTTGCTACCTTCAAGAGACCTTTTCGGTAAGAATTTAGCCACATCTACCTCTCAGTAGGAAATGATGACTATTTTGCATACAGTACAGAAGTGGCAGCCATCCCTATTAGGGAATTATTTCTGCATCAAGACTGATCTCCAAAGTCTGGAAACTTTCCTGGAACAACGGGTCTCCTCCCCAACACACCTGAAATGGGTTATCCAACTCATGGGTTATGACCATGCAACCACTTACCAGAAGGGTAAGGACAATATGGTGGAAGATGCTCCTCCTCGCACATTTGATGACCCAGTCTCTCTTACAGTTATTTCTCTGCTTGTTCCAAATTGGTTGCAATCTGTTCAATGGGGCTATCTCTTCTATGAACTCCATGCTTCTTCATCAGTAGGTCACTCTAGGTTCCTCAAAACGTATGACCAGGAACAATGTAACTTCTTTTGGAAGGGACTCAAAAGGACAATTCAACAGATGGCGGTTGACTATGATACTTTCCAGGTCAACAAGGGTGAACCGACCCTCCCTTCGGGACTGCTCGAACCCTTACCTGTCCCTCCACAGATTTGGACAACTATTTCTATGGATTTCCTAGGAGTGCTCCAGTGGGATAGTACCACATCTCAAAGGACACCATATGAAGCAGTCTCTGGACAGGCACCACCAGTTCTTCTTCCATACACCTTCAGCAGCTCCCCAATTCAGGCAATTGACTCAATTCTTCGAAACCATGATCAACTTCTTCTCATTCTGCAGGACAATTTTCACATGGAAAGAATTCGACTGAAACAACAAGCCGATCAACACCGTTCTGAGTGCACTTTTCAAATCATTGATATGGTTCTTCTTCATCTACAGCCTTCCATGCAATCCTCCCTGAAACTCCAAAGGCGCCAATGGCTCGGAATGCAACCTGGGGATGCTATAGGGGACCCACTCCTTCAGATTCTGCATCAATTTCCACATCTAAAGCTTTGAGGACAAAGCTTTTTCTAAGGGAGAGGGGATGTTAGGAACCCATGTATTTACTTTGTTAGTATATTGTTGTTGGACACATATGCTTTGTAAGTCATCCCGTAGTATTTGTTGATCCATAGTTTATATTAGCCCATAGTATTGACCCATAGTATTGGACGCATATGCTTTGTAAGTCGTCCCATAGTATTATATGTCCCATGGTTTTGACTCATAGTATTGGTGCCTAGACTTAGCCCATGGTTTGTATTGACACATAGTATTGACCCATGGTATTGGCGCCTAGACTTAGTATATAAGTGTGTGTTGAGGCCCATGAAGGACCGTGAAGTTAATTGTATTGAGCTTGCTCAAAGGAGGTTGCCCCCTCGAAGTGGCCCGTGATCAATATAAAAGTGATTATGAGTTCTATTATTTCTAATATCTTGTGTATTCGCATTAATTAATTATTGCAGGTTCATCACATGAGCATGCTCATATATGATGCTAAATCATCTATAAAAATTAAAGGTATCAAAGTTTCTAGAGCTTTATCAATTATGCATTTTCATTTTGTTGATGACGTTATGATTTTTGGAGCTGCCTCTTTACTTGAATGGAAGACCTATAAATATATTTTGGATGTATTTTTCCTTGCTTTAGGCATGGCTATTAGCTCCAGTAAATCGTGCTTTTTATTTAATTGTTGTGATAATGACTGTATTGAGAACCTGAAGCACGTATTTCCCTTTGGTTTTGAGCATATTGACTCTGGCATAAAGTACCTTGGGTATTTTATTAAGCTTAACAATTATTGTGCTGAGGACTGGAGGTGGCTCTTACTAAAGGTGGATATACGTATCAGTAATTGGGCGCTTCGTTGGCTTTCTTTAGGGGGAATACTTACGATGGCATTCTCTGTGATTCAAATCTTTCATGTGTATTGGTTTGGTCTTCTAAAATTCCCTGGTTCTGTTATCAAGGCTATTCACAACAAAATGTTTCACTTTATTTGGTATGGGAAGCCACATCTGAAGAAGTTCCACCTCTATAATTGGTAGAGTTTTTGTTGGCCAAATCATTTGGGTGGGTGGGGTCTGATGCACTTAGATTCTTTTAATTTGGCCATGAGGACCAAAATCCTTTGGAGGGCCTTAATAGATGGACGTCTTTGGAGTCAAGTTATTCACCTTAAATATTTAAAAACCTTCTTGTATTCCATTGGATGAGGAATTATTTATTGTATTATAAGAACACCTCTTTCATTTGGCGCAGTCTCATAAACACTTACCATCTTATCGGGTCTTATCTCAGTTGGAAGGTTGGGAATGGGACTGAAGTATTTATTGGCATCGATCCATTTGTGGGTGCATATGATAATTACACTCTTCCTCTAGATATCTTGAAGGAGTTACATCACAGGAAAATTGTGTTGCTTTCAAAAGTCTTTCCTTTCGGCAATGAAGTGATTGTCCCACATTGGCTCTCTACGGTAGAATTGGAGCTTCTAGCTCATATGGCTTCGTGTTGGGACCATTATATTGATATTCTCAGATTTGCAGGAATTACTCCTTCAGAATTGAAAGATACCTTGGCCTAGGATTCTAAGGCAACGAATGGCATCTTAACTGTTAAGAGGGTTTACAATGTCATTTTGAATAATTAGATTTCCCCGAATCATCATTGGTGGCATAAGAAAGTTTGTACTTGGAAAATTCCTCCGAAGTTGAAATGTTTCTTGTGGTTGTGCTTTAATGATAAAATTCTAACTTGGCCAAATTTGAGGAAACAAGGATTCCACGGGCCGAATATTTGCATACTATGTATGAAGGAAGAGGAAGATGTTTCTCATATTTTTGTTCACTACAACTTTCTTAGGAATGTTTGGTCTGAATTACAGGTGACATTAAGATTTATTGATGATTGGTTTAGGCTTTGATTCGATGATTTTATTTGGGGATGTTTTCATCACCATGTCAAATATAAATCGTTTCCCTTATTCATGATCTGGGTCATTTGGAATTGTCAGAACAAGCTTATTTTTTAGAATGCTCCCCTCTCCATTTTTGTTACGTGCAGGAAGATTATTAGTAATTGGTATGAGTATCCTGCTTCAGTGGAAAGATTGAAGATCATAATGGTTAACGCCCCAGTATTTGATGATGGTATATCCTTTGGTTTTTTCGATGGTGCTACCAAACTTGGGATTTGTGGTGCTGGAATGGTGATCCATGTCAAGCACAATCATAAGATTTTTCTTAAGATGGTTGTGGGCATGGGAAGCAACATGAAAGCTGAGTTGTTGGATTTGAGGAGTATTCTTTGGTTTGTGTCGAAAAGGGGTATATGTGAAGAACCTACAACAATTAATTAATGAAAATACACAAGATAGCAGAAATAACATAACTCGGAATCACTTTTATTGATCGCAGGCCACTTCAAGGGGGAAACTTCCTTTGAGCAAGCTCAATACAAATAAATTCATGGTATCTTCATTGGTCTCAACACAAACTTATATACTAAGTCTAGGCGCCAATACCATGGGTCAATACCATGTGTAATTACAAACCATGGGCCAATACAAACTATGGATCAACAATTACTACGGGACGACTTACAAAGCATATGCGTCCAACAACAATATACTAACAAAGTAAATAGAAGGGTTGACATGGGTTCCTAACATCCCCTCTCCCTTAGAAAAAGATTTGTCCTTAAAGCTTTAGATGTGGAAATTGATGCAGAATCTGAAAGAGAGGTTCCCCTGTAGCATCATCGGGTTTCATTTCGAGCCACTGACGCCTTTTGAGTTTCAAGGAGGATTGTTTGGAAGGATGTAGACGAAGAACAACCATATCAGCCGCGTGAAAAGTGCGCTCAGAACGGTGCTGATCGGCTTGTTGTTTCAGTCGAATTCTTGCCATGTCAAGATTGTCCTACAGAATGAGAAGAATTTGATCGCGGTTTCAAAGAACTGAGTCAATTTCCTGAACTGGGGAGCTGCTGAGGGTATTTGGAAGAATAACTGGCGGTGCCTGTCCATAGACTGCTTCATATGGTGTCCTTTTAGATGTGGTATTGTACCACTGGAGCGCTTCTAGGAAATCCATAGAAATAGTTGTCCAAATCTGTGTAGGGATGGGCAAGGTCTCAAGCAGTCCCGAAAGGAGTGTCATTTCACCCTTGTTGATTTGGAAAGTATCACAGTCAACCACCATCTGTTGAATTGTCATTTTCAGTCCCTGCCAAAAGAAGTTACATTTTTCCCAGTCATACGTTTTGAGGAACCCAGAGTGCCCTACCGATGAAGAAGCATGGAGTTCATAGAAGAGATAGCCCTGTTGAACAGATTGCAACCAATTTGGAACAAGCAGAGAAATAACTATAAGAGAAACTGGGTCATCAAATGTGAGCATCTGCCACTATATTGTCCTTACCCTTCTTGTATGTGATCGCATAGTCATAATCCATGAGTTGGATAACCCATTTCAGGTGTGTTGGGGAGGAGACCCGTTTTTCCAGGAAATTTTCCAGACTCTGGAGAACAGTCTTGATGCATAAATAATTCCCTAATAGGGACGGATGCCACTTTTGTACTGCATGCAAAATAGCCATCATTTCCTGATGAAATGTAGATGCGGCTAAATGCATACCGAAAAGGTCTCTTCAAGGAAACAAGCCCACCAGTGCAACATAGACACCTGCATCTCTATCCAAGGAAGTAGTGGAGACCATTGGTGGGTGCAGCTGAATGG
Source organism: Larix kaempferi (assembly GCA_027924585.1). NCBI lineage: Eukaryota > Viridiplantae > Streptophyta > Pinopsida > Pinales > Pinaceae > Larix > Larix kaempferi. The sequence goes on from BSBM01000123.1 coordinate 8,459,574, forward strand.
AATGGAGCTAAGCGATGACACCATGTGAATTCTTCTTAAGGATCTTTTCCAGGCGATGTGAACTGATGATGCGGAGAGACCCTGGTTGTAAGCCCGTAAATTTGTGTTTTGTCCCATTGAATGAAAACTGCATCCAAAGTTCAACAAAATCCCATAAAATGGGGCCAAGTGTGCATAACCATTGAACGCCCAAAACCATATCACATCCGCCTAAGGAAAAAGCAAACATGTCAGAGCGCAGGTTATAATATTCCAGAGAGATACGCACATTGTGACACTTTCCCTTGCAAGGTAAGGTGCCCCCATTGCCAACCATGAATTCAAAGTTGGAGCAAGGATGGACAAAACAATCAGCATGTTTGGAAATCCAGGGGTCAATGAAGTTATGAGTGCTACTGGAATCAATGAGTATTGTAAGAGGAAGCTTCTTGAAGTAACCCCTGACCCACATTGTTTTGGGGGTGGTGACAATGGATAAAGCATGGAAAGATATCTCTAGTTGGTCGTTCTAAGATTGGGGGTCAATAGACGGCTCCTGAATGTCGACTTGATCATCCATTGTATCTGAAGCTTCTTCACTAATTTTAGAGGCAGGCAGAAAATCCATATCTAGGAGATAGAGCTTTTGTTGAACTCATCTATGTCCCCGAGTGAATTTCTCATCACAATTATAACAAAGCCGTTTTTCTCTGCGTGCCTGCATCTTTGTTTCAGACAAATGCTTGATAGGAGTTGGTCGAGGAGCTGGCGGGATCCGAGGTCGTTGAGAACCATATTTCGGAAGGGAACAAAAGTGGGTTTGGCGCGCTGTTGGGATGCAATCTTGTCTTCTGGAAACTTAGCCAACCCCAGGATTTACATCACTGTGTTGGGACAGAACATTTTGACCTCTAAGCGAATTTCATCTTTAAGACCACTGATAAAACAACTCCTATAGAATTCATCAGACAATCCTTCTATGTGATTGACTAGTTTCTCAAATTCTGTCTGATACTCTCTCACAGTGCCAATTTGACGAAGTTTAGTGAGTGCTCCGATGAAGTCATCAAAAGCGCTAGGACCAAATCGTTGCAAAAGGAGTTGGCAAAAATCTATCCATTTTGGCTCTTCATGAGCCTTGATGTACCAACGGTACCATTAAAGGGCTTCATGTTCCAAATGAAAGGATGCAAGTGGAACTTTTTGGACATCAAAAGTATTATGCAAACTGAAATACTGTTCTGCATGATAGATCCATCCAGTCAGATCAGTACCATTGAAGCAAGGAAATTCAAGCTTCGGACCACGGAAATTGTTGGAAGAAGAGAACCCATTGGCTACAGATTCTGATTCTTGTTGTTGGTTATTGTTCATGGCTGAATGCTGAAGATGGAGGCTGAGAAATTTTTCATCCATATCTTGGAGTTTGGCTTGGATGGCTACAAGTGCTTCCTCCATGGTTTTTTCTCCTGCGCAGGTGACAACCATAACCAGGAGTTTTTTTGGGGGCAGGGGAGGGAAAATATAGAAAAACACAAACAAAATCTTATTTAGCAAATGGAAATTTGGATTTGGGAAAAACTCAGATGGGTAATTGGGGTTTGACTAGGTTTTGGACACTTTCTGATGGACAGGCAAGTAAAAAATGGGGATTTCAGAAGCGGGGTGAAAGAATGATAAATTTTGTCAAAGAGGGACAAAGAAGCAGAAATAAGGAATGAACACAGTTGCAAAATTTGGAGGTGAGTGGGTGAAAATTGAAGAAGTTATGGCAAACCCTAAAAATAGACAAATGTGAGATTTATGGCTTTGGGAAGTAGAATTTGGGATAGGGTCCTCAGGAATGAAATATGCAAAATGGGATTGCAAGGGTGTCCAAGAAGTTTCAAGGGAAACAAAGTTAAAACAAGGGATATATGGTGGAAAAATGGAAACAGCGCGGAAGGGATCAGCAACAGCTGGATCTGAAACAGTGCCGAATGGATAAAAAACGGTTGGATCTAAAACGACTTTTAGAATAGATCTGAAATGGTTCGATCTGGAACGACTTGGAATGGATATGAAACGGTTGGATCTGGAACGACTTGGAATTGATCTGAAACGGAACGGAAGTGATCGACAATAGTTCAGCTGAAAATAGATATGGACCCTAGGTATGTTCGACTTCCTAACAGTTCAGAGCTTTCACTTGGTCACCAATGCTGTCTAACGGCTTGCGTATTGGGGCAGTACCCCTCACTCCATGGCTCAAGTAAAACTGATAACCGCTTTTCCACAAACGACAGCTCTTGGTTTACCTCACGGGTGGGAACTAGTCAATCAGGTAGGGGTTGTTTCCCTTTTCGCTGGCAGGTCCTCTCAATGGGATAGCTACTTTGGGGTTCCTGTGGTACTCCTCACAATGATTTTTAGGGCTTATGCCCAAGTACTTCCCACAGTTAAGTGGATAGGGATTATTCCCAGATCCGAACTTGCAACAGATGCGAAAAAAAAATCTTGGCAGAAATTCCACCCAACGAGCCCAAGAAAGTGCTCTGATACTAGATGTGAAGAACCTGCAACAATTAATTAATGAAAATACACGAGATAACAAAAATAGCAGAACTCGGAATCACTTTTATTGATCGCAGGCCACTTCGAGGGGGAAACCTCCTTTGAACAAGCTCAATACAAATAAATTCATGGTACCTTCATTGGTCTCAACACAAACTTATATACTACGTCCAGGCACCAAATCCATGGGTCAATACCATGTGTCAATACAAACCATGGTCCAATACAAACTATGGATCAACAATTACTACGGGACGACTTACAAAGCATATGCGTCCAACAATAATAATACAAACTATGGATCAAGAAATACTATAGGACGACTTACAAAGCATATGCGTCCAACAACAATATACTAACAAAGTAAATAGAAGTGTTGACATGGGTTCCTAACAGTATAATTGCTATGAAAGTCTTTGAAGAATTTCAGGACATCATCAACTAGGAGGAAGGAAAATTTGATATCAATGCTATATTATTGGAACCATGGCTGAATAATGTTGATCTACTGATTAAATCCTTTGCTCATTTATCCTTCCACCATATTTATCATGAGGCCAATGTGGAAGCGGATAGGGTATCCAAGGAGGCTATTTGTGTTATGACGGGTATCATTCACTTTGATGAATACTTGAACAGCAAGATGGTGGATCAGGGGACTGTGTTGTCCCTGTAACTCTCCCTATGTTTTTTGGATCTTTGACTACTTTGGCACGTTCTGTTTTTTGTACTTTGGGGTTGTCTAGGTCTTGTAACTTCTGGTATTATCTGTATATCTGGGGTTCGGGTATTATATGTCTTTAGTTTATCTGGTCACTTTTGGTACTTTGTGTGGTGACCTGTTTTGACTAGTACTATTATGTAAACCTTTGTAACTTTGATTTTCATGCTGAAAATAACAAGTTGCGGCTTTTTCTTTTTGAAAAAAAAAACACCCAAGTCTTAAAAAAACAATTGAATTTATTAAAAAGATTTGAATTGTAAACAATTACCATACAAAACCTAACATTTAAATTTTTATAATTTAAAAAATAGAATATAATTTTTTTAAGAAAAAAATATTATTACATATATTTACTTAACGTTTTTTCTTAAGATAACCATTTTTATGGTAATGACAATAATTCTTGCGGTGTAGGTAAAAAACTGCTCTCGGCTAGGGTTTGCCGCTTGGGTTTGGCACTCTCTACGTTCTGAGCTCGACGAGGATGAGCCCTCTGGAGGAGGACCGCCGCCTCCTCCCTCCCAATCCGCTGATGAAGCCGCCTTTGCAAGGCTGATTAACGAAAACGGGAAGAAGGTTGGTCCTGCACCGCCGCCGAAATTTGTAAAAAAATTGGATGCCATCCCGGAGATCGAACTTCCACATGAGAAGCCCATTCACCTTTCTGTTTCGTTAGCAGACAGGGCCCTCATTGGGCAGTTTACGGGCCTGTGGCCATCTCCTCGCTCCACTGAAAATTGGATTCAGAACAATTGGCGACCGCTGATCTCTCAGGAAGTTAAAAGCTATGCAATCGGACGAGGGTATTTCCTCTTTGATTTTGTATCTAAAGACGATAGGGATCTGATATTCAGAAGCGGCCCTTATTTTATGGGACCTCAGGGACTATACTTGAATCGTTGGAACCCTGACTTCGACCCTGCTATGGATATCCCAAAAGCGGTCCCTGTCTGGGTGCGCCTTCCCAACCTCCCCATGCATTGTTGGGGCGAAGAGTCTCTCCGCTCCATAGGTAATGGCCTTGGCAAATATATTGATAAAGCTGATCCAAAGGGTCAATACTCCTTTGCTCGAATCTGTGTAGAAGTTGATCTAGAGGCGGGATTACCAGAAGCTGTCAAACTCACTATCAAAGGATGGCAGCATTATCAGCAACTGGACTACGAACAGCTACCCTTCAAGTGCAGGCATTGCCATGAATATGGGCATTTTCAAAGGAACTGCCCGAAACTCCAAAAAGCAGAAACTGAGAAGGCATTGGAAGAAGGTTGGCAGCAAACCAAGAAACAAAAATCAAATCCTAGAAGAAAGGGATCCAAAGGAACCCCGCCGGAAGGTCACCTGAAATATTCTGAGGACCCGGCATCTTTGAACGGCCAAAAAAGCACACAAAAATCTGGATCCGACAATAGCTTCGCTATCCTCAGTGAACAGGAACCAATGGAAACTTTAAATGAAGAAGGGGAAATCTCCCCTGCGACCTCCCCTACCAAGGCAAAAAGAATCGAAGTCAGAACAATAGAAAATCAGTCTGCAGAACCAGAAGCTATCTTATCAAAGGAGGATCAGCACCAAGACCCAGCTATCGAAGGAGGCACAGAGGATGAGGGATCAGAGGAAGATGACCCAGACCCCATGATTCCGGCGAAAAAAGACCGCCGAGGAAGGAAATCGGATAAGGAAAAAAGGGAAGTCGCCACCTACCGAGATCGGCTAGCCGGAGTTCAATCTACCCTGGAAAAACACCTAACTCCAAGAAATACCAGACAACAAGGAAATGCCTCAAAAGGGGCAACCACTCTCTCCAAAGGTAAGTAATGCTGGTAGTCTCCTGGAACTGTAGGGGGTTAGGAAGCAAATCGAAAATCTTATCAATGAAAGATTTAATCAGAATCTCGAAACCCTACATCCTTCTGGTCCAGGAGACGAAAATGGAAGAGCAAGCCGTTCTTCAGACAGCCCCCTTGTTCTGGGGCCAAGCTAAATGTATAGTGGTTATCTCTAGAGGAGCTTCTGGAGGCATTGCAACGCTCTGGGATCCCTCAAAAGTTGAATTGGTAAGTCAATCATTCTCCCCTCATTGGATTTTCACAGAAATGATCTTCAAAGAAGCAAATCTCCGTATAAGTCTTTTTAATGTCTATGCCCCCATAGCTGTTACTGAAAAGCAGCTGTGTTGGTCTACCCTGAACGACCATATGATCTCTACCCATCTGGAGAATTTCGTCATAGCAGGAGACCTAAATCTCACCCTCTCCTCTGAAGAAAAATGAGGGGGTAATATTGTCAGAGACCCGGCCAGAGAATGGGTGGATGATATCATCTCGGACTGGGACCTAGAAGATATAAAACCTGTAAAAGGGAGGTATACTTGGACTAATAAAAGGTTGGGCCCGGGTCACATTGCTGCAAGACTGGACAGGTTCCTTGTTCAACAATCTCTTCATGTCCATGGGTATGACCCTACCTCTGTCATCCTCCCATTTAGTGCCTCAGATCATAAGCCGATCTCGCTCCCCTTCGCCAAAGATCAAAATCTGGGACCTATCCCCTTTAGGTTCAACCCAGCTTGGATCCAAACGGATGGCTTCTTGGACATAGTGGACGCAGCCTGGAAAACTAATGTTAGAGGTTCTGCTTTCTATGTGTGGGAAGAAAAGCTCAGGAAGGTTAAAAAGGCTCTTAAAGATTGGGCGAAACTGATCAAATCTCCTAAGAAGCAAAGGATGGAAGCAGAAAAAGCACTGGAAGAACATCTACTCAGCAATGAAGGGAGACTTTCCCAAGCCACTTTGGATAAAGAAATCACTCTTCATAACAAGCTCCATGAAGCCTGTAGGTCCGAAGAAAACTATTGGAAGATCAAATCCAGGAACACTTGGCTTCAAGAGGGGGATAAAAACACTAAGTTTTTTCATAAACAAGCAGAGATCAGAAAACATTTTAAGAATGTCTCCCAAATTGATCATCTGGGGAAACAATTATCCGAGTTTGATGAAATTAAAAAAGCAGCCCATGACCACTTTCTGGAGATCTATACTAAAACTTCTCCTGGGATGGACTTTACTCAATCGGACCTGCTGGATAATATCCCTCATCTTGTTCCCGATCAATTGAACCTATCGCTCCTTCGACCTGTCTCCCTTGAAGAACTTAAAACTGTTGTGGATTGCATGAGCCCTGATAAGGCCCCAGGACCGGACGGCTTCACGGCCAGATTCCTCACTGCTTGCTGGCCCATAATCCAGTCTGACCTGTTTAGGATGGTCCAGAAATCCCAGACCTGTCTTAAACTCGGTGGAGGGACCAACTCCTCCTTCCTTGCCCTCATTCCCAAAGAAAAAGGAGCCACCTCTTATTCCCGCTTTCGACCTATCTCCCTCTGCAATATTGGTTATAAGGTTATCACCAAAATTCTAGCAAACCGGTTGAAAGCTGTTCTCCCTCTCATTATCCCTGAAAATCAAGGGGGGTTCATTAAAGGAAGGCAAATCTCTGATAACATTATCTTAGTCCAAGAAGCCATCCATTCAAGTGTGGCGAGAAAAGAAAAAGGTATGGCTATTAAATTGGATTTAACTAATGCCTTTGATAGAGTTCGCCATGATTTCCTGTTTCAGGTTATGTTCAGATTTGGGTTCGCCCCAGGGCTGATCTCCTGGATCAAAGCCTGTATCTGCTTCCCTTGGATCGCCCCCCTGGTTAATGGGAGAGCAGCTGACTTCTTTCAAGCGTTGAGGGGACTTCGTCAGGGTTGCCCCCTCTCCCCCTTGCTTTATGCCATCCAAGCGGCCTCCCTAAGTTTTCTGCTGGAACACTTCCGTGTCCATGAAGATTTACTCGGGCTAAGGATTGTGAGGGGGGTTAAAGAAGTTAACCATACTCAATTTGCTGATGATACTCTCCTTCTGAGTGGAGCGAGCCCTTCCAATGCTAGAAAATTCAAAGAGGTTCTTGACAAATACCAGGACATTTCAGGAAGCAAGATCAACTACTCCAAAAGCCAAATCTTTGGTTGGAACTGTACCCCATTGGAGTTGCAAGCTATATCCCGTATCTTGGAAATAGAAGGGAAGTACCACTGGACGGAATTTAAATACCTTGGAGTGCCAATTTTTAAGGATAAACCTAAAGTCTCCAGCTGGGATCCACTGATAGAAAAACTGAATTCGAAAATCAAGGCTTGGGGAGCCTCTTGGCTCAATCTTGCTCGGAAAGCAGTGCTTATCAAAGCAGTCCTTGCAAGCATGTCGGTTTTCCAATGTGCCCTGCTTTTGGCTCCTGTTTCTGTTCTTAAGAAAATTGAAGCCCTTATCCGAAGATTTCTTTGGAAAGGAGGGATGCATAATGAAAACAGGCTCCACCTGGTCAAATGGGAGAAAGTCACTGCTCCTTATCATGAAGGAGGACTGCACCTTCGGGATCTTCGTGCCCAAAATCTTGCATTGGGGGCCAAGCTTCTCTGGAGTCTGGTTTCAGGGAAACCCTCCTGGAGCAAACAAGTGTTATGGAAAAAATATTTCTCTGGGACCAGGCTTAGGTGCGTGGACAATGGACCGAAGGTGGCCAAAGGATCCCCCATATTCGCGCTCTGTTCCAAAGCTCTACCCTTCTTCTCTGAAGGCCTAACGTGGACCCCTGGAAATAGGAAAAAAATCAGAATTTGGGAAGATTCCATATCTGGCAGCCCACCAATTGGCCACATGGAAGGAATGGATGGTATTAGGAGGTATCTTTCAAACCTTGGGATTTCCAAGCTCACGGACATATCAAAATGGCATCCGGAGGGACACCACTATTGGATTGGATGGGACATTCCGGATTGCCCTTCACATCTGGAAAAAGAAAAGGATCTTCTCCTTCTCTGTCTTAATGGGAAATCGCCGGTAGCCAAACATCTCAAAGATGTAAGAGGATGGGGTTCCAGATCCGGTTACTACTCTGTGGCGGAGGGTTATAGATGCATCAAAGCCATACCTAATGTATCCAGAAACCCCGCAGTTTGGAAATACATCTGGTCAACCAAATCTCTCCCCAAAATTGATCATTTTGTCTGGACCCTCGCTCATAATAGTGTCCTCACTGCGGAAGTTCTCCGGAGAAAAGGATGGGAAGGGCCGTCACGCTGCCCTCTTTGTTTAGAGGAGGATGCGTCGTCCCCTCATCTTTTCATTTCCTGCCCTTATGCCTCCCTTGTTTGGAATTTAATGACCCTCCCCTGGCGCCTCCCCCTGAATTATGAAGGGATCATTCCCCTCCTCTGTAGCTGGGAAAATTCCTCCCCTGTTAGGACTCATGTGAAAGACCCTCTAGCCATAGCTTGGTTGTTACTCCCTAAGTTTATATGCTGGATGCTGTGGCTTGAACGTAATAACAGGATCTTCAGAGGAATTCAAGCCTCCCCTATTCAGGTTGTGACCAAAATAAAAGCCCTGCTCGGGGATTTCATTCGATCTTGATCTTCTCTCTGCAATCACTCTCCTATGACTCATGAGGAAGCCAACTGGTTTCAGAGCTTGAACCCAGGTTCTTTTGTTTATCCCCCTCATAACCCTCCTAGGATGCAAAGCTGGGATATCAGGAAGGATAGGAAGGATTATGACCTCTTTTGCAAAGAATTGGGGAAAAATATCTTGTGTTTTGACGGAGCTTCAAAAGGGAACCCAGGGGAGGCAGGAGGGGGAGGGGTGCTGTTTGACCCCGCTGGAGACTTGGTTTTCACTTATTCCTGGAATTTAGGTATCGAATCCAACAATATAGTAGAATCTTTGGCTCTTTGGCAAGGATTAAACCAAGCCCTTCTTCATGGCGCCCAGGTCCTCACCATTGTTGGGGACTCAAGGATGATCATCCAATGTATCAATTCTAAGCACTTTCCCACTTCTAATCGTCTTCACCAAGTTCTCAGAAGAATTTCCTTGCTCATCCCCCTCTTCTGGGATATCGAATTCTATCATGTCTTGAGAGAGCATAATGGTCATGCGGATAAGGCGGAAAATGAGGCTATATCCCTGGGTAAAGGGGCTCTTAAGATCAACGATGTATTTAGCTGGACCCCCATTCCCTAACTTTTCGCGGGTGGACATGCACTCAAGCGCAGGGGACACGTGGAGAACGGATTATAAGCCTGTTGTCAAGACTTCCCGCTGCCGGATGGTCTTCAAACGAGGCGTGGCATTCTCTGTTCTGGCATTTAAAACCTCACAGCTCGTACTCCCCCCCATCTCCAAAATGATGTCGTATGCGTTCATGCTGATGAGGGTGAGTACCAGCATCTGTACTTCCGGGCATGGGAACTTAACGGGAAAGATCTCATATAAGCCGAGGAGCTTTTGCAATCATAGCAGGTCCCTTCACTGGGATGACTCACTTGCGGTTAACCCCCTCGCTGCCATTAATTCTGGGACGGATGGTACCTGGTCTGGAAATGATGACGCTAACTCTCTGGTTCCGCATAAGGTCTCATTAATCAGCAAGATGAGCCGGTATGTAAAAGGCAGTACGGGTCTGGTAATCGATGATCCTCGTATTTTGATGATGGGTTCTAAAGCATGTCCCAGGTTTAAGGCTTTTAAGCTCCCTATTTATCACATGGTAACCCAGCGGGGTAATTTACGAAATCTCCATCGCGTTGCCTCTGAAAGAGAAATATTCTTCCCGCTTGAGCTATCTTCTGGGTGGCGAAGGCCCTGGGTGCCTCGTTTTTGAACTTTGGTTGTTTATCCCTCCGATTCAGAGCAGGCGGAAGGAATGGCGGACTCAGGGGAATCCGCAACCTCCTCCCCGGACCCTTTGCAGGAATTGGAAGCCGAAGTCCGTGTCTTGCGGCGAAGGGTACGTCGCCAAGGGAATTTCATGCAGCAGCTGGACCATCAAGGAGGGCGACGCCTGGACAGAATTGAGGACGAATTAGTGCTTATTCGCTCGGATTTCAAGGCAGCCTTCGAGGCTCTGGAAGAAAAAGTTATGGTTGCAACGGAAAATCTGGAACTCAGGCTGCAACGGGCGGAGGCAGTTCTGGAAAACCTGCGGAAAGCCGAGATTGCAGGACATGACAAGAATCAAGTGGCCATCAAGCCAGCTCCTGGGGCTCGTCATCGTTGACATCAATCTAGTCTTTGATTTCTTTTGCTCTCTTTTAAAGTTTCCAGTCTTCAAAAGTCATGATTTTGTTTTTACAGGCATTTGTATTTAAAAGTTTGAACGTTCATGTGGTTTTCCCTGTTATGGAATGTAAACTCTCAAGTGACTATGTCACTGTTTTATTAATACAAAACCTACCCGTTTTTGTCAAAAAAAAAATAATTCTTGCGGTGTAAGTTGATTTAATTAAGAGGTTTAATTTAAATTTATAAAGAATCCTTTAGTAGTTTCAATTCACAATATAGCATTAGCTTGTCAAACCTAACAACCTAAAAAAACACCAATACAACTGCGGTGACTTTTTCCATACACTCAATATGTAAAGTGGCATTCATATTATGGATGTTATCATAATATGAAATGCAACCATGCACAATGACAAGGTTTCAATATTAAATACATAAAGATGTTAGTATGTGTTTTTTTTCATTAATGTTAATAATTTTTATTGTTTATCATTTTGTTTTATTTTTATTTCTAGTTTTACTTATGACTATGTTAATTATTTATAGTCATTTATGTGTTTTATAGCATTACAAGCATTCCTTAAAAATAAAAATAAAAACGATTTCTTAAATAATTTGATACCTTGTTTTTATTTATCAAAATGGTTTCTAAATAATTTGAAACCTTGTTTTTATATATTAAAATGGTTTCTTAAGTAATTTGATACTTCATTTTTATTTATTATTTGACTTATGTCTATGTTAATAATTATATGTTGCATGACACACTTGACATTATATAGATACTTGTCTAAGACATTTAAATCCATGTTATCTTGGTGGTCAACCTAAATCAAGTAGTAGAATGTCGAGCTTGGTGTCTTGTTCGAGCATCGCTACACATGACAGGTTTCGAGCTTGAATTTGTTTGGCTATGGTTGAATTTGGTGTCGAGCTTGGTGTCTTGTCCAAGCTTGAATTTGTTTGGATATGGTTGACTTTGGTGGACTAATTGACTATGGTTTATTTTATTTGGCCATAATTGACTATCGGTTGACCTTGTTTGGCTTTTAGCATTCATTGAATTTGACTGGTTATGGTTAACTTTGGTTGGCTATGGTTGATTATGGATCATTTTGGTTGAATATCATTAACTTTTGTTAACTATGGTTAACCATTGTTAATCATGGTTTAATTTGTTTGACTATGGTTGACTATTGGTTGACTAATTCACTATGGTTGACTATGGTGGACCATGGTTGACTATGAGTGACCATGGTTAACTATGGTTGAACATGGTCGACCATAGTTGACCACAATTGAATTTGGTTGACCATGCTTGACTATGGTTGACTTGGTTTGGCCATAAGTGACTACTAGTTGACCATGGTTGACTTATTTTAGCCATATGTGACTACTGGTTTACCATGGTTGACCTTGGTTGACTATGATTGAATTTGTTTGACTATGGCTGTGTTACCAGACAATCTACCGAAAGAGGACTTAAGGCATAATCTCCCTAGTTCAATGCGAATCTAGAACAAATCAAACAGAACATAACCTACTTTCCTAGATCAATAAAAGTGCGAACAGATGGATAGATCACTTACCTCAGATTTGCAGATCCCTTTGCTCTTTGTTGATCCAATGCCCCAGTGTCGTTAAATCTCAAGCTGCAAGACCCTGTTGAACACATAGAAACCAACAAGCAATGAAAGCATACATTTCATATGATTGATCTAAGTTAACAATTAAGGAAGAAAACTCTAAATATCATCAATGAGAAAACATTTATGGAAAGAGATTATATTAGCTGTATAAAAGTGGGAATTACATAGAAAGGAGAAAGATACAACCAAATCCTTAACGTCATATCCTCCATCCAACATGTCCAAGCCAAACCTCCAAGATGGTACAAGCTTCCCAAGATGATTAGGGATCACCAATATGGATTCTACCAGCATAAGGATACTATAGACCTTCCTCCCTTCCCATGGAGAGAGGGGGTGTTTATATAGCGCTAAAGAGATAGGGTAGGTTGAGGATAAGGGGGATATGGTTAAGGGATCCTCCCATTAGGTTAGTGTTGTTGTAGCAACATACCCCCCAAAATTTTGTACATATTGGGGCCCCTCCTTTCATTTTTGTAGAAAGACTGCTTTAATAAGTCATTCCCAGCTTTTATCTTTGCTTTTTAACAAAAAAAAACCTTGCCATGAGAAACTCCAAGTCTGCCAGGAAGCTTGTTTCTCAACCGAAGTTTTTCGTGAAGTTTCCCTGGAAATCGCGGAAGGATGTGATGAAACCTCGCAGTGGCGGAAGCCTTTGTTTAAACCGTTCGAAAGAGGACTTAGAAACTTTTTTGCAAGTCGCGGACCGTGAGAAGGAAAATCCGCGGAAACCTTCGGGTTTTCTTCTCGAAACGGCGGGAGAACTTGGGAAAGACGCCCGAAAGGATTTGGAATATCTTGTTAAAATTACGAAATCTTCTGATGAAAGCCGCCCGAAATGGCGGAAGAATTCAGCGAAGCTACCCGAAACGGCGGAAGCCTTTCGTTTAAACTCCCGCAACTGGACTTAGAAACGTTCGTTGAATAGACTGCAGAAGCTCCCAAGATTTCCTCCCGAAACGGCGGAAGCAACTCGCCTAAGCTTGCCGAAAGAACTTAGAATTTTTTGAAAAAACTTTGCGGAACGAGCCAAGGAAGCTCCGCGGAAGCTTTCAGCCTTTGCTCCCGAAACCGTGGAAGCTCTCGGGCTACCCTTCAGAAACGGTGGAAGCCAATCACATAAACTGCTCGGAAAAGGCCTTCGAAATAATTATGGGAAATTTTGCGGAAGAATTCAAGATTTGCTCCCGAAACAGCGGAGGCTAAGGACAAAATCCTTCCGCGTTTCTCACGAGCACGGCCAATACTTAGAATTTTTCTCGAATTCGCGAAGAACCTTTTTCGGAAGCGCTGGCGGAAGTCTTCCGAAACTGCAGAAGCCACTTACGAAAGCTTTCCGCAGTTTCGGGAGCCTTCACGTTTTCATCCCGAAGAGGCCGCCAAAAGAACTTAATCACGTCGCGGAAGCCTCTTGCGGAAGCAATTCACCACTCTCTCCCGAAACAGCGGAGGCTCCCACGGTATCCTCCCGAACGAGTTGAGCTTTGCGGAACGTTCTCTCTTCCGCGTCGTGGAGGCCTTTTACGGGGGCCATTCGCCTTCGTTCCCCGAAACGGTGAAAACGTTCACCATATCCTTCCGCTAAGGCGGAAGCGGTTCGCCAGTTTGTCCCGAAGGAGGCGGTCGCACGCAAACCAAGACGGCTCAATTTGACGCCGACGTACGATACATTTAAAACCCTTTTTAATACGCCACCAACTGTATTAAAGTCCCACACATGTTTGATTTGTTTAAATATACGGTGGGGGCTCGAACCGACCCCATTGTCGTTTTGTCGATTGCCGAACCATTGTTGGACGCCACGCAAATCGCTCCAGCTCATCTTGCGCGACAACGTTCGCGGCCACCTCAGTTAGCGTTTCTCGTCGGTGCCAGGTAGGATCTTAACCTTAAATTTGTCCCTTCTACGCGTCATATTGCTATTGGGTTATCTTTCTTTTGAAAACGATAGGCATGGGTTGAATGTCGACGGGCAAAATGCCCGTCATGGGCTGTTTTGCCCGTCGAATATGGTCTAAATTCGTATTTCCTGTCGTTGGTATATTGATTAAGAAAAAATGATAATTTGGACAGACAGATTTATTGTTTTCCCAAGTTCCTGCCGAAGCCCCATAGACTTTTATGTCCCCAGCAGTAAGATAAAATGTAGCCCCGGGCTTTTATAAACCTCAGTCTCGGCGTAGCCACTACCCAGTTTAAACTTGGGACAGGCGCCATCGCCCCTGTTCGAACCTCCCGCGAAACACCTCGGCAAGCACCATAAATGATAAGGGCATTCGAAACCCTCGTCGGCTCGTAAACATGAAAACAAACACCTCCCTATTCCGTCACAGGGTTATTTCACCCCAGACTTCCCCGCCACTAGCCTTTTAAAAGCACAATGACGAAAGTTACCCTCTTCTCCAGAGCTAGCCCGAGAGCGGATGGTTTCCGCGACATACCTATCCTCTCAGGAGCACCCCAAAACTCATCCCTTTAAAAGAGTCAAATGTTTCAGTTCATGTTTCATGTTGAAATAGTGTATTTTGCTTCCTAAATATTCAGCTTCATTGTACTTATCTCATTGACATATTAAAACAATGATGCTCTTTGTTAAAATCTCACAGTATGTGGCTCAATATCATGATGACTTGTATATGGGTGCTATCAGGGATAAATCAAAATGCCGAAAGTTGGTAAGAAGAAAGCTAAAATGACAGAAAAGAAGCCTGCGCCACTTAAAACGGAGACCTCACTCCAGGATACTAAGTGCACCACTGGTGTTCCTCCAGAAATCAGATGGGGTGACATTTACAGGATGATCAGAGACCAGGATGTCCCGGACATGTTGTTAGAAGAGGGGCCAATTTATCTAAATATCAAAGCCTCAGGCATAACCAGAGCTGCTACCCGCCTTGAGCTATTCCCCTGTGCTGAAGTGATCGGATGGATACTCCAACATGCCGATGCTGAAAGAAGAGTGATAACTGACAGCGGGAAAGTGGCCATTGCCTCATTTCAACCCGCATACCTTGCAGCAGCCTACAAATTTCCCCGCTCCCAGCAAGCTTTGACTGATGAATGGTTGGGCAAAATGGACAACGTTGAGATGGCAAAAAAGCTGCTGGTCGCGGGCAAGCATCTAAGAAAGAAAGGTAGCGACGAATATGACGTACAGAATCTGAGACCTCCTTTCAGATTAATCGCTTTGATGCTGTGCAGAATCTTCGGCATGCCCGATGGTACCGTATATAAGATTCAGTGGGTCCCTATTATCCACTTCATGGAATTTAAGGGAACTGTGTTTGACTGGGCCACTATCCTATCAGATAGCCTGGCCTCAATGATAGTAGCTGCCAGGGAAGGTCTAGCCTTGAAAAAGGCAGAGTTTTTTATGTCCTCATACCTAATTGATTGTATTTTAGCCAAGGTAGACTTCCCCAAATTGGGCTGCACATGGGATAAGGCCACCATCCCGGTCTATATCGCTTTCAGGATGTTGTGGGCTCAGAATTACAAGCCCAGCTACAAACTTATCTGTGAGGGGTTCATCATGCCCTTATATGAGAATTTATTCAAGGAGGATCCCAATTGCCTGTCGGAGAACGCTATGGAAGTCCTTGAGAATTACGGGGATTTTTACTTTTCAGAGCAAGGCACCTACCTAAGAATGTTTGGAGGGACTAAGCCCCCATACATCTTGCCACAGTATGCCACAGACTATGTGGTCCTCAAAGAAGCAGTAAGACAAATCTTCCTGGATGGGATTGGAGCAATGCTCCACAAGCAGCATAAGGCTTCCTTCCCCCCCCCTACCTTTCTGCATAGGTGCTTACAAGTTCTCGGGGGTTGCCTCAGCTGAAGAATTTGTTCAAGAGCTGAAAGCCTTCCACTTCGGTGAGGTAATCTTCCACAGGAATGACAGGAAGGGAAAGGTTGCTGAGCACTGTAAGGAGATCTATTCTCACTTCGAATACTCTCACTACCCCGATGCCGAGGAAGAAGCATTCAGAGGCATCAGCAACATGTCTGAGCTGCGAATCTGTCGCCAAGGCACTGGAGCAAGCTCTAGCTCAACCAAGGTCCAGAAGACCAGTCAGCAGTAGGAGAAAGAAGCTGAAGATGCCCGAGCTCAGGAAGAGCTCAGATTAAGAGAAGAAGCAAGGTTACTCCAAGAAGCTGAAGACGCCAGATTGCAGCGGGAGGTGGAGGAAGCCAGGTGGAAGCAAGAAGCTGAAGCAGCAAGAATACAGCAGGAAGCTGAAGTGGCAAGAATGCAAGAAGAGGCGGAAAAGGAAAGCCTGTGGAAAGAAGCTGAGGAAGTCCAGCAGCAGAAAGAGGATGAAGCTGAACAAGCTGAGGCAGAGAGGAAGGCCCAAGAAGAGCGGAAAGCGGGGGAAGGTACCCCAGCAGGTGGATCCGGTATCCAGGACATGGAAATAGACACCTCTCAAACAGGTGGCTCTGGTACCCAAAATGAAGGAGGAGACCCTACTCAGGAAGTCCGGACCCCACCTGCGGAAGAAGAAATAGACATTATGGACCGCCCAATTGTCCCATACACTCCATCGGGAAAGCATACGGTGTCCAAGTGGAATGATTTTGTCTATGACAAGAAGAGGAAAGCAATGGTCCTCAAATCGGAAGAAAGGATCAAAAGTCCCTTCCATGCAGACGTCGTTACCCACCGAGAGGTCACTATAATGCAGAATACGGATCAAGATCCCGTTGCTATGGCATCCGCAGCTGTAGAAATAGAAAAAGCCTCACTGGACAATGTAGGTGTGATAGTAAGAGATAATGTATTGACAAAGAAGAGAGCTCATACGCTACAACAGACGGTGGCCAGTGAGCAGGCCCAAAGGGATCTGGTAGTGAACAAGTACAATTGTCTGTATGCTGAGCATAAAGAGCTATCACACAAGTACAACCAGTTGGAGGAGGAAAAGGACCAACTGTCACTCCAAATGATGATTGTGGAGGCAGAGAAGAGTAGAGCGGAAGATAAAGCATCCCAGTTAGAAGCAGACAAGCGGACATTAGCTGAGCAGTTAGAGCAAGCCGAGAGCAGAACAATGGACATGTCTCCCTTCCATTAGCTGTCCTGCGGTATCCTGAAGCAGATGCATGAAACTCAGGGACTGATCACTGATGAGGTCTGCAAGCTCAAGGCCATGGTAGTCAGGTTAAAAGAAATCAATGCGGAGGCCCATAGGCTCAAAGCCAAGCATACCCGTGTCAAAGCAAATATCATGAGCCAGATAAAATGGGGAGAAGGGAAGGGGGACTTCCCCGCACATCTCCCATTTAAGTCCGTGGAGGGTTTTGAGGAAGATGTGGCCCTTTTGGAATTCTGCAGAAACTGTGGCAGCAAGCTGATAGCCAGTGTGCAAGGAACAAGGGATAGGATCGATGGTCTGTACCAAAGAATCAAAGGAGTGCATGACGGGTGCAAGCTAAATTTCCCACAATCCCTCGATGAATTCCCGTATTCAGAACAACGCTCGACTGAGCTAAAGGAAGAGATGGACATTCAAACCGAATACGTGAAGAAAATTGACATCCTAGCAATTGATGACTTACAACATTATGTTGGAATGTCATCAGTCCACGACCATTTGCTCAAGGAAGTGCATCAAGCTGCAGTAGCAGAAGTTCAAAGCATTGGAGCAGAACTCAGGAAGAATGTAACTTCTCAGAAAATCTTGTTTCCTGCTGCAGCAAACATAGTCATAAGGGACACAGGTGTGTGGTATAACTACATAGCGGAAGAGGAAAAGAAAGCCGCAGCAATAGCAGGAGCATCAGCAGATCCAGAATCTTCTCTCCCAGCATCCATTCGAGCAATAGCAGTGGGCTCGATTCCCTCTTCCCCAGCAGTGGCAGAAAGTCTAGCCAACTCAATCCCTTCTTCCCAAGTAGAAGCAACAGCAACAATTGGTTCGAGTGTCTCTTCCCAGGCACCATCAGCAACTTCAATTGACTTGGGCGATCCTTCCCCAGCTGAGGCTCACGCACAGGAGTGAAATAAGCTGAATTCAGTTGAGCAACTCTCTTCAGCCAAACACGTGTCCAGCAGGGAAAGCGTTGGTGTTAGCATTATTTCTGCTATGTATATTTTGTTAAACTCTCAAATATGTAAAGCGTGAGCTATGGGACAGCTGTCCCTATTTTCTGTTAAAACAATTTTGTAAAAGAAAGAGAATCACAATTTTGTCTATTATAGGGGAGAAATTCCTGTAGATGACAAGTGGAAGATGCTAGGTGGTAGCCCAAAGGGCAGATTTGTAGCTATAAATAGAAGTTAGGAAAGATTAAGAAGGATTTTTGGCAGGGAAGGAATTTTGTAAAACCTTTACGAGCTATCTTGTATCGGCTCTATAAAATCAAATTTTTTAATAGAAGTCTGGAGATGGACGTTTTGCATGGGAATGATGTACTGATGTATGTTGGACTATTCTAATGACTTCTGCACTGTAATGTGAGATCATTCTTACTATCTGAACTATTTCTTTGTATTAATGATTTTGCTCTTTCCTGTCCATACGTTTTTCTCTATCTCATGGACAATGAATTGCATTTCAGATTAAATCAGTAGCTATATGCTGATATCTTTATCATTGCTGTAGAGTTCTCTTTTAGATTAAATGGCTAACTGTTCTTTCTTCAAGATAACTCATATGGCTCATTGTTCATGCCTTTAATTTGCTCCTTGCAGGGATTTTTAAATTTAATTTCAGTTGTTTACATTTAGATCTGTTTCTTCATTCTTGCTATTTAGATTAGATATTTTCGCTTCTTTCTCTGTTTCATGAGCAATAGATGCGTTTTACATTAAACTGAAGCTATTTTCTAAGATCCTTTTACCTTGCTGTAGCTTTACCTGTGAGAATTGACAGCTACCTGTTCTTTCTTTATGTTCTCTGTTACAGCTTATTGCTCATCCTTTAAACGTATTCCCTGCAAGGATAGGTAGATTTACTTCACTTTCTAGACTTAGATCTGTTTTAGTTGCATCTAGATCAAATATTAACTAGGCACTTGCATCTTAAAAAAACACATAAAATCCAAAAGAACGGTGGATCGGGCCATAACCGGTAGAATCGGAATTAAAACTCCAAACCCACGGTTGCCGGAACCGCTAACCGAACGGATTCCCTACACCAAACGGGAGATAATCTAATTGGGATCATCTCTCAGGGAGAATCCCTTTCTGATTGATGCTACGATATCCGAGGCATCAACAGTTAGGAACCAAAATGCCACCTCTCCTAGAGTCTAGGGATAGGTCTCCACCTCAACAAACTTCTAGAAAAACCTAGAGACTCCCCAAACTAGCCTTTAACTAACCTTGACGCACCCTGGTAGAGGAGACAGAGTGCCAGAGGGGGTCAGGCACACCCTATAGGAGGACAAAGTGCACCAGTGGCTCACCCTAGCTGACCAAGAATTTCTCCTACGCACCCTAGCTGAAGGAGAAGTGCGTCAGCCTACTCAGAGAGGGTCAAATGGGCAAGGATAAACTTCAGTTGAATGAGTTTTAGCCTAGTATGAGTTTAGGGGTCATAGCAAAGAGTTTACACAATGGCCATAATGACAACGAAACTTGCAACACTTGCGACACTTGCACAAGGGTGACGACATTTTGGTGTAACAGAATGCCCCCCAAAGCATGAAGCTGGTGGTATAAGACAGGTGAAATGCTTTGTTGTAAGAAAAGAATAATGGAAAGGACTTGCTGGATGGAAGGAACTGCTGCAGAAATGACCCTAAGATCCACAAGTCTCATACGACACAAAACATGGCTGCCGACCAATACACTACAGATCCATGGTAGTAAATATCGACTAAACACAATCATGGCTACTAGACACAAGCGTAGATCCATGATGAGATGATAAAATAGCCACGACCAATACAATGTGGATCCGTGTAATATGACTCAAACAATTTCCATTGCAACCTGGGTACAATATGACTTCCCCAGGGTC
The DNA here is from genome assembly GCA_027924585.1 of Larix kaempferi. NCBI lineage: Eukaryota > Viridiplantae > Streptophyta > Pinopsida > Pinales > Pinaceae > Larix > Larix kaempferi. The sequence goes on from BSBM01000123.1 coordinate 8,479,558, forward strand.
TTCAAGCCGAAACCGCAATGATACGAATCTATCCATGTGATTACAATGTCTTGGAGTTGAACATGGTAGAAACCACTTGATTACCGGTCATTGATGTATACCGTTAACAAGTACGAGGGAAATGACCATTGATGTCAATTATCCCCAAGGTATCATAGTAAAAACCATCGAATGTGAATAAAGGGCTTGAAGTCGAACACTCGATGGGATCTTTATTTCCAAAGTCAATGATGTAAACTCATGTCGAAAGCGAGCTAACTTTCCATTGAGGCATGCAGGCCCAAGATACTTTATTGGTTTCTAGATTCAATCCTCAGATGATGTTTTGAAGTCGACAAGGATGAATCCGTCGAAGGAGGGCCATGTTGAATTCCCCCATCATCGACACAAAACTTGATGATAGATGTTTGGAGTGAATCAAATAGTAGAGAAATGTGCAAGACTAACTCAAGGTAGATCGACATGATGGAAGGTGTACTAGCTACAGATGATGAGTAATGAACATCTCTTCAACATGGGCATGGCATGGATTTGGCAGTATTGACATGACGAGAACGACACTAACCCCCAACGTGACTGATAGTGGAAGCATTCTTTGGATGACCCAAAGGAGTGACATGACTCATGAAATCAACAAGACTCGAAGACAAACGGATTACCCAAGTACTGAATGCAAATGCAAAATGAGTGCCATGTTCAACAGAGACTATGTACTTCCATAAATAAAGTGTAATACAAAATCTTCCCTTTTTCTCCATCATGATTGATGAATGCCTCCCTTGTTTTTTAACGAGCTTGAAGAGGGTAAACAGATGCTCCGTATAGCTCATCCCATGGATGAGTCCAATCCCAAATGTTTTACGAACCTAGGATAGGAGGGGTTCATCCCATGACGAGCCCTTCAATGTTGAGTTTTAACAAGTCCAAAGAAGGTAAAATCAGCATCATTTCATGTTTAGAGAGTTTGAAAAAAACTAAAGAAGACTCCAAAGGTACTTGTTCGTTAGGTTAGCCTCTTCGCCCGGAAAAAGGGTAAAACAATGCGAGAGAGGATTCGTCCAGTCATGATTGGCTGGAGTATTCATTTTTTGTAAGTAGTGCCCCCTGGTTCGAAAAGGGGTAAACTATCACAAGGAAGACAATCATTCAAATCCTTTTACAAGTGTGAACAAATCAATTTCGCTTGGCCATCTTTTCCTATTTTAGGAGTGTGAAAAGAGCTTAAAGAGGACTCCATGAACAACTTTGCCATGGTTGATAACCGAGTACGACAAAGGAAAAAGTAAACTCGGCACAGTTACTTTTATGTAAATTGTCTAGTGAGGCTGGAAAAAGTGATAAACCAATACTCGTTAGACACACCTTTTACTCAGTTTTTAACGAGCATGAGAATGGTATCAAAAGCACTCGGAATTTTTTTCATACTTGAACTAGAGCACGAAAAAGTAAAAACTAAGCTCAAACCACTTTTCATGTTTCAACCAGAGCACGAAAAAGGTGAAAAGTAAGCTCAATACTATATTATTGTTTTTAACGAGCTCGAAGACAGGTGAAAAGAATGCTCATGATGTCTGCTTATTTTTTAACGAGCTTGTAACAGAAAATGAACTATGCTCGGGATTATTTTCATGGTTTAGCGAGCTTGAAACCCAAAAGAAAGTATGCTTGAAAATATTCCCATTGGTGGACTCTTTCCCAACATGGTATCCAGAGGTTGGTACATGCCCCTAGTATGATTGCTAGAAGTAAGTGACTTAGCTCCAACATGGTGTGGAGAGGCAATCGAGTTGATTTCAACATAATGTCCAGAGGTTGAAGACATGTCCCCCAAGCTTCATTTCATTCTCCTAAGGCATAGGCGGATGAAAAGAAGGTTCAGGTATTAAGTCTACGAGAAGACTCGACTCAAAGGGAAATGATCTGTTTCATTTTATTTTTTTAAACGAGCTTGACACAGGAAAAGAACCATGCTCGTGGGAACCTATTTCATTTTTTAACGAGCTTGACATAGAAAGGGAACTATGCTCATAGGGAGATGGTTTCATTTTTCCACAAACTTGAAACCAAAGGTAAACTATGCTCCAAAAAGGGCCATTTCATTTTTTAATGAGCTTGAAAGGGAATAAAACTATGCTCATAGGATACTGTTTCATTTTTTAACGAGCTTGACACGGGAATAGAACCATGCTCGCGGGGTACTGTTTCATTTTTTAACGAGCTTAAAATAGAAAGAAACTATGCTCAAAATTAAAGGCACTTATCCAACATGACGTCCAAAGGTTAGTAGTGTGCCCCCCAGCATGACGTCCATAGGTTGGAGATATGCCCCTCTTGCTTAAGGGGAAGAAACCACTAATACGTGTGGAACGTTCAGGGAAGTTTGTTGAATGGCAGTCATGTGATGATTGGGTGTCGCGAAGGAAGGTTGCTCAATGGTCATGATCCTCCCATCATAGGAAAAATACATCACTCTAAAGAGTGTGGACACTATGGCCTTCATAGAATAGAAATAATCACGTCCAAGGAGCAGATTGAAATCTAAAGGACCATGGACAACCATGACATCAACATAAACAGTTTTACGTCCCCAGGTGACAGGTAACTATTCAAGAATCCCTAAAGGTGACAAAGTGCGCTAATGGCTCACCCTAGCTAACCAAGAATTGCGCCGGCGCACCCTAGTTGAAGGAGAAGTGCGCCAACCTACTCAGAGAGGGTCAAATGGGAAGGGATAGACTTCAGTTGAATGACTTTTATCCCAGTATGAGTTTAGGAGTCAGAGCAAAGAGTTTACACAATGGACCTGTCCACAGTGGCCACGCATGCCTGGGGGTCCCCGGATAAGGAATGCACCCCTTGAGCGAATCTGGAATGGCCATCACTGAGCAAAACCCTAGCTCCAGAAATGGCTCGTTGGAACCGCTTCCGGGTCTTCGGTGGATGCTGTGGGGGGTCCCCTAGCTGAAACACGCCGTCTCGGACCCACCGGAATTGACGGATTTGAGAACCGAGCCACGGTTTAAGTGCTACGGGAATTCTAGTCGGGCACCTCGGGTCCATTCAGGGACACCTTGGCCCAATTAACTTGGACCATTGACTTGGCCCAATTACTCGTGGATGCAGGCTGGAGAAACTTCAGAGACCCTCGTACCCTAATGATGTTTCCACCTTCATCCACTAGGGGAATATTCTTGCAAAGACTGGTAAGCTCTTCGGGCCAGGCGTAGTTATTTGCAGATGAATAGTGCAAAAAATGTGCAGTGGTGATAACAAGTTTATTGTCTGTTGAGTCTAATACTACATCTAGGAACTACTCAGCAAACTTTGAGATAGAAAGCTCTGTAATTTTAGGATACCGATTCAACCACTCATACAGTTTCTCACCTTCTCGAGGATCTAAATTTATAATTGCCTTCTGGGTAGATTCAGGCATTCTCGAGGATCTAAATTTTTAATTGCCTTCTGGGTAGATTCAGGCATGGAATAATATTTGGCGGCACTTCCAAGCTCCCCAGACCATTTGGTCAACCACAATATGTGTGACTCCTTTAATGAAAGATAAATTTTGGTGTGGACGGCAACATTTGATAGACTAGCCAGATCAATGTTGTTGGAAGAACTTACATATTTCAACAAAGGAGCGTTTTGCAGGTGACTTGAAAATCCCTTCCAATTTTCAGCAATAAAACAAAGAAGTTCAACGTACAGATTTTCAGGAAAGCTTGTCAACCAATCAGACAACCGAATATAGGGAGATAACCAGGCCCAAAAAATTCAAGCTATTATAAAACTCTTGTTTATCAAGATAAGGATGGACTATGTGTGCATTACGAGGAATATGAAAGGGAAGGTACCTATAGACCCAAGTTTTCGATGATAGAGGTGAATTACCACTTACCAGAGCACGAAATGATGAACAAAGGGATAATGGAACACAACGAAGGATTCCCTAGTTCCACTTGTTATTGAAAATGATACTTTCTCTTGACGAAACCAGTAAAAAATATGCCTGTATTATAAATGGAAATCCTGGAATGGCCATCACTGAGCAAAACCCTAGCTCCGAAGATGGCTCGTTGGCACCACTTATGGGTCTTCGGGGGATGCTGTGGGGGGTCCCCTAGCTGAAACCCGCTGTCCTGGACCCACCGAAATCGACGGATTCAAGAACCGAGCCACGATTCAGGTGCTATGGGCATTCTAGTCGGGCACCCCGGGGCCGTTCAGGGACACTTGGAGGATTTTCCCCGGGGCCATAGAACCCAGACCGACGCAAGGACTTGGATTTCGTCACCTCCCATAGGTCCACATGGCCATTTTGGACCTGTCCACGGTGGACACACATGCCCGGGGGCCTCTAGACGATAAATGCACCCCTTAAGCGAATCTGGATGGCCCTCACTGAGCGAAACCCTAGCTCCGAAGATGGCTCGTTGGCACCTCTTCCGGGTCTTTGGGGGATGCTGTTGAGGGTCCCCTAGCTGAAACCCGCCGTCCCGGACCCACCGAAATCGACGGATTCATGAACCAAGCCACGGTTCAGGTGCCGCGGGCATTCTAGTCGGACACCCCAGGGATGTTTAGGGACACCTAGAGGATTTGCCCCGGGGCCACAAAACCCAACCCGGTGAGAGGACTTCGATTATGTCGCCTCCCACAGGTCCACATGGCCATTGTGGACCTGTCCACGGTGGCCACGCATGTCCAGGGGCATCTGGACGAGAAATGGTCCCCTTGAGCAAATTTGGATGGCCCTCACATTGGGGTCAACTTTGGAAAATCGTCCGTCGGGCACTTACGGCCAGCGTTACCAACTGGAACCTTCCTAGACACACCTGCAGGACTCCCCGGAGCCCGGTTTTGCTGCACAGTTGGACTTCTATGCCTCCAGTAGGTATCCAGCAGGTGTCCCTGAAGGCCATTTGGATGCGATATGAAACGAGACATAGAATGACAACCATGGCTCCGATCGACGAACTGTCGAATCCATTGGATTCAGGACATCGAGATCGTGCTAGGGGCGCCCCTCTCCTCCGGGCCTGTGGCCCCGGTGCCATATTGTACGTCCATCTTGCAAACTAGGGTTTTGCTCAGTGAGGGAGTGTGCAATTTTTGCACACGGGGGTCAACTCTGGAAAATCGTCCGTCGGGCACTTACGGCCAGCGTTCCCAGCCGGAACCTACCTAGACACACCTGTAGGACTCCCTGGAGCCCGGTTTTGCTACATGGTTGGACTTCTATGCGCCCTGCAGGTATCCAGCAGGTGTCCCTGAAGGACTTTTGGATGCGAGATGGAACGAGCCATAGAATGAGGACCGTGTCTCCGATCGACGAACCGTTGACTCCGTTGGATTTAGGACGCTGGATCATGCCAAGGGCGCCCCTCTCCTCCGGTCCCATGGCCCCGGTGGCATCTTGTACATCCATCTTGGAAACTAGGGTTTTGCTCAGTGAGGGAGTGTGCAATTTTTGCACATGGGGGTCAACTCTGGAAAATCGTTCGCCGAGCACTTACGGCCAGCGTTCCCAGCCGGAACCTACCTAGACACACCTGCAGGACTCCCCAGAGCCCGATGTTGATTCATGGTTGGACTTCTCTGCCCCTGACAGGTATCCAGCAGGTGTCCTTGAAGGCCTTTTGGATGCAAGACAGAACGAGCCATAGAATGACGACCGTGGCTCCGATCGACGAACCGTCGAATCTGTTGGATTTAGGACGCTGGGATAGTGCCAGGGCCCCCCCTCTCTTCTAGTCTCGTGGCCCCGGTGCCATCTTGTACGTCCATCTTGGAAACTAGGGTTTTGCTCAGTGAGGGAGTGTGCAATTTTTTCACACGAGGGTCAACTCTCCAAAATCGTCCACCGGGAACTTACGGCCAACGTTCCCAGCTAGAACCTACCTAGACACACCTGCAGGACTCCTCGGAGCCCTATTTTGCTGCACGGTTGGACTTCTACGCCCCCGACAAATATCCAACAGGTGTCCCTGAAGGCCTTTTGGATGCGGGACGGAACAAGCCATAGAATAACGACCGTGACTCCGATCGACGAATTGTCGACTCTGTTGGATTCAGAATGTCGGGATAGTGCCCCTCTCCTCCGGTCCCATGGCCCCAGTGCCATCTTGTACGTCCATCTTGGAAACTAGGGTTTTGCTCAGTGAGGGAGTGTGCAATTTTTGCACACGGGGGTCAACTCTGCAAAATCGTCCGTCGGGCACTTATGATGATGATGATGGTGATGATGATGGTGATGGTGACAGTGATGGTGATGAAGATGATGACGATGGAGAAGATGATGATGATGGAGATGTTGATGAGGAACCTAGAGTTAGAGTTAGAGTTAGGGTTAGAGTTAGAGTTAATGATGATGATGGATATGGTGGTGATGATGAAGACGTTGATGATGATGGTGATGGTGATGGTGACGTTGATGGTGATGGTGATTGTGAAGATGAAGAAGATGGCTTAGTGCTAGGGTTTGGGTGAGGGTTAGGGCTAGAGTTACAGAAGGAAATTGAATTAGGGTTAGAGTTAGAGTTAATGATGATGATGAAAACATGATGATGATGGTGACGGTGACGGTGATGGTGATGGTGATGGTGAGGATGAAGAAGATGGATTAGTGCTAGGGTTTGGGTGAGGGTTAGGGCTAGAGTCATAGAAGGAAATTGAATTAGGGTTAGAGTTAGAGTTAATGATGATGATGAAGACATGATGATGATGGTGACGGTGATGGTGATGGTGATGGTGATGGTGATGGTGAGGATGAAGAAGATGGCTTAGTGCTAGGGTTTGGGTGAGTGTTAGGGCTAGAGTTATAGAAGGAAACTGAATTAGGGTTAGAGTTAGAGTTAATGATGATGATGAAGATGGTGGTGATGATGAAGACGTTGACGGTGATGGAGAGGATGAAGAAGATGCTTTAGTGCTAGGGTTTGGGTGAGGGTTAGGGATAGAGTTATAGAAGGAAATTGAATTAGGGTTAGAGTTAGAGATGAAGATGGTAGTGATGATGAAGACGTTGATGGTGATGGTGAGGATGAAGAAGATGGTCTAGTGCTAGGGTTTGGGTATCTTAAGAGTGTAAGACTCTAACTCTAGAGCGCCTTGTTTGCATGGATAAATGGGCCAACTAAGTGCACCTGTACTAGGATTATATGAGGCATGCAATCATGTATCCTCCTAGAGATCTTCCCCCCGTAACTTAGACTGTAATCCTCACGTATGAGTCCCTAGGGAACTGCACTCTCTCACTGTGCATGCAAAACTAAATAAAACAAAAAATGCAGAATTAGAACTGAATTGCTAATTTAGGAAAAACATCTAAACTGGAAATTAATGGAGGATGGCGCATGCATGCGCTCCCTATCTCTCTCCTCCATAAATGCTAGTGCATCCTATTACATCTTGTTTTCACACCCAAGTGGCAAAGCCCTAATCCTCTAATGCTACAAGTGCGACTTCCGAAGATGATTGCCACTATCACCTCAGCAAAGATTTTCCCAAGTTTTAGGCCTACTTTAAAGGCCAAGGGAGGCTTCTAGATCAAGGTTGGAGAAAAGGTCTTAGGATTTCAAACTTGTTTGAAGATTAAGATGTGTTTTCCATTAAGTTAAAGTCCCATGTGAGTGCTTAATTCAGAAATTTGCAAGTGAATTAATCCAATAGACACCTTTCAGAAATAAATATTTGTTCATGTGTAAAATGAAAGATCATTCATGGATAAATAAAGATATTCACAAAACTTAAATCAATAATGAACCATAATGTTGTAGAATCAAAATTCACATTAAAACATGTTGGATTATTTCCCAAAATCATCCAAAAATGATATTATCTAATAATTCCAAGGTTATACTTATTAGTTTACGATTGATTATTGAATGAGACCCTCTTGGAGAGAGTAAAATCTTTGCAAGATGGTGTTACCCAATCTATTAAGGGTCCAACTAGGTTGTAGTGATTTGAATCACTTCAATGAAGATGGCTGAAATCTTATCTTCACAAAATTAATTAATTAAATGTTTTGCCATATGATCCTTGAGCATATAAATATAAAAAGATGTGCTGGAAATAAAATCAGTAAACCACTTGCGTAGGTTTGGTAACTTCTAGAATGTAAATGATTAGATGATTGTAAACATTCATTCAATAAACCATAAACATTTAGGATATGTTGCGTGTAATTGCTTAAGACAAATTTGTGAAATAATAACCATTCAAATAACATGCAATTAACACTATGATCCATAGATGAGAGTTGTGAATCGAAGACAAAATCATGTATGCAAAAATGTAATCAAAGACAAACTCATATACACAAGTGCAGATCTATCTATTAATATGCAAAAATGATCCAATCATGTACACTTTTTGGAAAAATGGAACATCGTTCCCAGCGTCTATATAATGGAAACTCGTGCCCCATACAGAAAAAGGCAACTCGTTCCCTATACAAAATATGGCCCATGGTGCCTTGTACAAAATATGGCAACTCATGCCGAAAATGCCACATCGTGGCTACTGTACATAAGAGGGTCTCTCAATCCTCCGGCCCACCCTCGGAGCTCCTAGGTGCATCTCCAAAATCAATCTTCCTCTTCTTCGTGTTAGAGGAAGCTAGGTCCTTCCGACGTCTTTGAGCATGTCCCCCTGAGCCCTGAAACGACAAAAATAATATGTCAACTTTTCCTGGAAATTATACAAGTATAAAACATAATTTCAAAATAAAAATAGTTTTCAAATCTTGGATAACTCACCGCATGCGAGACTGTAAGTCGTGAGGAGGTCTCCCTCCTCCGTGATCCAATTCTCTCGGCAATGCCACCCTGCAACATTTAGAACAATCATATCAATGTTGAAACTAGATGCATATAGTAATTTTCATTAAAATTGAACGAGATTTTGATAAACTAGTCAATCTCACCGTGAACAAAATTGGTCGATCTTCGGGGCCGGCGGATGGAGCAGTCGGATGGACAGCCTACTCCGATGCTAGCGTGGACAGTAAAGGGGAGGATGTAGCCACATCAACGGTGGCTACACCATTGGGGGGAACAGTGGAAGAAGGGGGGGTGGCAGGAGGAGGCATGGACTGGGGTGGGCGAAGTGGAGATGTACGTCTAGGGCTATAAACCCCAACTGGTTGCAGTATGGATGGGCGCACCTTGGAAGGGGAAGAGAGTGTGGTGGGGGAATGTGGGGGGGGCGAGGTCTGTGTTGCGGTAGAGGGATGGGTGACTGTGGATGGGTGGTATGTTGTGGTTAGATGGGGGAGGGTGGGAACATGGGAAACTGATATGGAGGTGGAGCTGGATATGATGCGTAAGGGGGAGCTAGATGGAATTATGGTGCTATATAGGATGGGGGGGATGGATGGAAGGGGTTGGGGAATGGGGCATGTATTCCAGGGGATACAATTGGCATATAGGGTGGTCGAAAGGTCGGGGAGGGAGGAATAACGGCACTGGAAGGCCGAGGTGCTCGCACCTGCATACACATTTATAACCTCATAGTTTAAAAAATATAAATATACACAGACAAGTCATCATATTTGAAATTAAATTTATGCTTTAATACACACGATACCTGCGCACAAGGAGAACTGCTAGTCCCCGGTGGCAGTGGCTGGTCGCTGGAGCCCATGGACACCTGTGTGAACACTATAATTTTTAGACTGAATTTATAAAAACAATATTAACAATATTAAACACAATGAAAATGAGAATGACAATGATGGTACTTAAAAAACATGACTGCAAAAAATTTATATTCAAGTTAGGTGATATTCAATATTCTGAAAGGATAGAAGGTGGCATCTCATTGTTTAAATTTGCAAAGAGGTGCTAAATAGCAGTTAAGTTAGTGTGCATGTTATTTAATACACTTTAGAGTGTTGATCATTAGAAAAAGGAAGAAAGAGAAATATTTTTCATGATTAACTTACTTACAAGCTTGAATGTGCCATGTTCTTTTGCATTGAATGAGTAATTATGTGTTCTTGATTGAATAGCTATGTTGTTAGAATGATATCACTTGACTGAAATCAAAGAAATCTTGAGTGAAATGAGTTAAATGAGTATTCTTGCTGCCAAATCTTTTACCAAGTTGAATTTGAATCAAGATAATAGCAAGGCCCCATAGACCATATTTGTAAGATTATCGCTCTTCCTTATGGGCCTTACATCATTTTCAAAAACTTTAGTGACAATATATGTGATAAGTTGTTTTACGTTGTTTATATGTCTTTCCTAATATCATGTTCTAGGAGTAGTAGTATGATTACTTTCAGTCTCAAGTATTAGAATAAATTGGAAATCCCATGATAATAAACTAGGGTAATAAGGACACGAGAAACATCAGGTTCTTGAATTTCTATAAGATTGGCCACTATGATTCTCTTTTGGCCACTATGAAGACGTTGACGGTGATGGTGATGGTGGTGACAACATTAATGACAAAGGATTCAGGAATGGAAAAGAAGACGATGATGTGGATGGCTTGAAGAACACACATGGCATGAAGAACCATGGAGGTGGGCATTGGAGCCATTGGAACACCTAATGAGCCAAATGACCCATTCTGTGGTCATTTGTGGTTTGATGGGGCAATGGAACCCTTGGTGATGGTCCATGCTACCATTTGATAATGGGCTTGATGTCCATTAAAATCATGTTGATTAAATACTAAATGATTGACTCTTGATGGTGGAACCCACATTGAAACCCACATACAAATTGAATCAGCCCTTATCTAATGGCACTTACAATGGATGTTGAAGCCCTTGAACCTTGAAGATGTCCATATGTGGAATCCTTGATGTATGGTGATGAAAACATAATGTATTGTTGCCTTGGGGTTCTTGGAATTGTTTGTGGTCTATTATTGTGGGTGTGATGGAGCCCTTTCCCTTATAATTGCTTGACGAAACCTTTGATGCTGAAGTATTTAAACATGATGATGTAGAAGCCCACAAAAAAAATGAGGAAGCCCTAAGTTTCTAATGTGGCCTTTGATGTGGTTGTGTGAAGTCAAACCAAAACAAGCATGCAAATAAAACATTGTATGTGAACTATTATGTGTCCATTCAAAGGACAAAGTCGGCTCAGCAATTAAAAATAAAAATAAAATGAAAATTACACAAACAAGTCGATTGAATATCCTGTGATATGATGTGCATGTACAGCAGAAAGAAATGACGATGTAGACAGTATGAAGAGACTATGATATTTTTGGCAGCAGTATGGTGAAAGGAGTGCTTATTTGTTCATAATTGTAAAAAATTGGATGGGAAATATTTGTTTTATACATTTTTGGGGGAGTTTAGTTAATTTATACTTGTCAATTGAAGTACAATTATTATTATTTTTTTTTTTTAAACCATGGGAACAGCAACCTCCCAAGGGTATATCCAACAGCCCGCAAGCCAGATATACCAGAAACTTGTGACTCAGCAGGGGCCAAGACGTCCCAAGACCCTTTATCCCAAGGGAGAGCCTCTATCCCAGGGGTCGCCTACCCTTCAAGCCTTGTCACAACGGGCCAATGAGCAACCCTACCCCCCGCCGGTTTTGAACCTGTGACCTCCTCGGAGATAACACATGTTCTTAACCATTAGGCCCACTCAGGTGCTCTAATTGAAGTACAATTATTATTTATATTTCCCTTCATCTTTGAAGGGCTCCAAGAACATATACCCTTCCAATTGAAATTAAGACCCACACTTCAAATTTGATCACTTGCCCCCACCATTTTCACTATTGAGCTATTCCGAGCTGACTAATAGTTATTAATAGTTATTAACAAGCATCGAAATGACTGAAACAGATTTTAAAAACATGAAAATTTCATCTAAGAATTTTACTAAATTAAATATGGAATGCTACATATTACGATTACAATTAGTTAATTTCTCCATGGCCCAAAATGCATACAAGAGATACTGGGTTTGCACATCTGTATTAATACCTACTCCCCATAAACCCAAGGAATCCTGTGAAAGCAACTACTATCTTCCTGGCGGGACCAAACGATGTTACTTCTCCGTCACTATACGACTACTTCTATAGTCCATATTTACCGGGAGCATAACACTATGGCTGATCAACTTTCCCCTCTTGGACTTGTAGCGATGACTTGTAGGGAGGGATTTTGGAGGGATCCCTCCCTCCCTCGAGGGGTTTCTGGAAGCTTTTTAAAGTTTAAATTTTGCATATTTTTTGGCTGCTCTATTATTCGGCTTTATATTTATTTTTCTTTTTTGCTAGTTACCTTTAAGCACTTGAGATCTATGGTTTATATTTAAACATTATGGGGGATGGTTATATCCCATTTTATTTGGTTTGCAACTGTCTTAAGAATCTTGGCATGGATTAGGTACCTTGTTGACTTACTTTGTATGTACTGCTAGACATTTCTGCTCAATGCACTATTTATACTCTATAACTTTTTATTATAGACTTTTTTCTTGTGAAAAAAAAACTACTATCTATTTTCAATTATATGTTTTCAATTAGACATAAGGTAAAAACATAGGTTGCAAAATTTTTCCCATACATATAGAGTCTTGATAGCAAGCTGTAAAGTTATGTTAGTCCAAATACGTACAGTGCACATGAAAATTGCCATGTAGTAGGCAGTAGTATGCCAAGTTGTAAAGTTATATTAGTATGCCAAGTTATAAAGTTATGCCGGGATTCCTCTTACTGGTTCCCCGACTGTTATTATATCTAGCGACTCTGAGGTCCCTATTCTGGCTCGGGGTGTTTGTGGGGCTGGGGGAGATGCGGTGAACCCTGTGGGAACCAAATTGGTGGCTGATGACATGTATGGGGGACCCGGTGGTATGAGTCCTGTGGCTCTGTCGGGATCTGTTGGACAGGTTAGGGGACCGGACACAACTACAGATCCATGTGAGAAGATATTACTTATCCCATCTTATTCAGAAATGGTGAAGAAGACGCCTATCCCTACTTTCTACAAAAATCGGTTGATAGAAGAGACAATGCCAACTGGTGGGGAAGTGGGGGGTTCATTGGATTTGAAGCCCCCTGATCTGGTGGGGGTCGGTAACAATACCTCTGTGATTCCCCCTGGTACAATGGGGGACATATGTGTTCAAAAGGGGGCACATAGGGGTGGATTGGCCCTGGAATTCTCTCCTCTTAAAACGAGGAGTGCTAGGAAAAACTAGAAGGTCACCATGGGGGGGAATGTGGATGGCCGATGCATTGTGGACTCCCCCAAATCTTCTGATACTCGGGCTCTTAGAGGAATGAAAGCCCCAGCAAGGGTTCACAAATGATTTTTTTCTCTTTAAATTTCCAGGGTGTGGGGGGTCTACCCAAACAATTAGCCCTCAAGCGAGTACTACATATTACAAACCCAAATTTGGTACTTCTCCAGGAAACTATGGTTTGCGGTGAAAAGGCTTGTATCTTTTTTAACAAAGTTAAGCCGGGATGGATGGTTTGCACCGTGGATGCAGTTGGTCTTTCTGGTGGTCTCTTAGCCGCTTGGAACCCTTCAGTTTTGAGACTAAATCCATCTATCACCTCTCTGGGTATCTTATTATCCGGCAATATCAAGGGGGTGGAGAAAAATTTAAATATTATCAACTGTTATGGGCCGTACTCTAACAGGATGAATTTCTGGGATATAGCTGCCTCGGGACATCTGCTGGAATTGCAAAATTTAATTCTAGCTGGGGACTTAAATTTCACTTGGGGGGATGAGGAGGTCTGGGGCAATGTGGCTAGGAGGGACCCGTTGGGATCTTATTTTAGTAATCTCTTCATGAAATTTTCCCTTGTTGATATAGCTCCGCGGCCATTGGCTCCAACTTGGACAAATGGTAGAATGGGGGAAATGATGATTCAGAAACGAATTGATCGTTACTTTATATCAGAATCCCTTCTGGATTGCCTTCAGAATTACAGGTCCTGGATCCATCAAATAAAAATCAGTGATCATCTACCTGTTATTCTGCAATTTGATGTGGAAGCCTCACACCAATGCTATCCATTCAAATTCAATTCCACATGGCTTTCGGATGGGGAATACACTCTGGGTGTGAGGACTAAATGGCAACAGATGTATGTTTCGGGGGGAACGTTCTGCAATGGACAAGCTGGCGGTGAAACTTAAGGCTATTAAAGACTATACTATTATGTGGGAAAAAAACAAAAAAGCTTTGATGGGTAGAGAACTTGCTGAGATTGAAAAGGAAATGATAGCACCGATGCAGGGATCTATTGGGTCTGGGATAAGCCCTGGGGATGCGATAAAACTCTCTTCTATGGAGAGCCGTAAATTAAATATTCTTCTTATTCAAGAGGAATCTTGGAGGCTGAAGAGTCGAGCTATATGGCTCAAAGATAGGGACCAGAACACAAAATTCTTTCACCAGTATGCGGACTCTAGAAGGATGCAAAATGCTATTTGGGACCTTAATGATCACAGTGGCCGGAGGATTTGGGGGGCGGAGGATTTGATGGAGGAGGCTGCCCGTCACTTTCAGGAATACTACTGTGACCCAAAAAAACACATCTCTGGTAGAACAATTTAAGGTTATTATGGAGTATCCTCGAATATTCAATGATGAGGAGGGGGACGATATATTTATGGAAGTTTCATTGAGCGATGTGGAAAACACATTACGTGGGTTTGCTAAAGATAAATCACCTGGGCCGGATGGGTGGTCGGTGGAACTATTTATCCACTTCTTTGATATTATGGGGGAGGATATCAGATTGGCTATGGAGGAGTCCCGGAAACAAGGCTCAGTCTCTGGGGCACTCAACTCAACATATTTGGCCCTCATTCCGAAAACATCACACCCGAATAACTATAATGATTTTAGACCTATTTCCCTGTGCAATTTAGTCTATAAGATTATTTCTAAGATTATTGCAGACCGGATCAAACCATTTCTTTCCAGACACATTTCAATGGAGTAGTATGGGTTCCTGCAGGGCCGACAGATCCATGATGCGGTGGGGGTGACTCAGGAAATATTCCACACAGTAAAACAGAAGAGACTTGATGCACTTATTCTACAACTGGATTTGGTGAAAGCATATGATAGGGTGAATTGGGATTTTTTTAGATTAATTCTGATTCAGATAGGTCTGCCATGGAAGGTGATGAAATGGATTATGGCATGTATAACCTCGGTCAATTATGCTATATTGATTAATGGACATCCTACGGACTTCTTTAAGGCATCCCGGGGCCTTCGTTAGGGATGTCCTCTATCGTCGCTCCTCTTCCTTTTGGTCATTGAAGGCCTGAGTTTATCCATACATAGGGCAAAGAGGGAAGGACTTATTGAAGGCATTACAATTACTAGAGATATATCTGTTACACACTCTTTATTTGTGGATGATGTAATGCTTTTCGGTAAAGGTATCCTTGCTGAGTGGGTGCAATATAAGAGGATCCTTGACTTGTTCTGCTCGGTATCTGGTACGATCATCAGTTACATAAAATCTCAGTTTCTAAAACATTCTCTTTTGATGGATGTGGAACGCTCGATTAGCTCTATTCTCCCTTTAAAATTTATGGAGATGGAGGCTGGAACGAAATATCTTGGCTTTTTCTTGAAGCCTGCTAATTACCTGGTGAATGATTGGACATGGCTCGTTAGACGATTTGAAGGACGCATAAGTCACTGGAGCTATCGCCATTTATCATTGGGGGGCAGACTCACACTGGCAAAAGCTGTATTGCAGAATTTAGGAGTGTACTGGTTTTCACTATGCAAAATCCCAAGGTCCATCCTTTGTCTTATTCACCGGAAGCTGTTTAACTTCTTATGGTCGGGTGGTGGTACTCATGTAAAATTTCATCTTATAAAATGGTCTAGTTTGGCCCGACCCTGGAAATTGGGGGGATGGAATATAAAGGATCTGGATCTATTTGTAAAGGCCCTGCATGCAAAAAGTCTTTGGCATGCTCTCTTCGATAATTCTGTTTGGGGCAGGATTATTAGAGCTAAGTACTTGAAGAATACCTCTGTTGCAAACTGTCTTAGACTGGACCGGCCTGTTACAGTGGGCGTGTCTAATTTTTGGAATGGATTGATGGGATCGTTGAAGGTTATTTCTCAATGGATTGCTTGGATTCCTGGCAATGGCCGAGACATTAAATTGGGGCTTGACCCGATCTTGGGGGGACCTTCGGGGCATACCCTATCGATGGAATTAAGGACTCATCTCAGATCAAATGGATATTGCACTCTGGCTCATGCGGTTGGTCAGGATAAGGATGGTCGGTCTCTTTGGATCACGGCTACACAGCTCGGCTTATCTGGTACTTTGGGAAATGAATGGGAAGGTTATATCAGGTCTTTTTATCAATCAAACCTACAATTATTAGATTCGGCTGACAGATTGACTTGGTCGTGGGATGTGTCTTGTGGAAATGTTTCTACAAAATTGACATATGATGCAATGTTTGCCGAGTCCCATTCTAATGTTCGCTGGTGGGAAAAATCTATATGGAAGCTGGTCATTCCTCTCAAGATAAAGTGTTTTATCTGGCTAGCGTTGTCTAATAGGGTTCTCACTTGGGACAACTTATGTCATCGTGGCTTCATTGGTCCGGGTTGGTGTCCCCTTTGCTGCTCACTGGAGGAGACTGTTGATCACCTATTTTCGTCATGTCCTTTCATTAGGGATCTTTGGGAGCATATTGCATATAAATCCGGTGTTCAATTCCGATGGGGATACCATACTCTTTGTGATTGTCTGGAGGCTTGGTCTCATCTCTCCACAGATTGTGCTGAGCTCCCATACTTTATGATTTGGGAGGTTTGGAGAGCTTGCAATGCTCGATTATTTGAAAACTTGAAACCTCACTGTGCTGCGTTATGCTATAGGACCATTGCTGCACACAAGGAATATATAACTACTTTTGGAGCTGTTGTTGGCAAGAAGACTCGGAATCTGAAATACCGATTGGCTCCTCCAATCCTGGTATTTCCATGTGGTTTCTTTGATGGGGCTGCTGTGGGCCGGAATGGATCGGGTGGGGCGGGGTGCAACTATTCACATTTCCAACATTATCTCTGTTCACATTTGGTTAAATCTGGGTAATGGCTCAAATACTAGGAGTGAGATATGTGCCCTTTGGCTTTTACTGTTTTGTGCCCGCCAAAGGAAGATCTCTTCCCTTGTTATTTTTTGTGACTCTTTGGCTATTATCTCTTGGGCTAGGGGCACTTCTCCCCTCAATGTACTTCTACTCTCTCACTGGATGGGAGCGGCTAGAAAGCTCATTCTTGAATTTGAACACATTCATTTTGATCATATCTTTAGAGAGTTGAATCTGGAGGCGGATATGCTCTCTAAGCGGGCTCTTAACTCTCAGGAGGGGGTCATCATGTGGCATGAATGGCGGGATGATATACTTTTTTCACATGGTTCTCATCAGTTACATTGGACATGATGATTGTTGTCATTTATGTTCGCTCTCTTTTATTTTACTTCCTATAGTATGCGGCATGTATATCTTATATGACTTTTAGTTTCTATGTGCAGATACTTAATATATTCTGAGTCCAACTTCTTGTTGGGCAATTATATATACTCTCATACTTTTTGCGACCTATATTTCAGCCTCTTGTAGATGCTGTTCGGTATCTACTGATCAGGTGTAATCTCAGCATTACACTCCGCTACATGCTGATGTTTTTGGGTTGTTTTAGATACTACATTTCTGCTGGTGATGCCTTTGGTGATTGGCATTTGTGGTTGTCTATACTTTGGACCTATATTTTTATCTGTACATTATTGATGATGTGGCATATGGTTACTGTTATGCTTCTGGATGCATATCTGGTTTGTCTTATGGTCATTTTAGGGACATGTTACACTTCTTTATGGGCATTATCAGATCTAGTTGTTGGCACATTCTGCTGCTGTAACCGGTATGTACCGGGGCCTACTTTTGACAGCATTGTATGGATTTGTTTGGACTGACAGTTGGACATATTTACTATTTCGTATATTAATAGTAAGTCGAATTTTTCTATGAAAAAAAAGTTATATTAGTCCAAATATGTACAAAGCTGCACATGAAAAATGAAAATTGCAGTACATTAGGTAGTAGTATGCCAAGTTGTAAAGTTATATTAATCCAAATATGTACAGAGATGCACATGAAAATTGCAGTACAGCAGGTAGTAGTACGTCCAGATTTGTCAGCATTGAAAAAAAAATTATGCTTTGCTTTCTCCAATATTACGAGGACTTTTTCCTTGGTCTGCCATTTCTGCTGATTCAACCAAGTCCAAAATATCTTTGTCAAATCCGCCTGTGAACCTCTGTAAATTGGGGACATTATTTTTTTGGACTTTTGTATGGGAAATTGAATTATTAGGTTTTTCATAGAGGGATCTCCTTTTAGTGTATGGCACCAAGTAACTTTTACCATTTCAAAAGAGTAAACTAAACTCTAAAGAATTTACACCTTTGTAGCAACTGCAACATCTTTTCCGTCGGTACTAAGTAATACCCGCTTACACTCTTTGTTGCGGTCGGAGGACTTGCAGCAGCAGATACAAATATTGCATCTAACCGTGGCTCCTTTACACCGCGAATCATCCGCACTAAGAACATGAGCATGAACCAAACAATATTAGCCTAATGAATCAAAAAATAAAACCACCGTTTCCATTGATCAAATTGGGCAAATCCTTAAAAGACACAGCTGCAACATTCATCCGTATTTTGCAGCATGAATTGCATCAACAGAACTGGGTAGGCCCTACATTACTCCAAACAAGGACGGGTCGCCAGAATCTGATATTTGTTTTCATGAAACAATGCTTTAGTTATGAAATGAAGCTTTTACACAGGTAATGTTTGAATTTTACATGGTTGCTTTTATGCGAAGAACTTAAAGTCTACTTTACATTGTCATTTGAACGAGACACTGCATAAATGGGATCATGGGATACATGATTTTGGTGATCGTGATATTTGGTAGTAGACCTAAAATAGAGTAAAGAGAATCGAAAAAGTGCTTGGTTCAGATATAATGTATAGATTTATTAGTGAGACACTCGATCACCATGTTTTCTGAGAATTTTTAAAAAATTCTCCACCCAACGAACTGAAAATGAAAATACATGTAAAACACAGCATTTCCCAATTATCAACATCTAATAACTAAAATGTACTCTTTGCTTTTTCTTTTTATTCATATGGCTTTTAAATATTTTTCAAATTAATTTTTATTCTCTGGGATATTTTAACCATTATTAAAATATTTCATTGGTATTTTAATCAATATTAAACTAGCACAACCACACAATTTGTGGTTGGTGAACATTGATAGCCCATAAGCTAAGTGCCACAAATAAGTTATCTGTTACTTGTTGTTCTCTATGCATTCATTTTCTAGTTAAATGAGTTGTCTATCACTAGCTAAGAGTTATCCATGCATCAACTACCAATTATTTTTGTTATTCTTTTTTATTTTATAATTGTTTATATTTAAAAAGACTGCCATAAAATCCCTGCAATCTTGGAAAAAACTAGAAAAAACATAGATATTAGTCCACCCCAAATTTTAAGATATAAACACCTATCCATCTAAATATTTCAGTTCCTCTTCACAACAAAAAATAGAAAATAAGTTTAAAACTATAAAAAAAAAATTATAATATTTCCCCAATATCAAAAATTAACCAAAGATTTCTTCACTTCCAAAGACTCAAACACAGAACAAGCATTCTTTATAAAAATAAAAATAAAAACCACCAAAATAACTAAGTTGACTCAACATCACCAGATTCCATCGTTTCCATCATTCGATTATGTATTCAGTCCAGTATCGCCTAAGTTGACTTAACTTGCAAAATATTGAAAAACTTGTATACAAAATTCATCTTCTACACTTCCGTAGTAATTGCTATAGTCAACAACATACATATCTCTTAATTCGGACTAATTGCGATAGCCCAAACGACATACAAATCAATTAAAGTATCTGAAACCTCCCCCATACACTTGTCATAGTAATGAAATCATTTCATAAAATAGAAAAACAAAAGAGAGGCTACTTATATACTACTTTATTGAGAAGACGGTTTACAGGAAGGTGAGCACCAGTAAAACAAATGCCGCCAGCAGAGCCATAATTCTCCACGGCGATGAGAAATGCTCAGTCATAAGCTTAGCAAAGTGGGCATTCCGTTTTTTTTTGTAGTGCTCATTCACTTTGGACGTGAGTTGATTGAAGACCTCTTCTAGAGTGACGCACACTCCCTTGCATAGATCGTTGAAAAGCTCGGCAACCTCTTTGTCACTCCCAAGGCGGTTTGTAACGATGCCCCTTTTTCTTAGCAAAGCCACGTCTTCTTCCGTGTCGATCAACTGGTCCATCAAAACCACGTAACAAGCAACGTAATTAACAAGCAACGTGTCAGATGAGTTGCACATCTCAAAAGCGATTAGGTTACGGAATAGTATCTCTGTAAAGTCTGAGATATTGATGTTAGACATCTGCTATTAGAAACTGCTTAGGTGCCTCGTATGTTTGACACATTGGGACATGCTAAGACATGTGTCAAACTTGAGTTTAACACGTCCTGACACATGGGATATAGATACGCAGGACTTGGGAACGTGTCTTGTTTAGTTCAGGACACATTACTTTTAACGTTATGCAGTTTCTAATCTTAATGTGACCCGATTAATTAAGTCATAAATAGATCGCTCTATAATTAAAGCATTAGATCTGTTATTAAATCTTAAGCGTTGAATTGGTATATGATGGACGTACCAGATTTAGAGTTAAATGTTATATAAAGGATTGGGTCCTTTCTCTCCCTGTTAAGAGTCGCATTCTTCTCCATCAAGAAACGCATAAAGAAATAGGGTCAGAGAGAGAAACTGAATTCTGAGAACAAGAGTAACCGTCAGGAGTCAGAAGAAAGAAGATGGCAGCCGTTACATCTTCCGCTGTTAATCAAGGTATGTCATCTTAAACAATAGATCATATTAAGTTTTGCATGTGAAATATTCGGTATTGATGATCTTTGGGCTGTTAATTGAATTGTTCATAATTAATCAAGAAAGATATCAGAGATTTCCAAATTTAACATGTGGTATCAGAGCATACCAATCAATAACTGAATATTTCCTATTATTGCAATTGATCTGTTCTGTGCTTTACTCATGGTGTTAATCAAGTCATGCGCATGCTTCATAAAAAGGGGTGTAACTTTTGATCCGTCCGTCGGATATAGAGTTTTCGATTTTCTTTACAATTTCAGAATTTTTAGGGTCTTTTCGTGCATCATTTACTGTTTTGACTTTGCACGATTAAAGTTTACTGGTACAAAATAATTGTTTGAAATTTGGGCATAAAAGTAATTATTCGGTGACTGATTGTTTTGCATAAAGTCTGTGTTATGAGTCATTTATGCACATGAGATTTATGATTTTGTTAATCACCAAAGTGGTCAAAATCAGAATAATTATTTAGTGCATAAGTGAAATAATGATTATTGATAGAAATTGCCAGTTATAATAATACCAATTAAAACTGGCGTCACTAATGATAGAACCTGAGAACTTACCCAAAGGAAAGTCTTGTTCTATAACTAGTTGACATGATGAGGTTTAATAGATATTTTGATTAAATAAATATTGATCATCCAAAGATGTCAGTTTTTTTTTTAATTGAATATATTTATTACCTACTTATGTTTTGGTATTTAAATTATGTTAAGTATAAGATAGTATCTACCCAAAGGAGTGCTATATTATACTATTATGTCTACATCTGAATCGCGTTAGTTATGAGCTTATAGTTATTTCATTTTTTTTATTTTGCAGTAGCTCCCATGAATACACATGCTTCATCTGTTACATTGTTCACTGGTGTTAATTTTTCTGAATGGAGAGAACAAGTCAATTTCCATTTAGGTGTTCAGGATCTTGACTTGGCACTCCTTGAGAATAAACCTGCTGCTCTTGAAGCAGCTAGTACTGAGGCAGAAAAAACACACCATAAAGCATGGGAACGCAGTAACAGATTGAGCCTTATGTTTATTAAGATGACTGTTGCTAACAACATCAAGTCAACAATTCCACAAACAGAAAGTGCTAAGGAATATATGCAGTTTGTGGAAGAGCGTTTTCGTTCAGCTGATAAGTCACTCGCTGGTACTCTTATGGCAGAACTCACGACCATGAAGTTTGATGGGTCGCGAACTATGCAAGAGCACATTATAGAGATGACTAATCTTGCAGCAAGGTTAAATTCCCTGGGACTTACAGTAGAGGATTCTTTTCTTGTCCAGTTTATCCTGAACTCGCTACCTTCTGAATATGGACCTTTTCAGATTAACTATAACACTATAAAGGATAAGTGGAATGTTAATGAATTGGCCAGTAGACTTGTTCAGGAAGAAGGACGTTTGAAAAATCAAGTGAATCACTCAGTAAGTTTCGTGAGTAATAGAGCTGGTAAAGAAAAGAAAAGAAAATCAAGTCATTTCAAGAAGAAAAAGGCACCTGCTAAGAATGGGCAGGATAAGGAAAAGAAGGAACTAAAGGATGTTCAATGTCATTTCTGTAAAAAGAAAGGACATTATCAAAGTGATTGTCCGAAAAGGATAGCTTGGTTCGAAAAGAAAGGTAATTATCTATCTTTCGTATGTTTTGAATCAAATTTAGTTGAAGTTCCAATTAATACATGGTGGCTTGATACTGGTGCTACAACTCATGTTTCCAATAATATGCAGGGATTTCTTACGATCCGAACCATAAATCCAAATGAAGATCGTTTTCTCTTTATGGGAAACGGAATGAAATCTTCAATTGAAGGCATTGGGACTTATCGTCTAATTCTAGAAAGTGGATATGTATTAGACTTATACAGTACCCTTTATGTACCTTCATTATCTAGAAACCTTATTTCAGTGAGTAAGTTGGATATTTCTGGTTTTAGATGTATGTTTGGATCTGGTTGTTTTGATTTATATAAGAATACTGATAATGTTGGTTCTGGTATTCTAATTGATGGTTTATATAAATTGAAACTGAATGACACTTATGCGAATACCTTGCTGAATGTAGTAAATAATGTTGGATGTAAACGTAGCATGTTGAATGAAAATTCTGCTTTCTTGTGGCATAAAAGACTAGGTCATATATCCAAAGAAAGAATGATGAGATTAGTAAGTAATGAAATTTTGTCAAATTTGGACTTTAGTGATCTAGAATTATGTGTGGATTGTATTAAAGGTAAACAAACCAAACATAATAAGAAAGGAGCCACTAGAAGCAGCGAGCTTCTTGAAATAATACACACTGATATTTGCGGACCTATGGACACTTCAGCCTTTAATGGAGAAAAGTATTTCATCACTTTTATTGACGATTTTTCCCGTTATGGTTATGTCTATTTGCTTCATGAAAAATCTCAATCTGTGAATGTCCTTGAGACGTTTGTAAAGGAAGTTGAGAGGCAATTAGATAAAAAGGTGAAAATCATAAGGTCTGATAGAGGTGGTGAATATTATGGTAAATATAATGAGTCAGGCCAGTGTCCAGGTCCATTTGCAAAATTCCTCGAAAGTTATGGCATATGTGCGCAATACACAATGCCAGGTACACCACAGCAAAATGGTGTAGCAGAAAGGCGCAATAGGACGTTAATAGATATGATTAGGAGTATGATGTCAGATTCTACACTACCTAAGAATTTGTGGTCGTATGCTCTCAAAACCGCTAATTATTTGTTGAATAGGGTTCCTAGTAAAGCTGTTCAAAAGACTCCTTTTGAGTTATGGACTAACAGGAAACCTAGCTTAAGACACCTGCATGTTTGGGGTTGTCCAGCGGAAGCGAGAATTTATAATCCACATGAAAAGAAATTAGATTCTCGAACGTTCAGTGGGTACTTTTTAGGTTACCCTGAGAAATCTAAAGGGTATGTGTTTTACTGTCCTAATCATAGTCCAAGAATTGTAGAAACCGGGTAATGCAAGATTCATTGAGAATGGTGAAGTCAGTGGGAGTACTAGAAGAGAAATAGTAGAAATAAAGGAAACAAGGGTAAATGTTACATTGCCTAGAATAGTTCCTCCATCTACTATTACTCCAAATGTTGTTCCAGCTGTTGTAGAACAGCATGATGATAATGAACAACATATAAATGAAGAAGTACTTCCTGAAGGAAATGACTTACATAATGCTGATATGCATGAACCACAACAAGTAGCATTAAGAAGATCTCAAAGAGATCGTAGGTCAGCTATTTCTAATGATTATGTGGTTTATATGCAAGAATCAGATTATGATATTGGAATCAATAAGGATCCAGTTTCGTTTTCACATGCTGTAGAAAGTAAAGAGTCAAAGGAATGGATTAATGCCATGAAAGAAGAACTGAAATCCATGCAACAGAATGAAGTTTGGGATCTCGTTGAGTTACCACATGGCTGTAAAAGAGTCGGATGCAAATGGGTTTTTAAAACCAAACACGACTCTAGTGGTAATATCGAACGGTATAAAGCTAGACTTGTTGCTAAGGGTTACACTCAGAAAGATGGTGTTGATTACAAGGAGACATTTTCTCCTGTTTCGAAAAAGGACTCACTAAGAATACTAATGGCATTAGTAGCTCATTATGATTTGGAGTTGCATCAAATGGATGTGAAAACAGCCTTTCTGAATGGAGAACTTGATGAGGATATTTATATGGATCAACCTGAGGGTTTTTCTGTAGAAGGTAAAGAACAATTGGTGTGTAAACTTAAGAAGTCAATATATGGGCTTAAACAAGCATCCCGGCAATGGTATATTAAGTTCAATGCCATTATTACATCTTTTGGTTTTAAGGAAAGTACGGTTGATCACTGTATATACCAAAAGATCAGTGGGAGCAAGTTTATTTATCTGGTCCTTTATGTTGATGACATCTTGCTTGCTGCAAATAATTTAAGCATATTGCATGAGACTAAGGAATTTCTCTCAACGAACTTTGAAATGAAAGATATGGGAGAGGCATCCTATGTGATTGGAATAGAAATATTCCGTGATCGATCACAAGGAATATTGGGATTGTCTCAGAAAGGGTATATCGAAAGGATTCTAGAGAGATTTGGAATGAGTAAGTGTTCACCTGGGACAATTCCTGTACAGAAAGGTGATAAATTCAATCTCATGCAATGTCCTAAGAATGATGTTGAACGAAAGGAAATGGAATCAATTCCATATGCATCTGTTGTTGGTAGCCTAATGTATGCTCAAACCTGTACTAGACCGGATATCAGTTTTGCGGTCGGTATGTTAGGAAGGTATCAAAGTAATCCAGGAAGGGAACATTGGCAAGCTGCAAAGAAAGTTTTGAGGTACTTACAAGGCACGAAAGATTACATGCTCATATATAGAAGATCCAATGAATTGGAGGTGATTGGATATAGCGATTCAGATTTTGCTGGATGCATCGATACTAGAAAATCGACTTTTGGTTACCTGTTTATGATTGCTCAAGGTGCCATATCATGGAAAAGTGCGAAACAAACTATCGTTGCTTCATCTACTATGGAGGCAGAATTTGTGGCATGTTTTGAAGCCACAATTCATGCATTATGGTTGCGGAACTTTATTTCAGGACTTGCGGTTGTCGACACCATTAGCAAGCCGCTGAAAATTTATTGTGATAACTTTGCAGCAGTGTTTTTCTCAAAGAACGACAAGTACTCTAAAGGTGCCAAACATATGGAACTGAAGTATCTTGTTGTGAAAGACGAGGTTCAGAAACAAAGAGTGTCAATCATGCACATCAGGACAGAACTTATGATTGCAGACCCTTTGACGAAAGGGTTACAGCCAAGACAATTTAAGGAACATGTTCAAAGAATGGGTCTTGGTTGTATTAATAATTATTGATGTGTGACATTCTGAGCTCTTTTATATGTTTCTGATATACAATTATGTGTCTCTTGTTTTAATGTAGTAGTACGTATTTTATGTAATTTTAAACAAGAAAGAGTCTTATAAAGATATTATGTTTAATCATTATGATATAAGACATTATGTGGACCATTATGTTGTTTTATATAAATTATGAGTATGAATTGATGGATTGCTGGTATTGTAGTGTATGGAAGGGAATGCATTGAATTAATAATGCACAACCGCCATAACTCTCAGCAATTTATCATAGTATGATGTTCAACACTTGATATTATGAATAATCGGGTCAAGTGGGAGAATGTTAGACATCTGCTATTAGAAACTGCTTAGGTGCCTCGTATGTTTGACACATTGGGACATGCTAAGACATGTGTCAAACTTGAGTTTAACACGTCCTGACACATGGGATATAGATACGCAGGACTTGGGAACGTGTCTTGTTTAGTTCAGGACACATTACTTTTAACGTTATGCAGTTTCTAATCTTAATGTGACCCGATTAATTAAGTCATAAATAGATCGCTCTATAATTAAAGCATTAGATCTGTTATTAAATCTTAAGCGTTGAATTGGTATATGATGGACGTACCAGATTTAGAGTTAAATGTTATATAAAGGATTGGGTCCTTTCTCTCCCTGTTAAGAGTCGCATTCTTCTCCATCAAGAAACGCATAAAGAAATAGGGTCAGAGAGAGAAACTGAATTCTGAGAACAAGAGTAACCGTCAGGAGTCAGAAGAAAGAAGATGGCAGCCGTTACATCTTCCGTTGTTAATCAAGGTATGTCATCTTAAACAATAGATCATATTAAGTTTTGCATGTGAAATATTCGGTATTGATGATCTTTGGGCTGTTAATTGAATTGTTCATAATTAATCAAGAAAGATATCAGAGATTTCCAAATTTAACAATTGATGCAAGGAAGATAAATTGTGCCCCTCTCAAATTTAATCTCCTTGATGCCTCCATTGCATCGCTTAAATTTGATCCCAGCATTCCTTAATTTTACTGCACGAGGGATGCTTTCGACGTCATTAATATGCGTTTGGGCGATGCGTTTGGGCAGTTTGTTCTCCTCATCTCGTCCACGCTCTGAAAACAGAATAAGAGTGTGCAACAAACCCAGAAGATGAACTTTTTCATCTCGTTGTGGCCAGGACCATTTATTCTCATCAATTTCATATTCGAAAGGGTTGACGTCCCCAAAAAATGATAAAATCATTTCCTTCAGCACATTCTCGACATCTTCGGCCGAGTCGAGCTCCAATTCTAGTAGCTTATGGAGAACGATTAAAGGGACTTGGTTTTCAAGCTTCAAAATGTCTCTCAGTATATCACTTGCAGTACGATAAATCTTAGTTGTCTTAAATATAGGTTCATAGTAATCACTGGCTCCGTGCACGTCCCAACTCAGAGTCCTCAATATTTCTAGAATGAAGCAACCATCCAAACATAGCATTAGAGCTAGAGTCTCTCCTTCGCACTCCAATTTTTCTTCGTAGTTGTCCCTGATCTTGTTCTCCAGCTCTAAAATCTTGCCCTTTGCAAGATTGTAGAAAGTCATTTTATTTGGATCATCGGAGAGGTTCCTAACATTAATATTGAACCTCCGGCTTGCCATTCGATGGAGAGCTCTTCTTTTGTGAATGTCCATTGGACGAAGCTCTGCAGTTCTGTTATGATATGGACCCAACGAAACCCTTGTAGGAACATATGCTTCTCTTTTCTCAGAGTCTGTTATGAGGGCATTGGGAACTCTAAATATGGACACAACGGACGGCGGCGATCTGAGATCAACATCGGAGCTGTCTGAAATCCATTCATCTGGATAGCAGATCCAATCCTCTGGTTCTTTCCCGTTACGACCAGACATTTTATTACAACAATTCCAATTCCGGTTCCGATGCAGAGATTATTCTTCTGTCTCTCTCTTGGGCAGAAACACGGAGCTAATGCTTATTTGCGCCTCCATGGAACCTATCTCTTTTAAAGAAGAAGTCGTGGAATCAGGAACTACCCTTCCCCGTCAACTACTATTCTTCAGGGATGAAATTAACTACCAGCGAGTCTCATCAACTACTTGAACGTTAACATTATTAAAGATAAAGGGGAACCGCGTAGGATAAACAGCAAATAAAACGTTTTGGTGTTTTTTTATATCATGTTTGAATTTATGTAATTTTGCAATTTCAGCAATCAAACTAAATAATGGATTTTGAAACTACTCAAATTGTCAAAATCACATTTAAACCAATAGAAATCACACTATGAACCATTATTCCCCGAATCGAGGGCGTTGCGTTTTGATCGTCCGGTCTGCTACTCTCCGAGTGACACTAAGTATTTATTCGAAAAGAGTATTTATTTGTGAGTTTTTCTAAGAAATTGGATCGAAAGTGTTACGAATTAGCACAATTCTTGGCCGGTATCATCAACCTTATGTGTCAATAAAGGCTCGCAGTTCTCTAATCATCACTTTTATGGTTACACCGGCCGGCAGGTTGACTACCTTTTATAATTATAAATTTTGATCTTGTGAACAACATTCTTAACTTCCACTAAGACGAAAATACTTCTAGCTTTATTCATTAAATACAGAAGTCAGAAAATACTTCTCGTTGTATTCATTAAATACAGCAGTTGGATTAAATGATTTATTTTCCTTCCAAATTCATAATTTTAATTTATTTGATTAATATTAAATACAGTGATAAGTGTATAGATATTATTTTATATTTTGGACTTTATGATCTTCATGTATTGTTATGCTCAAATGGATCTTGATTAAGATTTAAATAAATTTAAGTTAAGCCACAGTTAGGAAAATAGACATGTTTGTATTAATTACAACTTTAATATTTATATTAGTTTAATGTTTATATTAATTAGTTTAATGTTTAGCCTTTGTTTAACAACCAACCATCTCCACAAAACTAAGTGGTTGGCTACACCATTACTTCAACCAAATATAAATGGAAGTAGAGTGCTCTTGCATTAATTCACTCATAACTTTTAGTAGTTTTCACCAATGTATAGCATAGTGGTGGTGGGGTCTTATAAGTGACTCGATATAGACCTAGGTATTAACTCCATAAAGCTAATTACCTTGCATTTTTATTTTAGAATTTGACGTGGATTGCGGCCTATGCTTTTCTAGGATTGTACGAGGATGAAACAAGTGTACTGTCGAGATTGATTCTAAGGGAGTTGTTCAAAATTAGAAATAAGTAATTATAAAAAAAATTAAAAATAACTGGTAGTTGATGAATCGATAAGTGGAACTAATGGATGCATGGATAACTCTAGCTAATGAATGGATAACCAACTGTTCATAGTAGATAACTAGAAGAATGTGAGATATTAAAAAGAAAAGAATATAAAAAATAATTGATGGTACATAAATGCATAGATAACTTATAAGTGATGAATGGATAACCAATAAGTAAAACATTTTATAAATGCTAAGTAGAGTAACCAAACATTTTTTCACTTAGCAGTTTTCACCAACCTATAGCATAGTGGTAGGGTCTTTTCACTAACTTATAACGCGGTAGTAAAGTTTTATGACTAATTCCATGGAAAGCTAGGTACCAACCTTGCTGGACTAATTATGCCGTAGGCGTTTCACCATGAAAGTCCATAACCTCCACGTCGGCTAGATTCCTCGCTCATGGAGCGAATGGAATCTTGCCACATGGAGGTTGCTCTCAGTCCGTTGGATAAACTCCTTGCGAACCGGACGTCGATTTAGTCTTCTCCGGGTTTTTCCTGGTTTTCCCTGGTTCCCTCTGGCAGCTTGGTCTGGCTTCAAGGTTTTCTGTTAGCCACACTGATGCTCGACTAGAGAGCCACGGAGCTGTCGCCGTGCTCTCCTATGATGTAGGCCTGCACATCTTGCGCGTTCACATCCAGATAAGCTCCAGACTTGCCTGCTGTTGCGGAAAAGATACGCGGACTTGCCTGCCGTTGCAGAAAAGATACGCGGATTTCCTGCCTTTGCGAAAACATGAAATGGAAGGGCGAGGAATCGATAGCCAAATGGTTCCTCCGTTGCGGGAAAGATACGAGGACTTGCCCGCTGTTGCGAAAAAGATATGCGGACTTGCCCGCCGTTGCGGAAAAGATACGCAGGCTTGCCCACCTTTGTAGAAAGAGAACCCAAGTTTGCCCACCGTTGACAAGGGAGAAAGCGTAAGGCAGGAAATTTAGCCAAATGGTTCCGCCATTGCGGAAAAGATACGCGGACTTGCCCGCATTTGCGGAAAGAGAATTCAAGTTTTCCCGTCGTGGATAGGCGCGAAAGCGTAAAGCGAGAAATTTAGTCGAGTTTTATCCGCTTTTGTGGAAAAGAGAAGCGAAATTTTCCAAGCGTGCGGGTGATTTTACGTAACTTAAGTGAAACAATTCATCAGAGAAGAAGGAAAGGTTCATCTGCCCTTTTGCAGAAGAGTTGATCAAATATGTCCGCCTTTGCAGAAAAAATAGGCGAGTTCCTCCGGGCATGTGATTCAATCAGGCAACCGAATGAACAAACCCCCCCCCCCCCCTGCACAGAAAAATGCAGTTTTGTTTTGGTTTTCTGAGATGGGCCTCTGCATTGCTTCGATTGAATCATCCATTTCCCGCAGATCAAATAATTTTTTTATGCATTTAGTTTTCAAAAATAAACATATTCCCATTGTAAGGCTTCGATCCATCTCTACATGGCAAAAGCTTACTAGGTATAAATTTTCTTTTTCTAAAGTTGAGCATTCAATTACGGATTGGACATGGAACAACCTTCTATAAGGTTTCCCACATCAACATTTATTTCCTTGGGTTTAATCCATCACGAAGTTATGAATATCGGTTGAGCCATATAGATCTTTTCCTATTGACGTAGACCTAAAGTTAACGGATTGGACCTGCTATACATTGTATCTTCTGCAAATACAAGAACAGATTTCAATGCAAGAATGCTTAAATGTGCTCAGACACCAATGCACCACCGCCTTTCCTCGTAATCCTTTATAAATTTCAATGGGTCAAGCCTCTGTGATTGTATTATTGTTTGCTACTATTATTGTGACATCGGCTCACTTATTCGAATCCCCGTCAATTTACGAAGCAACGGTCCTCTTTAGGAGGCAAAGCTTTTTGTTTTCTATTCAAAATCAAGGTTTTCCTCTCAAACCAAACTCATATTTGTTGTTATAACAACCAAGAAGGTTCTGCTGTATTTTTTTTGGATGGCCCAATGACATGTCAAATCATAAAAGATAAATACTAAAATTCAAGTTATAAGATCCTAGAGGTATTGCTATTGTTAGACAATGAAATTATTGTAAATTTAATTGAAACCACATGTTTATGATATAAGGAAAGTGTAGATAAAATATGATCTTTGGATGATAAGCATGGACATAAAGGCTAAAATGCCCATACATGTCTAAGGTATCTCTACCTAGAATCCACACAAATAAACTTATGAATTTGTATAGATCTACAATTATTAACTTAGATATTGACAAACATGCAATGTAGTGGGTAAATATCAACAACATGGGTCACATAATAGAATACCTAAAGTTGATGCAACTTCTACTGGTTAGAAATCTTCTTTTCACTTTGTCTGTTGTATGATACTATGATTACATCTAGAGAAACTAACAATTTGATTAATTGGTAGTAGAACGCTTCTGTTGGCACATCCTAGCACCCCAAGATGATGCTTAACATGTATCTTTAAAATTAAAGCTCTGCACTTTAAATCGCAGAATTGAACCTCCCATCTTGATCTCCATTCTTCTTTTGCAAGTTCCTTTCAATAGACAAATAATATAGTCAAAACTAAATAGCAATGTTGTAAGTGCCATCCATACATTTATTATGCTAAAGCAATCCCTGGTTATCACATTACATGAGTGATGATTTACACTACAATACCAATCAACATCACCATCATGACAAGCATAAAAGGAGGTAGCTGTAGACTTACAATCACATTTTATAATACAAAAGTAACATAAGATAGTTTCAGATTTGAGAACCAAAAATACACGAATTCAACATCAAACTAAGCCAAACCAAACAGATATCTAAAATGCAATTTTAATGTTGGAAGTTTAAAATAAGTTCCAACATATCATTGCATTTCCCGAAAAAGCTATTTGGTCCCAATCCACATCCATCACCATTCACAACCACACAACGAACCACCATTCACATTTTATAATACAAAAGTAACATAAGATAGTTTCAGATTTGAGATCCAAAAATACACGAATTCAACATCAAACTAAGCCAAACCAAACAGATATCTAAAATGCAATTTTAATGTTGGAAGTTTAAAATAAGTTCCAACATATCATTGCATTTCCCGAAAAAGCTATTTGATCCCAATCCACATCCATCACCATTCACAACCACACAACGAACTACCATTCACAAACCTATGGAAAGCATGAAAATACATGTAAACAAGGAAAAACACCATGCTAGGCCTGCTAAGCAACCTGGAGTGTCAATTAAGATAAGTTACCTGCCTCTAGCCACAACAACGACACCCAAGAGGATCCATAACAACTAATTCCATCAAATTTACTATGCACTTTTTATGGTTAGTACTCTGCATTTGTTTCATTGTTTGCTAGAATTAAATTTCAAAATTGTGGGACTTATTTGATAATCTTATATTTTAGGGATGAAATTAACGTTAACATTATCTAAGGATAAAGGGGAACCGCCTAGCATAAAGAGCAACTAAAACGTTTTGGTGTATTTTTATCAAACTAAATACTGGATTTTGAAACTACACAAATTGTCAAAATCATTATTAAAGTAATAGAAATTGAATTTATGTGATTTTGAAATTTCAACTGCTGGATTTTGAAACTACTCAAATTGTCAAAATCACAATTAAACCAATAGAAATTGAATTTATATGATTTTGAAATTTCAACTGCTGGATTTTGAAACTACTCAAATTGTCAAAATCACAATTAAAGCAATAAAAATTGAATTTATGTGATTTTGAAATTTCAACCGCCGGATTTTGAAACTACTTAATTGTCAAAATCACAATTAAAGCAATAGAAATTGAAATTATGTGATTTTGAAATTTCAACGGCTAGATTTTGAAACTACTTAAATTGTCAAAATCACAATTAAAGTGATAGAAATTAAATTTATGTGATCACAATTAAAATAATAGAAATTGAATTTATGTGATTTTGAAATTTTAAAGGCTGGATTTCGAAACTACTCAAATTGTCAAAATCACAATTAAAGCAATAAAAATTG
The DNA here is from genome assembly GCA_027924585.1 of Larix kaempferi. Classification (NCBI taxonomy): domain Eukaryota; kingdom Viridiplantae; phylum Streptophyta; class Pinopsida; order Pinales; family Pinaceae; genus Larix; species Larix kaempferi. The sequence continues at coordinate 8,512,782 of BSBM01000123.1, forward strand.
AATTTATGTGATTTTGGAATTTCAACTGCTGGATTTTGAAACTATTCAAATTGTCAAAATCACAATTAAGGAAATAGAAATTGAATTGATGTGATTTTGAAATTTCAACTGCTGAATTTAGAAACTACTCAAATTGTCAAAATCACAATTAAAGCAATAGAAATCACACTTTGAACCATTATTCCCCGAATCGAGCGCGTTGCGTTTTGATCGTCCGTTATACTACTCCGAGTGACACTAAGTATTTCTTTGAAAAGGGTCTTTATGGCGTAGAAATAATTAGAAACTTGTGGTTGTCAGCTTTTCTAAGAAATTGGATCGAAGGTGTTACGAATTAGCACAATTCGGCGATCAAATTTTGGGTGGGTATCAGAAAATACTTTTGGTCATATTCATTAAATATAGCAGTTAGATTGAATGATTTAATTTTTTTTTTAAATTTATGATCTTAATTTATTTGATTAACATTAATTAAATTGATAGGTGTATAGATATTATTTGTTATTTTGATTTATACGGATAGGTGTATAGATATTATCTGTTATTTTGGATTTTCTTGAGTGGATCAATAGGATTAATCTAGAAGAACAAGTGTACAATGGGGATTCATTTCATGGTCGTCATATATTGTTATGCTCAAATGCATCTTGATTAAGATTTAAATAAGCTTAAGTTAGTGGTTAGGAAAAGGGGTATGTTTATATTAATTACAACTTTAATGTTTATGTTAGTTTAATGTTTATATTAATTAGTTTAATGTTTAGCCTTTGTTTAACAACCAACCATCTCCACAAACTTTAACAACCAACCATCTCCACAAACTTTAACAACCAACTAGCCTTTGTTTAGCCTTTAGCCTTTGTTTTTATTTTTATTTTTATATTACCTCTTCAAACAATGTGGTTAACACATTATCTCAAGTTTTTTTTTATTAAATTAAACATTTTTTTAAATTTAAAAAAATTATAAAGCTCCTTCTTGATTCCAAATTCTTAGTAATACAATTTTAGATGTAACACAATAGATGAGAAAACTAGAAATGAATTGTGAAGCATCACCATGGTAATAATCATTACTTTGTGAAATTTAACCATAGTAAACGACTTTGGGTTTGAACCCAATGGTTTATTTCTATACATGGTTGTTCTTGCTTTGTGTTGTTCATTGTCATCTTCACTTGGTCAGAGGTGAATCTACGTGGGAGCTTTATGTGTCAATAAGTTAAATTTTTTGATAAAATTTCATACTTCAGAATTTTCAAAATTTTAATTGACAGTGGAAACTTCATATTCAGATATTCTGTAGTAGTTCATTAATTTATTTAACATGGAAATTTTATTTAACATGGACATAAACAATGGAAATGATGGGAACTATATATGTCGCCGTCACCTTTGTCATCAAACTCCTCTAGAACTGAACATGGAACAAATGAATCATTTGGGGATGATGACCCTGTCTCTGAGCATGAGCCGATTGAGAATGCGAATGTGCTCCGTCCTTCTGATTCCTCCCCTGTCATATCGGTTACCCCTGGGATTCCTATCTCAGCTTCCCCGACTGTTGTTATAGGTAGCGACTCTGAGACCCCTATATTGGCTAGAATGGATGGTGGGGTGGGGGGGGATTCAGTGATCCCTGTCGGATCCAAACTGGTGGCTGATGTCTTATCGGGGGGGCCCCGGAGATAAGAATCATGTGTCTTTGCCGGGAACTGAAGGCCTGGACTGTGGACCGAATTCATCTATGGATCCCTGCGAAAAGATTTTACTTATTCCATCTTATTCGGAGATGGTGAAGAGGGAGCCTATCCCTACTTACTTTAGAAACCGGTTGATTGACGAGTCAGTGGCTACTGACAGGGATGCAGGTGCCTCGTTGGACTTGAAACCCCCTATTCGGGTGGGGCTAGGAGACAGTTCCTCTGTATTACCGTCTAGTACAATGGGGGATATATGTGTACAAAAGGGGGCCCACAGGGTTGGACTGGCCCCGGATTTCTCTCCTCTAAAAACGAGGAGTGCTAGGAAAAACAAAAAGGTCACCATGGGGGGGGGTGTGGATGGCCAGTGCGGTATAGACTCCCCCACTACTTCTGATACCTGGGCTCTTAGAGCAATGAAATCCCTAGCAAGGGTTAGGAAATGATTTTATTCTCTTTAAATATCAGGGGTGTGGGGGGTCTACCCAAACAATTGGCCCTCAAACGAGTTCTACATATTACAAATCCTGACTTGATACTTCTCCAGGAAACTATGGTGTGCGGTGAAAAGGCATGATCCTTTTTTAACAAAATCAAGCCAGGTTGGATGGTTTGCACTGTGGATGCTGTTGGACTTTCTGGTGGACTTTTAGCTGCTTGAAATCCCTTGGTTTTAAGACTTTGTCCATCTATCACCTCCCTGGGTATATTATTATCTGGCAATATCACGGGGGTGGAGAAAAATATTAATATTATCAACTGTTATGGGCCATACTCTGACAGGGTGACTTTCTGGGATAATGCTATCACGGATCATCTTCTGGAATTGGAAAACTTAATACTAGCTGGGGATTTAAACTTCACTTGGGGTGACGAGGAGGTTTGGGGCAATGTGGCTCGGAGGGACCTGCTGGGAACATACTTTTGTGATCTCTTCATGAAATTTTCCCTGGTTGATGTAGCTCCGTGTCCATTGGCTCCAACTTGGTCAAATGGTCGAATGGGGGATATGATGATTCAGAAATGAATTGACCGTTTCTTTATATCAGAAACTCTTCTGGGTAGCCTTCAGAACTACAGATCCTGGATACATCAAATAAAAATCAGTGATCATCTACCTATTATCCTTCAATTTGATGTTGAAGCTGCACACAATAGCTATCCTTTCAAATTCAATTCAACATGGCTCTCGGACGGGGACTACACCCTGGGCGTGAGGACTAAATGGAAACTGTTGGATGTTTCGGGGGAACGTTCTGCAATGGACAAGTTGGCGGTGAAACTTAAGGCTATCAAAGACTATACTATTAAGTGGGAAAAGAACAAAAAAGCTATGATGAGTAGAGAAATTGTTGAGATTGAGAAGGATATGAAAGCTCTGATGCAGAGCTCAATTGGGACTGGGTTAAACCCTGGAGATGCGATAAAACTCTCATCTATGGAGAGCCATAAATTAAAAATCCTTCTTATTCAAGAGGAAACTTGGCGGCTGAAGAGTCGAACTATATGGCTCAAATCCGGGGACCAGAACACAAAATTCTTTCACCAGTATGCGGACTCTCGACGGATGCATAATGCTATTTGGGACCTTAATGATCACTGTGGCCGGAGGATTTGGGGGGCTGAGGAATTGATGGAGGAGGCTACCTGACACTTCCAGGAATACTATTGTGACCCAAAGAACACATCTCTGGCTGAACAGTTTAAGGTTATTATCGAATATCCTCGAATATTCAATGATGAGGAGGGGGACGATATATTTATGGAAGTTACTTTGAGTGATGTGGAAAACACGTTACACGGATTTGCTAAGGATAAATCCCCTGGGCCGGATGGGCGGTCGGTGGAACTATTTATACACTTCTTTGATATTATGGGGGAGGACATCAGATTGGCTGTGGAGGAATCCCGAAAACTTGGCACTGTCTCTGGGGCACTAAACTCAACATATCTGGCCCTTATTCCGAAAACATCACACCCGGATAGCTATAATGATTTTAGACCTATTTCCCTCTGCAATTTAGTATACAAGATTATTTCAACGAGCATTGCAGACCGGATCAAACCTTTCCTTTCCAAACACATTTCAATGGAGCAGTATGGGTTCTTGCAGGGCCGACAGATCCATGATGCGGTGGGGGTGGCTCAGGAAATACTACATTCAGTAAAACAGAAACGCCTTGATGCTCTTATTCTACAACTGGATTTGGTGAAAGCATATGATAGGGTGAATTGGGACTTTTTGAGATTAATTCTAATTCAGATTGGTATGCCATGGAAGGTGATGAAATGGATTATGGCCTGTACAACCTCGGTCAATTATGCTATATTGATTAATGGACATCCCACGGAATTCTTTAAGGCTTCCCGGGGCCTACGTCAGGGATTCCCACTCTCGCCACTCCTTTTTCTTTTGGTCATGGAAGGACTGAGTTTATCCATTCATAGGGCGAAGCGGGAGGGGTTGATTGAAGGTATCAAGCTTACTAGAGATATAGCTGTTACACACTCTTTGTTTGTGGATGATGCTATGCTGTTTGGTAAAGGTATCCTTACTGAGTGGGTGCAATATAAGAGGATTCTTGATTTGTTCTGCTCAGTAACTGGTATGATTATCAGTTACATTAAATCTCAGTTTTTAAAATACTCTCTTGAGATGGATGTTGAATGTGCGATTAGCTCTGTTCTCCCATTAAAATTTCTGGAGATGGAGGCCGGAACCAAATACCTTGGATTTTTCTTGAAGCCTTGGAATTACCTGGTGAATGACTGGTCTTGGCTCATCAGACGATTTGAAGGACGTATTAGTCACTGGAGTTACTGTCATTTATCATTGGGGGGTAGACTAACGCTGGCAAAAGCTGTTTTACAAAATTTGGGAGTGTACTGGTTCTCACTATGCAAAATCCCAAGAACCATACTATGTCTGATTCGCCGGAAGTTGTATAACTTTTTATGGTCGGGTGGTGGTACACTTACAAAATTTCACTTAATAAAATGGTCTACTTTGGCCCGTCCCTGGAAATTGGGGGGATGGAACATAAAGGAGATGGATCTATTTGTAAAGGCCCTGCATGCTAAAAGTCTTTGGCGTGCTCTCTTCGATAATTCTGTATGGGGCAACATTATTAGGGCTAAGTACTTGAAAAATATCCCTGTTTCAAACTGGATTCGCTTGGACCGGCCTACTACAGTGGGGGTGTCTAACTTCTGGAATGGATTGATGGGATCGTTCAAGATTATTTCACAATGGATTGCTTGGAAGCCTGGCAATGGCCGTGACATCAAATTGGGACTTGACCCGATCGTGGGGGGTCCTTCGGGACATACCCTCTCGATGGAACTAAGGACTCATCTCAGATCTAATGGATACTGCACACTGGCACATGCGGTTGGACAATACAAGGATGGACGATCACTTTGGATCACAGCTTCACAGCTGGGATTATCTGGTTCTTTGGGAAACGAATGGGATGGTTATATCAGGTCCTTTTATCAATCAAACCTTCAATTACCAGACTCGACTGACAGACTGACTTGGTCGTGGGATGTGTCTTGTGGTAAGGTCACTGCGAAATTGGCATATGATGCGATGTTTGCTGAATCCCACTTTGAGGTTAGCTGGTGGAAAAAGGCTATATGGAAGATGAATATGCCACTCAAGATAAAGTGCTTTATCTGGCTTGCGTTATCGAACATGGTTCTCACTTGGGACAACCTCTGTCGCCGTGGATTCAATGGTCCGGGTTGGTGTTCCCTTTGCTGCACACTGGAGGAGACTGTTGATCATCTATTTTCGTCTTGTCAATTCATACGTGATCTGTGGAAACATATTGCACATAATGCAGGTGTTCAATTTTGCTGGGGTTTCCACTCACTTTGTGATTTTCTGGAAGCTTGGTCTCATCACACCACAGATTGTGCGGAGCTCCCATACTTCATGATCTGGGAAGTTTGGCGAACCTGCAACACATGTATATTTGAAAATGTGAAACCCTACTGAGCTGGTTTATGTTAGAAGATCATAGTTGCATACAAGGAATATAACACTACTATTGGTGCTGTTGTGGGAAAGAAGCCACGGTATCTGAAAAATCGATTGACTCCTCCAATCCTGGTTTTTCCTTGTGGTTTCTTTGATGGGGCTGCTATGTGCCAGAATGGCTCGGGTGGGTCGGGTGCAACTTTACACATTTCCAACTCTATCTCTGTCATCTTTGGTTAAATTTGGGTAATGGAACAAATACTAGAAGTGAGATATGTGCCCTTTGGCTTTTACTGTATTGGGCCCGTCAGAGGAAGATCACTTCTCTTGTTACTTTTGGTGACTCTTCGGCTATTATCTCCTGGGCTAGGGGCACCTCTCCTCTCAATGTTCTACTACTCTCACACTGGCTAGAAGCGGCGAGGAAGCTCATTCTCGAATTTGAGCATATTCATTTTGAACATATCTATAGGGAGGTGAATTAGGAGGCGGATATGCTCTCTAAGCGGGCTCTCTACTCTCAGGCAGGGGTCATCATGTGGCAGGAATGGCGGGATGATATACTTTTTTCACATGGTTCTCAACAGCTTCATTGGACATGATGATTGATACCTATTTTGCTAGTTCACTTATGTTTTCTTGACTGATGCATGCGGTATATATATTTTATATGACTTTTAGTGTATGTGTGCAGATGCTTAATATTCCTGAGTTCAACTACTTGTTGGGCTTTATATTTACTCTTATTATACTTGCGGCATATACTTCTGCATCTGCGGATGTTTTTTTGGTATCTACTGTTATGGTACATTCTCGGCATTACCCTCCCCTGGATGTTGACATACTTCATTACCGGCTGGAGATGCTCTTGATGTTAGGCATATGGTTTTGTTATATCCTTGGGTCCTATTTTTTGAACCATACTTTTCTGCTGTTGTGACTTATGGTCACGGTTTAGACTATTGGAGATATTTCTGTTTGAATGTAAGTTTTTGGGACATGTGGCACTACTTATGGAAGTTATCAGACTTTCCTTGTTGACTCTTTCTGCTATTAAGACAGGTTTGTTCTGGGATTATATGATCATATTGTATAATTTGTGATGGACTGACAGCTGGACATATTTTACTATTTCGTATATTAATAGTAAGTTGAATTTTTCTCTGAAAAAAAAAAAGACACTCAAGTCATATTACTTTTGTAACTTTAGAGATACTTTACAAAATATATAGATTGACTCTTTATATTTTTAATATAATGGGAATCATGTTACTCCATTTTTTAATCTTATTTTAATATTTTGTAAACATTTTGTTAATATTTTGCAATCTTAATATTTTTTAAACATTTTGTTATTATTTTGCAATGTTAATATTTGTTTTTGGAGTAGTTACATTATTATATTTTTTGGGTTCTAGTAAATATTTAATATTAAAGATTTTGTTAATATTTTGCAATCTTAATCTCTTTTTTAGTAGTTACATTATTATAATTTCTTTTTTGTTCTTGTAAATATTTAGTTAAATGAATATCCATGACTCATGCTTGAACACAATTAAATATGTTTTTTTTTTCTTACATTAAGCAACACAAGGATATATCAACCACAATTATTTGAATTTATAACTCCTAAGCATAACTTTATATACCATAGGTAGAATGGTCATCATCATAGGAAATCCAATTAAGCCTTAGCATTTATGCTTTGTACATATACTGTCATTGTCTTGTAAGTTTAACAAAACCTTGGGTTGACAATCAAATGACTTGGTGAGATCTCAAAACCACTCATCCTTTGGATACATATATTATTGCTACGATCTATTTTTGATACACACTTAGAAATAAATATGGATTTTGTAGGAGATATGCAACACACATTGCAAATAATGGACACTACTTAGCAGTTTCGAATGATAGTGGGAGAACATTGGGGGAAATGAAATAATCCTAAAGAAGCAACTATTATCATCTAGATTGTCAAATGAGAGAAACCTCTTCCAATCTCTTCGTCATTATATTGCTTTAAATCAAGTCGTCCCATGAAGAATGAGTTAGCATGTTTTTGAGTTACCTTGGGGTTTGAAAGAGATCGAACGGGTTAAGATCTTACTTTAGTATTCCCCCTTTCTTAGTTGTATTCATTTATAATTTTGATGTGACGACCAATGTTTTTGGATGGTGAGAAAACATAGATTTTGTTGTGTTAAAAACCCTACTGTTTCTTCACTTTTAAAATAAATCATATCCATTTAGAAGGATATAATATATGAAATAAAAAATAAAAATATTATAAAACCTTGGCATACTAGAAAATAGATTAGGATATGATGTATGGAAGAAATCTCAAACATAAAAATAAACCACATACAAGAAAGGAGTAAGAAGCACAGACTAATAAGATTGAAATAGAAAATATGTATAGGAAGAATTCACATGGGATGATTGAAAAAATATATAAAATTAAATAAAAGAGGGAAACTAGAGATAATGGAAGGAGGGAAACTAGAGGTAATGGAAGGAGGCATTGCCTTTTAGTTTTGCCACTTATCAAAAAAGGGTTGTGCACCTCGCCTCATGGATTTGGGGAGGTGGGAGACCAAACTAGAGAGGAGAATTCTTCACTCATTCACACTTATTTCACCCTCTGATTGGAGAAGCATTGCTTCTCATCTATAGAATATTATGCTGGAAGCAGATTTTCTATTTTTGTTACAAACTTGGAAATTAAAATATTCTTTCTCAAAGTTATGCAACACACATTGCAAAGAATGAGCAGCATTGCTTAGCAGTTTGGAACAATAGTGGGAGAGCATTGGAAGAAAAGAAATATCTTCCTCAATATATTTCTTTAAACCAAGTTGTCTCAATGAAAAACGAGTTAACATGTTTTTGACTTACCTTGTGGTTTGAACAAGATTGAATGGGTTGAGATCTTATTTTAGTACCCCTTCCTTTCTTAATTGTATTCACTTGTACTTTTGATTTGAAAAGCAATGTTTTTGGATGGAGGGAAAACATAGATTTTGTTGTTTTAAAAACTATATTGTTTCTTCACTTTTAAAATAATTCATATCTAGTTAGGAGGAGATGATATAGAAATAAAAAGTAAAAATATTTAGAAAATAACATACACGAAAATGGAGAATGATATGATGGATAAAATAAAATTAAAACTTAAAAATAAGTGGCATACAAGAACCACAAATTAATAAAATTGAAATAAAAATTACATAGAAGAAGAAATCACATGAGTTGATAGAGAAAAATTATAAAATAAAAAAGAAGAGAGCAAATAAAGATAATGGAAAGAAACATTGCATTTTAACTTTGCCACTTATCAAGTGATAATTGTGCACCTCACTACATGGATGTGGGGAAGTAGGAGGCCAAATTAGAGAGGAAAATATTCTTCATTGATTCACTCTTGTTTCACTCTTTAATTTGATAAGCATTGCTTTTCATCTACCCTCTTATACTAGAAGAGGATTTTCTAATTTTCAAAGAGACTGATGTGGTGACAAACGGTAACAGCGGTTTGTGTCACGTCGTTTGGAGGAGTGCAATCGCCGGCGGCCGAAGTAAACTCGCTGCCCACCGGAGGATGTAGTTGTGGGAAATAGTGATCTATGCGTGTTAGAAATAAGTGTCGAGTCTGAGCAGTGAATAGTGAAAACTGACAAGCTGATTACACATGGTTGTTTCCTTCGACGGAGCTGGTGGGTCGCCGGAGCTAGTGGATACCCATGAGGAACCCATACCTCATGCCATGGATGGATACAGATGGTTCAACAACATAGGTCACAGAATAGAAGACCTGAAGTTGATGCAACTTCTGCTCGTTGGAAATCTTCTCTTCACTTTGTCTGTTGTATGATACTATGATTACATCTAGAGAAACTAACAATTTGATTAATTGGAAGTAGAACGCTGCTATTGGCACATCCTAGCACCCCAAGATGATGGTTGACATGTATCTTTAAAATTCTAGACCTCTCCACTTTAAATCACAGAATTGACCTTCCCATCTTGATCTCCATTCTTCTTTTGCAAGTTCCTTTTAGAAGACAAATAATATAGTCAAAACTAAATAGAAAAGTTGTAAGTGCGATCCATACATTTATTATGCTAAAGCAATCCTTGCTTATCACATTACATGAGTGATGATTTACACCACAATACCAATCAACATCACCATCATGGCCAGCATAAAAAAAGGTAGCTGAAGACTTACAATCACATTTTATAATACAAAAGTAACATAAGATAGTTCCAAATTTTGAGATCAAAAAATACACAGATTCAACATCAAACTAAACCAAACCAAACACATATCTGAAATGCAGTTTTAATGCTGGAAGTTTTTAACAAGTTCCAACATATCATTGCATTTCCTGGAAGAGCTATTTGATCCCAATCCACATCCATCACCATTCACAACTACACAAAGAGAAACACAAACCTATGGAAAGCATGAAAATACATGTAAACAAGGAAAAACACCATGCTAGGCCTGCTAAGCAACCTAGAGTGTCAATTAAAATAATTCAGTTACCTCTAGCCACAACAATGACATCCAAGAGGATCCATAACAGCTAATTCAATCCAATTTACTATGCATTTTTTATGGTTAGTACTCTGCATTTGTTTCATTGTTTGTTAGAATTAAATTTCAAAATTGTGGGACTTATTTGATAATCTTATATTTTGAAATCAATTTATAGAAAATCATTGCCTTCATAGATGAACTCCAATGTACATAATCAACTGAGAAAACGAAATAAATAAAAGAAACTGACATAATTTTACAATAAAAAATGACAAAAGCTTGTAATTAAGCATCTTCTTTCATTATATGTCCTTTGCCATTAGCATAGGTACCACTGAACCAACAACTAGGATATCTGAGTCCAATATCAGTATTATAGCTAAGTAATAAGTAGCCACAATGACCTTAGTACCTCTCTGAATCTTATGATGAACCAATCGGTGCTTGAGTTTTGTAATTTCCCCTACTTCAAAATTATTATATCTCAAAACCTAAGTGAAAATCATTAACAATTGATGGTAAGGATGCAATTAGAGATCATTATTTTCACCATAATCTAATGTATATATATAAATTCCTTCATACATCCCAACAAAATATCCCATTGATAGTAGCTTTAACAGGCATACATAGATAACAAGAAAAATCACATTCTATTTTGCACAACATTGCAGGTGGTCCTTGAGCAGTTACTACCTATTTGTGTATTGACTATGGCATTCTCTAGGCATGTATCTATGGATTTTTCAAGATTTGTAACGTGGAGCGGTTAATGAATATATTTTCTGCGAACTTGGAAATTTCATGGACACACCCTGACCTGGAAAATCCTTCCACTGTGATGTCTTTATTTGAGTATAGAACTGTACTGTAGCTTTTCCTGGAAAAAGGATAACAATAATTTTTCATAAAAAAATTAAAAAAATTCATGAAAAGCAAAAACTAACAAGTATATGCTAGAAGGGACAATAATACATAAGGGATAATTTCATCTATTTGCAAGCATATTCTGATTTACTAATTCATCATATTATAAACAAACCACAATGCTTCACAGTTGTCTAGGAAACATACTAGTCTGAATATGCCATGTACTTGAAGAATATTGGTGTATCTTACCATAAAAGTTAAGGTCACTGGTGAATGATGCCATTGAACCCATGAATGAGAAATAGGGAAATGGAACTGTTATTTTAATTGGTATATTAATTCCAACCTTTGATAAATGTTCAACAAAAATAAATTCAACTAAGATTTATTCTCATGGAAATTAAAACATTTTACTCATATTTTGATCATTTCAAATTCATCACTCACCTAGCCTGCTTCAATCTCATGTTGAAATTTTCTTATAGCTAGACCTGATGTTGTGAATATAGAAACCTCATTTCCATATCTAAAGCATCCATCCAAACATATTGGCTAATTCTAAGTCTTGAGAGCAATGTACTTACAACTGATACCTTTTTCATGTTTTATGCTCAACATTTTCAAAAATGTTGATAAGACATCCCATTCCATTGCATGAAATTAATGCAATGATTTTTGTAAGTGGTCTATGCTAACAATTAAGGCCAATGTCAGTGTTATTTCCAATTGACCTTAATTGTCAACATAGACCACTTACAACCAACCTCAACCAACTAGAAGATAAACTCTCAAAACACATGTCGATTGTAGAAGTTATAGTTATATTCACAAACAATATATTCTATAAGTAGACTATTGTACTATGTATGGGGGTTCTAATTTATCAATATAGATAAGAAATGACATGATATGAGCTTAGTAATGAGATAGGGTTCATTGGAAATCGAATCCCTACTTTGTAGATCTAATAGTTCATCTGAGAAGCTTAAAATCCACTGTCCTGAAACTTGCCTATGCAATCTACAATCCATACACTAATGACAACTATTTGCAAATTCTCTTTTATTACTACATATGGTTCTATCAAACTATTTTGGTTGATGTGGGTGAAGAAATGGTAAAAGAATGGTTGCATATGCCCTAAACTGTTGACTAGTACATCTTGCAACAAGCTCATCCACTCTAAATATTCTGCCATGTAGATACATACAATAAGGGAAGATAACACAATAGAACCGAATAGCTAACATGACATATTATCATGCATCCACAATGGAATATTATTTGTAAAACTATAATTAACAGAAAAAGAATACCAATTATACTATTCAATAGAAACCCACTGCAATTGGAATTCATCAATGCATAGAATAACAAATATTCTAAATATTTTGTTTTCACTATTATCTTAAACAAGGTTATTATCCTACATGATTAGATCCCACATGACTATATTTGGCCTCCCGATATTGAGGTTCTTCCTTTTACTTCAATGTAAGGATCTAATCTGCCATAAGATTAAGAATGTATGGAGTCTGGACTTATCTGGAACAAATTACCATGATATTTCGATTGATAATTTTTCCTATTTATCTTATGCATTTTTCAAGTAAAAAAAAAGTATTTAGTCTTTGCAATGTTCAACACTAGATTCACATCAGTCCAACAATCAGTTCAAGGAAAATGTCATCAGAACTACTTTGCAAATTTTTCGTGATGTTTGGCATAGGGAAATACTTCTCCAAATTTCAAATAAGCAGTGCAGGCACAAAATTACTCATTATGCTAGAAATTAAACCCACATTTTGTTGTCACCAAGAAAAATTAACCATTCATTTACATAAAGTAAAAAGGAAAACAAAAAGCTAGAAGTTTCATCTCTTTATTAAATCAATCTGAATGCTTTCTCAATTTTGGCTGATCTATATGCTACCAGGATTCATAAACTACATAAACTACCTGATCCCTTTAGATATCAAATTCCATGAAAATCCCATCCTTTACAAATTTGTGAACTTACAAGTTTTAGTCTCCATATTCTTTTGAAACTCCGAGAAATCTAACACAAACTGATCCACTCTTTGTCTGTCTGCAAATTTTGAACATTCATAATTAATTATTTAGTACTTGCATTTTGAAATAATCATAATCCCCAAAAAGAATTTTGTACAGAAACATATGCCTATGGAGACCTTCATACAAACCCATGACATGTAAGGACTATAGACTTCCAATCACCTAAATCCTTTGTAATTAAAGCAAATAAAACTATTAGTAGATGTAGCAAAGGTAATAAATGTACTTGTCCAGGCCACCAATACTATCATGTGATACTTTCCCCAAACAAGATCCCTAGCAGGGTAAGAATCCATTAGTATTTCCTCCTCTGACAACCATAAGATTTCAGAGCTTATTGTTCCCATAGTTTTTCACCTCCATCCTTACACTTGCTACGATTCTTCTTCAATTTTGTTGAGGATACATTCTTCCTCTATGATGTTTCAGCTGTTACATTATTCTCATGCATATCCATTACACTTATTTGCTATGCGTTTTTAGGGTCATCCCTTTAAGAAACTAAGAAGAAAACAAAAGGACATACCTTAATATGCATATCCATTACACTTATTTGCTATGCGTTTTTACAGTCATCCCTTTAAGAAACTAAGAAGAAAACAAAAGGAAATATCTTAATGAAATCCAAAATGGATGATGAAATTGGATGCATAATCAGTCTTGAGCCAGAAAGAGGAGGTTTCTAGATATTCAGTGATCACCTAAAGGCTAATACATTTGACATAAACACCTATTCCCAAGACAATAAATAGATTCATCAATTGATATCAGTTTTAAATGGGTTGTGCAAACCACTACCAAGAAAATGTATACCCAAAGCAAATGGATGTTTTCCGTCGACACTTGGAAAATGTTGCATATTTTTTCCATAGCCTTACTTCTTTAAATTATTACTTGTTTTCTGAAACATGATAGCTGCATTTTTCCTTCCACTACAAGAAGACAGTTTGATTCAAGGACAATTGAAAAGAAAATTTAGAAATCATCATCCTTCATACTTCAGTATTTAAAATTCTTTAAGCGAAATTGATGCATATCATATGGATATAAATATATTTGATTGTACAGCATACATTACTGTCATGATGTCATCTTAAAAACATAGTACTAATATATACACATCAAAAATGAAATTGGGAAAGTCAGACCAGGTTTGAGCATGTCCTTCATTATGGTTCCTATCCTAGAAGTCAAATCCTCCTATCTACTCTATTCTTAATTCATCCAAGCCTTCTTTCCAATGGAAAAGTTCAAGGATTAGAAATGCCAATGGATGTTTTCCATTGGTCATCAACAACACACTATTGCACCAAATAGTTTCTTGATGTCCTAATATTAGCATTTCAAGGTAACGGCTTCCCCAGAATAATTTCAAGGTATCATTTTCCACCTAAGATGACAAATTAATGAAATATAAGCCACCAATAACCAAAAACCATCACACAAACATGATATTATAATAAACTATATACAAAAGAGGAAAACAATCCAGAGGGAAACCTCCAGTTTCTCTTTCGTCAAATGTATATCTACGAATGGGGCTATTAACTCCATTAATTGAGAGCCAACTTTTACAAAATAGCATCTCTTTCTATGTCACATTTACAAGGTAGACATGCTTCTCTACCTAGGTTCATTAACTCTTAACAATTTTCGACTATGTGATCTAAAACTTCAATTTTTACAATTTCCATTAGATCTATTATAATCCAAGAAACTATCATAAAAACACATTGTATTCACATAAATTTCTCTCAAATAGAAAATTGATGATGACACGAGTATCCACAAGTCACCTCCAACACAAAGCAAGGTTTTCTGCCCACAACCATCTCCAAGGATTAAACCTCCTTTTTTTCACTTGGATTTTCCTAACGTTGTACACACCACAAAGTATACAACATAAGTAAACAAGACATAAGATATAACAATCTATGTCTAAATGCATAAAATAGAAAAAATTTCACTTATCAACCAACTACGATATGATACAAAATTTATTGCCACCAAAAAGTAGAGAGAAATAAAGGAAATTATAACAATAAACAATTTGATTCTTCCTTTTATTTACTTATTTTTATTTATGTAAGCTTGCTTCCACTTTAGAGTTGGCTCCATACCACAAGAACCCGATATACCACACTTCTAGTTGCTTTGTGATTTATACCATGTATGATGATTCTTATGTTGTGTATATTAAAGTATATATTGAACATAAGTTGTATATAGAGGGATAAACATCTCCTTGAAGGGGACCCTCCCAGATCTTTGTATAAACAATAAAATCTCCCTTGGATCTCAAAAGCGAATGGGGAATCTAGAAATGGAGTGTTCTTTTGTCTCAACCTCCTATAGAGAGAAAACATGGCAAACCTTTTCCATCTGCACTAGCTCTAAATGGTTTAAAATTTCCATTATTGAGAGCAAAAAATCAACTAATCAATGGGGATCATAAGTTTATGCAACAATGTCATTGAAGATAGTCACGATGAACAATTAGATTGCTGACCCTATTTTTGAAATGCTTAGAGTAGAAGGCCATCTTGAGACCTAGAGTTTGAGGAAGGAGAACCAAGTAACCTAGATGAACTATCGATAGATTTCCTCCTTGATACCCTTATTCAACTCCTCTTTTAAGGTGGGAAGGTGATTTCAAGTATATAAGAAGAACCTATAGGGGGGAGGCTCAGTGTATATATTGATAAATTGAAGAAGCAAAAAAGCCTTGAAAAAACAATGTTTTCTTCTCCCTAGGAAATTGTTAAAGAGATTTGTTTTTAGGAACACAATGCTAGGTAAAGGTACATTTCCCATCCTAAGGCTAGATCACCAAAATACTAGATCCTACAAAGAAAAGAGACAAGCCTTAGTATGCTCTCAAGACAAAGAAGAAGGCACCAAAATCCCCTTAGACAATGTTCTAAGAAGCAACCTCTTTGCAACAAATCATACACCTAGGAATAATGGTTTGGGATCTCTCCAACCATGCCTTATTATGAAGTTTTAGGTTGCGGCCCCAAACCTGTGGGTTTAATAATCCTGTCAAAGAGGTGCATCTTTGAAGAGACATTTCGAAAGTGAATATGAAACAATGGTGCTCAATCAAGCATAGAAATACAAGGGTATGCCTTGTTGAGACAGGACTAGGATGTTGGTCTCAAGCTAAATGTGGGACCAAGCAATGAACCCTAAAAAAAGAGTAAGTTTTACTTATCTCAGTGTCCACTCACTCTCTAGTAGAATAATGAAACCTGGAGAGAGTAGTTTTAGAGGTGGTAAAATCCATAACCTTCAATTTGCTAACATTAAGAAAAAAGGTATCAATTATCATAACCACTAACGAAGGCATCAAGTTGTCTCTATAAAATCTCTAAAGATGATGCTAATAAAACCACATCTTTCGCAAAGGGCAAGCAATGTAATCAAGACATGGTGTATGGTGCAACCATCATCTACACATAAGTTCTCCTAGTAGGAACTCCTCAAACTCATCAATGTAAATCTCAAGTTAAGTTAAAATGATAGAAATGGTAATGATTAATCTATCACCAATAAATTTGAGTACACCGATGTTGTTCAAATCTTTGGTGCACAAGTATGTTGTGTTGTGCATGCATAGTTGAGGCATAGATTTATACAAACCTTGCCACATCATAATTTGGGGATGCAAGCAAGTGTTGTTAACTTGAATTCTATTTTTGGAGTAGTTATGACTTGTACATCCAAATTTATTGTTCAATCCAAAGTTGATATCTAGAGAACAAGGGCCAAGCCTAACTACCATCGAATATGTGGCCCTATCATTAATAGTCCGTTGAGACAATTACATTTGACATAGTCAAATTTGAAAAGTGCATGTCATATACATATATTGTATACAATTTTTCAATAGGACGGATAGAGAGTATGCTCAATAGGTTGAGTATGAGAACCAATTTTCAAGACCCTATCATAGATATGGATGTGCAATCTACCTGTTGAGGAGATCTTCCATTATGTGAGCTCGAGTGTTGTAAATGGTTGTGTGAGCTTGAGGATGTAAGCATAAATAAGTGGGAGCTCCAAATTTGAAAATTTCTTGTCATATACATATATTGTATACAATTTTTCAATAGGAAGGCTATAGAGTATGCTCAATAGGTTGAGTATGTGAACCAAGTTTCAAGAATCTATCATAGATATGGATGAGCAATCTACTTTTTGAGGAAATCTTGCATTATATGAACTCGAGTGTTCTAAATGGTTGTGTGATATTGAGTATGTAAGCATCATTAAGTGGGAGCTCCAATAATGTGAATAACGCGATGCAGTTGAGATTGCTCCATGTGAGGCATACTTCTACTTTTTTGTAACTCTACCATAAACGATAAATCTTAATATTTTTGGTTAACAAAAAATTGACATTTCTACATACCTGTGGGTGCGTAATTTTCAGTGATTGCATGTACTTTTCTATCTTTGCACATGTTAATTTCATCTATAACTATAACAATACATTGTGTTGACATAATAAGACTTAAAACTAAGCTAGAAATCACATTTTAACATCCCAGGGTACTATTTTTCATAAACTATTATGTGGTAGTACAACTAGTGTATTCTACAAAGGAAGCTTACTAAATAGTAATTACAAAATTCAAATAGACTACTTCTAGAAGTAGGAATTTTATTGAACAGGTTGTGTAACCTTAAAATACACTAATATCAGATTCAAAAAATGATATTTTGTGGAAATTTCAAGAATTCTCTGCTCAATGCAAATTCAGAAATTTCACCTCAATATTGTGGTTCCTTGAATCTATTTTTTGTGAACTTTTAGCCTTAGGGCCACTCTGAAATATAAATTACAGCAACATATATTTCACTTCTGTCCAACAAAATACATAAGGAAGCCCAATAAAATAAGCACCAATCAATTCTACCTAGGGAACAAATCTCAACAACTAACATACCTGAAAATGACTTATTACGGGAAAAACTATTACAACCACAACTCTTCCCTCTTAGCAGAGAATAAAATTTGGAGAAGGACATGCAAACCATATCCATAACTAATGTTAATGCTAAATTTTAATAAGAATGAAAATTTAAATCATCCACGACAGAAAAACAAGGGATAACACTTACGCCACTCAAGAATATCATTTGGAGAAGGACGTGCTACAACATTAGGAACTGGTTCCTGCAAGTACATAAATGTTATTAGCATAAATGCATTACAAGTCAACATCATTTGCACTTCCATGATACACTCATAACTGAGTAGCATAAATGCATTACAATTTGACCAAGATTTGTAAAATTAAACATACACTTTGCCATTTTCCCCTCTTCGATACTTCTTTTAAATTAGAAGAGCATTGCCATGAAAACTACTCTAATAAAAGCTAACATTAGCATAAATAAAGGATCAATTTCTCTCATACTTTAGACAGAGCTCGAAATTCCTTCTGCAGATGTTTGAAACATGTTGTTTCTGTTGGTTGTGGAGCCTGATCTCCAGATTCAGAGATATTATTATTCAGCCGTGTTTGTACCCCAACTTTATATGATATGTAAAAAGACTGTACACTCACCCCAACGGGGGGGGTGTGGGGGGAGGTGAAGCCTCCCCCCATTGGGGTTTGGGGGTAATTACCCCCAGCTTTGGGGTCCAGGGGCAGCGCCCTCGATAAAGGGGGTTCAGGGGTGAAGCCCTCGAAGGAAATTTTTTGGGTTCTTTTATGGGCCCATGTTTTTGGGTGACCCGTGGTATTTTCCCATTGTATTTCCCTTATAAAAGAAAGACATTGTAATATGGCTATGGTTGATGTATTAGGTTTTATGCATTGTAAAGATCTTTGAGATCATAAGAGAGACTGTGAGACAGTGAAGAGGAAGTGCAACTATTGTGCTGCAAGTTGTATCCCTTCACTTTGTTGGACGGAATAATAATAAGGACTGTCAACTTCAGTGTGGACGTAGCCCAAGTTGAGTGAACCACAATATATCTGTGTCTCTTTTGTCATGTGTATGTGTGGTTATATTTGCATTTTTGTTTATTGTTATTGCTCTGCGAAGGTCTATTTGGCAGATAAGCCCAAAGGAAGCTAGGGTTTCTGGTTCGAGTGGGAGCAATGGCAGAAGAAGGAAAGTTTAAGGTCGAGAATTTTAACGGCCAAAACTTCCAGTTATGGAAGATGAAAATGGAGGACTATCTGTACCAGAAGGATCTATTCCTGTTGTTGGGAGGAAGAGCAAAGCAGATGATGGCTATGAAGGATGAAGAATGAGAGGTTCTTGACAGAAAGGCTCTGGGAACAATATGGCTGAGCCTAGATTCATCGATGGCTTTCAATATCTCAAAAGAAACGACAACGGAGAGTTTGATGAGCGCATTGGGTAAGCTGTATGAAAAATCTTCGGCCTCCAACAAGGTATTTCTAATGAAGCATTTATTTAATATGAAGATGTCTGAAGGTGGATCTGTTACTGATCATTTAAATGATTTTAATACGGTTACAAATCAACTAGGTTCTATAAGTGTGAACTTCGATGATGAGGTTAGGGCTCTTCTATTCTTGTGTTCATTGCCAGAAAGATGGAATAGCTTGGTCATGGTTGTAAGTAACTCTGTCTCTGGTTCAAACACTTTGAAATTTGATGATGTTATTGGTGTTATTCTTAGCGAGGAAATGCGAAGAAAAAGCAGAAGTGAGACATCAGGTAATGCGTTGACCATGGAGAGCAGGGAAAGACAAAAGGAGAGAGGAAAGATCCAAGGTAATCGTGGGAAGTCTAAACGGGTAGATCCAAGTCCAGACAGGGAAAAATACAGTGCTGAAACTGTGGAAAGAAAAGACATCTGAACAAAAACTACAGATCTCTAAAGAAGAAAGGAGATGGACATAAGGAAACTACCCAAGAAGCAAATTTAGTAGGTGATGTGTTACAAGATCCTTTGATTCTTGCATTAGATAATACTAGTGATTATTGGGTAGTAGATTCAGGGGATTCATGTCATGCTACACCCTATAGGAAATACTTTCATGATTATGTTCTAGGGGATTTTGGACATGTTTTATTGGGTGATGATGAGCCATGTAAAATTGTTGGAATGGGTAAGGTATGGATAAAAGTTAAGAATGGAACTGATTGGTTGTTAAAAGATGTTAGGCATATTCCTGCTATGAAAAGAAATTTGATCTCAACAGGGAAGTTGGGAGATGGTGGTTGTCTATCTACATTTGGAGAAAAGTGGTGAAAAATCAGTAAAGGATCAATGGTGATAGCAAAAGGAGACAGGGTAGGTACATTGTATTTATGTCCTCATAATACTGACCATTCTATCTCTTTGGATTTCACAGGAACAGATACAACATTGTGGCATCATAGGCTTAGCCACATGAGTGAGAAGGGGATGCAGATTCTCCACTCAAGGAAGTTGCTACCAAATTTGAACCAAGTAAGTTTGGAATTCTGTGAAAACTGTGTTTATGGAAAATAGAAGAGAGTCAGATTTCTCAGGGTTGGGAAACAGAAGAAGAATGAAAAGTTATAGCTTTTGCATACAGATGTATGGAGACCAGCTCAGGTACAATCTCTTGGTGGCTCTCATTATTATGTTACATTTATTGATGATTTAACTAGAAAAATTGGGTTTATTGCATTAGATATAAATTCGATGTGTTTGCTACTTTTAAGAAGTGGAAAGCTTTGGTTGAGAATGAGACAGGAAAAAGGTTGAAGTGTCTCAGATCTGATAATGGAGGTGAGTACTGCGGCAAGGAGTTTGATAGTTATTGTTCATACCATGTGATTCGTAGAGAGAAGACAGTCCCAGGAACACCACAAGAAAATGGTGTGTCTGAAAGGATGAACAGAACGATCATGGAGCGTGCAAGGTGTATGAGATTGCATGCAAGGTTTCCCTTATAGTTTTGGGTGAATGCTGTAAATACTGCTATTTATTTAATAAACAGAGGACCTTCAAGTGCTTTGGATGGTGGTATTCCAGAGGAGGCATGGATAGATAAAAAGGTAAACTACTAATTTCTGAGAACCTTTGGTTGTGAAGCATTTGTCCATATTGATAAAGATAATAAAACAAAGCTTGAAGCTAAATCCAAGAAATGTACCTTTATTGGATATGGGGTTGATGAATTTGGTTATCATTTATGGGATTATGAAAATAACAAAATCATCATGAGTAGAGATGTGATATTCAATGAAAAATTCATGTATAAAGATCAATTGCAGGGAAAGAAACAGGAAAAAGAAAACACAGAGTACACAGTGCTTGATGAAATTAAAGAAAATGAAGTTCTGAAGGTGCCAGAAAAACAAGAACAGCAGCAGGTACCTGAAACTCCTGCAAGTGTAAGAAGATCTACCAGGTTAAGTAGATCCCTGAACGATACTCTCCTTCAATGTATTATTTATTGATGACTGATTATTGTGAACCAGAATGTTATGAAGAAGCAACGCAGGTGGAAACTAGAAAGAAATGGGAGCAAGGCATGAATGATGAGATGGACTCATTGGTAGGAAACTAGACTTGGGATTTGGTTCAGTTGTGTCACGAACCTAAATTTCCATATCTGCACTTTATTGAAATTTTCAAGATAATTTTTTGCAACGGATACATATCTCCACAAACTTTATACATATGAGATAAAATATTCATACATACATAAATGTGTCCATCTCCTCATTACACTTGAAATTTAGTTATCTTCTTCTATCTTACTTGATAGACTTAAAAAAAATAGAGATAACACATCTATAATTCCATATCTGACCCTTATAGCAACTATAAGTGAATGCCACCCAAGATGGTCACTCGATTTATTTTCTTATCAATCATAGACATGATTTCAAATGAAAATACTTATTTAATAGAAATGTGTTTAAACAAAATCATCATATATCATATTACATGAGTATATCAACTTCAAGAAATATATTTTATCATAACAAGGCGATTTGACACAACATAAACATACTTCAATTTTGATTAACATAAGCATCATAGTGTTCAATAAGTAAAAGCAGAAAGTACACATTAACGACATGCATTAGAATACACATAAGGAACATGTACCATGGACACTATTTTACCATGGTTCACCCGCATCTTGGGCTATGTCCACAAAGCTATGTTGTTTTATTATTCTTCAAAATCAAGAGATTACATCCAACAACATGGTTGTTGCAACAATATCTTTCTACTTTCTTAGCCCCTACCACTGCCACGTAGAGCACTATTTGATTATACATTTACTTTTGGAGGAGAAATTCCACCTATAAATACTCCTTTATTCCAGAAGTTTATATTTAACCACATAACCTATATGTATTTTGTTAACATCAATGCTTGATCAAATCTTTACCTATAAGTTTAAACCTCTATAATATCTCTTGACTTAATAGTTCATAACATAAATACATTATTAATAACAAATATAACCTTCACTTTAAACTTTATATAATGCCAAGAGTTTATAACATAAAATACATAACAAATATAACCTTCACTTTAATCTATTACATTTATATAATACCAAGAGTTTATAACTTAAAATACATTATTAATAACAAATATAACCTTCACTTTAATCTATAACATTTATATAATGCCAAGAGTTTCTAACATAAAATACATTTATTAATAACAAATGTAACGTTCACTTTAATCTATTTCATTTATATAATGCCAAGAGTTTATAACATGAATAAACATGAATACCTAATTAATGACAAGTCTAACCTTCCCTTTAATCATTCTACTCAATATTTTGAATAAGGTAACATCCTTTACTCTAATATATATATAAATAGGTTTTAATCCACGTCTTATCAAAGAACTCGACATGTAGCACCCAAGAAAGTCATATTCTTCAACAGCAACTCAATAGATTATTATTACAAATATTATTTGGTCTATACCATATCTTGAACGTTTATAACTATAATTATCTAACATCTTAGCCAAACCTGGTATCAAGTCTTTAATATAATGAAATAATTTAAGAAAGCATACCCTAAGCATCTCCATCCCTAAAAATAGTCGGGGGAGGCTTTAATCTATAAATTTAACTCATATGTAATATGAGGACTTAGTTTTCGGGATTAGCATAAGAATGAACGGTGGCTTCGTTCATACCTAGAACTATGGGTATATATTTTCACATAGGATATGTATATAGTAGTTTTTTTTATGTGCTGGCTCATCATAAGAAGGATCGCCATTAAAATTATCGAAACATACAGGTTTCTACAAAATGTAACAACCAAAAACTACAGCGATTGAGGATATAAGTCGCATGAGATGTAAATATATAACTTATGCTACACAGTCGCAGCATAGATGAAAACTATAATCGGAAAGGGCTGAGTAGGAATCAGATAGCCAGCGTCCTCTGCTCAATGCAATCACCAGAATAAAAATATATTCGAATACCACACAATCGCAGTATAGAGAAATCTAAAAATTAGAGAGGGTGAACCACAAACTGGTTATTTATCAAGTGTGCAGTGGTTTAATATGCTCGCATAGAGAAGATCGATGGTGGAGTTTGGAAGACATTTTTTTAAAAAGCAGAGATGAACCGTTATTATCTACGGTGTATAAAAGAAAATATCAACAGAGTTTAATATGCCAGGAAGAGTTGGGACTACCTCAATTCAATGCAGGGAAGAATAATAAAAGCGTAATTAAAGAGAGTAGAGAGTCAAGCAGATTACTAAGAGAATGGATGGTGAGGAAGGAAGAGAATACCAATGCAACCCTGAGAATGAGATCCGTGATTGCCCTTCGTAGGTCAAGACTAACTCCACCGGTTGAGACACTGCCTCCCCTTTCTCGCAAGTGTTTTCTCCCCTTTCTGCAGAGACTCCCCTCCTTTTGTGTGCCCAGCAAACATTTTGGTAAACAAAAACTCAACTTAGCTACTCACGCCGAGCAGTGATCTCCTTCTAACGCAGAGATACCTAAATGAAATCTCAACTCTCGTAACTACTGCTGAGTTACCGCCATCCCTTTCCGGAGTGACCTCCTTCCTTTAACAATCAAGCTCGCTGATCCTTCCATGAACCGCCGAAGGCGACCCAACCCACGTGGTTGCTTGCTCAGGACAAATGGCATTAGGGTTTCTATGAAGTGGCCAAGATCTGTTGCGCCCTTACCCATCCAGGGCACCATTCTCCATGGTTTTCTCAACTACCGAAAACTTCACTTACCAATAATTTATTTCATTTTGTTTTTGCCTTCAAGAGTGTGTTCATACTATAACAAAGTAGACCACAACCATTAAAATCGGAACCTCTTCCACATGACACTCTTGTTGAGAGAACTATAATAATTATATATATATATTTTCCCATATATATATATATATATCTAAATAGCATGCATTTAGAATTTCATATGAAATATATATATAAACGAAATTCAAACATCCCCTTTTTGTGGATGAGAAGTCTTCTATTCTCTTCAAAAATATATAAATTATCTTTAATCACAATTTTGATAAGGTTTTATCGATGCCTTGTAAATAAATATGCACAATTTCCATACTTATAAAATATATATAGAAGGGAAACATATTCTACCTTGGCCTCTTATTAAGAAAGGAAAAATTATGTATATAAAGTGGCCCCTTTATAACTATAAATGTATATCTTTAATATACATATTTAAGTTTTTTAATAACTTATCTTTAAGGACTATTGCCCTTTTTAATTTATAAAAAAATCTCTTAAAGCAATCATCACAAGTGTATGGAAAAATTATGTGCAATAAATAAATACACCTATGTGTAGATATGACCTATTTATAATAGGTTTTAGTCCGTCCTTAGTAAATAAGGGTGTCTCTCTCTTGCGTCTTAGATTTGACTTGATATAATAATTATATGCTAAACATATATCAGTATCTACCTAATATTTTGATAAGTAATCGTAAACTTTAATTAGATTCTTATGGAAGTTCATTATCAGCTAGCTGCCACTACGTAACCACCCTTGGTTCCCAGCCATATGAATAAATATATCTCCTTGGTGGATTTTAGTTGTTTGTCTTTTAGATGCCTCATCCTGAAGTCTTCTTGGTTTTTAAATAATGCTTACGAACATAACAATAGTTTCATGGTCCACTGATGGGGCCTTGGCCTTGAGCTCCTCACCAGGGCCGTTTACATAGATAAAATTGCAACAATTATTTACATTTGTACAAATTATTGGGTCGAAAATGAGAGGTGTTACAAGTTGCCTACTGGTAAAAGAGCATTGCAGAACAAATGGATTTACAGGTTGAAGGAAGAAGAAGGAGGTAAGAAGCGGTACAAGGACAGACTTGTTATAAATGGGTTTGCACAGAAGAAAGGTATAGATTTTGATAAAATATTTTCTCTTGTTGTTAAGATGACTTAAATTAGGACTATCTTAAGTCTAGTGGCAGTAGAAGATTTGCATCTTGAATAGTTAGATGTAAAAACAGCCTTTCTCCATGGGGATTTGGAGGAAGAGATATATATGCAGCAACCACAAGGGTATGAGGTCAAAGGGAAGAAGAATTTGGTGTGCAGGTTGAAAAAGAGCTTGTATGGCTTGAAGCAAGCTCCAAGGCAGTGGTATTTAAAATTTGACAGGTTTATGACAGAACAAGGTTATAGTAGATGTCATTCTGACCACTGTTTATTTCAAGAAGCTAGACCAATGAAAGATATATTATCTTGTTATTGTATGTGGATGACATGCTTGTGGCCGGGTCTAACATGCAGGATATAAATGTACTCAAAAGGAAGCTAGCTAATTCATTTTCGATGAAGGATTTGGGTGCTGCAAAGCAAATCTTTGGTATCAGAATAATGAGAGACAGGAAGAATCACAAATTGACATTGTCTCAGAGTGAGTACATACAAAAGGTGTTGGAGAGGTTCAAAATGAAGAATGCAAAACCAGTAAGTACACCTTTGGCCAGCCATTTCAGTTTAAGCAAGGAAATGTGTCCCAAGACACAGGAAGAGACAGATTACATGTCCAAGATTCCCTATCAATCAACAGTTGGCAGCTTGATGTATGCCATGGTGTGCATAAGACCAGATATTGCACAAGCAATGGGAGTTGTGAGTAGATATATGAACAATCCAGGTAAAGAACATTGGAAGGCAGTACAGTGGATTCTCAGGTATTTGAGAGGTACTACTACTCAAGAATTATGTTTTGGAGGTTTAGAAACTGTTCTATAGGGATATGTTGATGCAGATATGGCAAGTGATAAGGATAGCAGGAGGAGCACCACAGGGTATGTGTTTACTGTAGGTGGAACAACAGTAAGTTGGATCTCGAAACTGCATAACGTTGTTGCACTTTCAACAACAGAAGCAGAGTATGTGGCTGTTACAGAGGCTAGTAAAGAGATGAATTAGTTGCAGAGGTTTATGGAGGAATTGGGTAATAAGCAGAAGGATAGCAGGTTGTATAGTGACAACCAAAGTGCCATTCATATTGCAAAAAACGCAGCATTCCATTCCAAGACTAAACATATACATCTCAAGTACCATTTCATACGCTCTGTTCTGCAAGATGAACTGTTGAAGCTGGAAAAGATACACACTAGCCAGAATTCTACAGACATGTTCACAAAGGTAGTGACCAGAGAGAAACTAAGTTCCTGCTCGGTTTCAGTTGGCCTTCTAGCATGAAGGTGAAGAGGAGAAAGTTACCAAGTCCAAGTCCAGCAATTGCAGCAGCGGTGGAGTTGTTGTGATCAGTCTCCAAGTGGGAGATTGTTGGTTGTGGAGCCTGATCTCCAGATTCAGAGATATTATTATTCAGCTGTGTTTATACCCCAGCTTTATATGATATGTAAAATGACTGTACACTCACCCCAACGGGGCGGGGGGTGTGGAGGGGGCGAATCGTCCCCCCACTGGGGTCTGGGGGTAACTACCCCCAACTGGGGGGTCCGTGGGAAGTGCCCCTGAGAAAGGGGGTTTGAGGGCGAAGCCCCTGGAGGAAATTTTTGGGGTTCTTTTACGGGCCCATGGTTTTGGGTAACCCATGGTATTTTGCCATTGTATTTCCCTTATAAAAGAAAGACATTGTAATATGGCTACGGTTGATGCATTATGTTTTATGCATTGTAAATATCTCTGAGATCGGAAGAGAGACTATGAGACAGTGAAGAGGAAGTGCAGCAACTGTGCTGTAGGTTGTATCCCTTCACTTTGTTGGACAGAATAATAATAAGGACTGGCAACTTCAGTGTGGACATAGCCCAAGTTGGGTGAACCACGATATATCTGTCTCTCTTGTAATGTGTATCTGTGATTATATTTGCATTTATGTTTATTGTTATTGCTCTGCGATCCTGTTTTTCTAACAATTTCTATCATTCGAAAAGTGCCAAAGGATGCATTGGATTCTCTAAAAGAAACAATACAAATAACCCGAATCAAATGTCTCCCTCCTCTCGCTACTCACATACTTTTCCAATTTTAATACTTTAAATTAAATACTTATCAAATTAAATGATCTATAGAGGGGA
The DNA here is from genome assembly GCA_027924585.1 of Larix kaempferi. Lineage (NCBI taxonomy): Eukaryota > Viridiplantae > Streptophyta > Pinopsida > Pinales > Pinaceae > Larix > Larix kaempferi. The sequence continues at coordinate 8,540,494 of BSBM01000123.1, forward strand.
AACAACAAAAAACACACTAGCACAGACCCATCTTGAACCTAATCTGATATGCACCTCGATGTTGCATCTATCTCGAATTCCATTCCTTAATACATTTTCCAATTGTGTGACCTCACGATATGCATCCTCAAGTTTGACAGCCTCAAGGGCATAGAAAACCTGAGACTATACGAGCCTGTTCTAGTGTCCATATTCAATGCACCCATCTAGATGTATTTCACCAATATTGGACCAAGTTCCAAAGAAGTGTTGGTAGATCACCCCACCCCCACCCGAGATGTAGAGTGTTGTAAAGCACTTCACTTCCCTCTGTGCTAAAAGAGGAACGAACCCCAAAATTTTGAATAACTAGATCTTGAATTCAATCCAGCTAAATATACCATTCCCATCATTTCCCACTAAATGCTTCTATCAAATACTAAAATCATAGAGGATGTCGGACAAAGACATGGCGCAATGATTCAAAGGAGTTGAATTCACATTGGCAACAAGAACAAGTCATGTGGAAGAATTGATAAGAAACAAGGTGAGGAGTGAAAATAGGGTTTTCCCCTTTTAAACCAAGAATATTTCAAATTGATAACAATGATCTTTGATGCCTCTAATTAATGCCTTCGAAGAACAAATGCTCTATCCTGAATATCAGTTTGATATTATTGCCAACTTTTATCGAAATAAAGAAAGCCATCAACTGGAAACAAATGTAAGACAACATGTTTTGAAACTGAAGAATGATTTAGAGGTATAGATGTTAAGGCATATTACATACATAATAGAGCGAGCATGAAGTAGACACTTTCTCAAAAATTTAATTGATGATTTTCATGAACAAATACTCAGGAATTGGCATCAATCATTTAGAATATAAACTTATGCTTTGTATAAATGGAAGTCTCACTATCAAATCGAGTAGACTTTGAGAGAAAATAAAGCTGGGTCAAGAGGGATATTGGGTTAAATGAGTGGGTTTTAACGGACTGAAGGAGAATACAAACAATGGGTCATAGGGTTTATTCAACCACTTGAAATATCAAACCTTATTGTGTATTTTAGCTCGGACCTGGTCATTCATCAAATGTAGTTGGGTATAAAAACTCAAATTAACAACCGAAGACAAAGACGGGGCAGGTTCAACCCTTTAATTTCCAAGAGAAAGTATCCAAGTTTTTCAACAAAGGAACAACTGGGCATATATATTTGTAAATCCTAAATATGCTCCTTATTCTCAGGGAGAAAATGCTAGAGTATGGAAGAGGGGGGAAATAATTTGGGTAAACGGAGTAGGGAAGCTAACTAGGAAAGCCAGATTCAATTAAAATAATTGCAAATCATAAATAGTGAAACCATAAAGTACAAATTTGTGCTTACCTCGCATAAGAAATCCTGCTCAAAATCATTTGCTCAGATCTTCAACTACTAAAATCATCCTGGATTCGAGTGATGTAGCGCCTTGTGCCCCATACAAGAAATATTTTATCATTTTTGTGTTTTTTGTTCAGAGTTCTAGCTAGAGGAGGGTTCACAGAGCATAAATGGAAAAATAAGGAGCAAATGTGTTTATCATCGAGCACCAAACAAGCAACAAAAAAAAATTCAACAAAAAAGCAAGGACAAGCTATCCCATAGAGTTCTTAAACCACTGTATTTAATACATCATATACAGATTTATTAATCCAATGGACCAATACAAACAAAAGCTACAGGTTTCACAGCTTAACGCTTGTGATAATACTTCTTTCTCCATTACCTTTTAGAGGTGTTAGTGAGCATAGTGGTCATAGTAAGCATGATGCCACCACCTAAGGTTCTTATGAAACTCAACTTGAAATTTTCAAGCGAGGTAATTATGATATGTACCTCATATATTTCCAATAAATATTGTTGTATTGAATTTTATAATGTTTGTAAGCAAGTTAGAGGGTTTTTGTTGTCATGAGACTGTGTTGGTTGGGTGTTCTTGGAGGTTGTTATTACGCTGTGGGTAAAAAAATTTGTGAAAGTCATGATTGGTATTACGTTAGCACTTGTAGCATGATCGAATCCCTTTGTCATTCATTGATAAAGAGCATTTCAATATAATAGTTGCGTGGAGACCTTGGGTATGTAAAAATGAGTAGCTTAAGTATTGATGGGATTTCGCAATCCAACATGTGATAAATTATTTTTGTATTATCTGTGTAACACTCATTGCATCAAGTGATGCTCATAGTGGTGAAGAAATGGGATTGAGACCAACAAAATGAATCACATGGCATCAATAATCACCTCCGAGGCTTGCACCTAGTAACCAAGACTTCCTGAGGGGTCACCCATCCCAAGTCTCCTCTAGATCAAGCATGCTTAACTGTGGATTTTTCCCCACATTCAAGCCCACTTAGCAAAACATTATCAAGTATTGTGCCTTGTGAACTATTCAATTAGAGCTCCCTTGACTCTTTTATTTAATTATTGAGGGGCTTTCATAGTCCAACATATGATATATCATTTTTCGGATTATTTGTGTAGTGTGTCATTAATATATATCCCATATCCCATTAGTATAGTCACAACTGACTAATTTATCATGGTTTTAAATAGTTCACTTAGCACTCATTGCATTCGGTGATGCTCGCAAGGGTGAAGAAGTGAGATTGAGACTAATGAAATGAATCACATAGCATCAATCATCACCTCCAAGTCTTGCACCTGGTAACCAAGACTTCCCAGGAGATCACCCATCCCAACATTCCAGTGATTAAGGGACTTTCACAATCCAACATATGATATATCATTTTTGGGATTATCTATGCAGTGTAAGTCATTAATCTATAACCCATATCCTAAGAGTATAATTGCAACTTACCAATTTGTCATGGTTTTAAATAGTCCACTTAGCACTCATTGCATCGAGTGATGTTCACAAAGGTGAAGAAGTGGTAATGAGAATAAAGAATGAATCACATATATTAACCATCACCTCCAAGGCCTACATCTATTAACAAAGAATTCCTAGGAGGTCATCCATCCCAAGATTCCTCTGCCTCAACTGTGATTAACTATGTAGTTTTCCCCACAATGAAGCCCACTTAGTTTTGTACCCAATTTGCAAAACCATAGCAAGTATTGTTCCTTGTGAACTATTCAATCATATCTCCCTTTACTGTTTTATTTAAGTATTCAACATATTAAGGCTTACTTTGTACAATTGCTTAGTTGACATGGTGGGTTGAATACCCCACATTGGAGAGGATTTGAATTTTAACACCTCTTAGGTTACCATAACGTAGTGATGATATTTTGGGCATTAACTACAAACTACTAGTTTACATGGTAACATTACCTAAATGGTTCACCTCTGCCAAAATTCACAATATAACATAACCCCAATCAATCTTCCAAGCACAAGACAAAATTGAATTACAAAAAAAGAAAACCAGAAACCCATGAGACATCATTATTTTTCCTGTGTGCATAAAATCTTAGTTTATGGCATGAGCCCTAGGATTCCTCCCTTTACTATGTCAATTCCCCAAGGACCCCGCCTAGTGCTCAAAACCTGCTAATGGAATGGAGATCCATATCCAAAGATAAATCATACCCTTGAGAGGTCAAGTGTGGTTTCTGAAGGTGTTGATCATGGCTCATATGCTTAGGAAAGTTCCTTAAAACCCAAATCTTGAGTTTTCTCCACTAGCCATGTCTAGGGTGCTTACATCCATACGTAGTGCTTAAAAATTCCTAATGGCACACATTTCCCAACTTGAAAAGAAATATATCATAGGAGGTCATGAGTCATTCTTCAAGGTGATATTTTTAACCTTTGATACCTAAAATATTCCTTTCCAAAATAAGACCAACATTTCCTCTTTTAAGAATGTCTAGAGACCTAAAGCCTATGCCTAGTGTTAAACCTCATAATGAGAAAGATATCCCCATAGCTTGTAGGATAGAGACACTCTTTGGAGATCATGGCTAATGGTTCAAGGTGACATTTAGCCTTGGATTCCTAGAATCTTATTTTAGTGGTCATTCCTTTGGTTTCCATCCTTGAACATGTAAAGGACCCAAGGTCCATACCTAGTGATGTGAACCTTCTAAAGGAGATAACATCCCCACTTGGAGGGAAAGGATTCTGTTGGAGGTCAAGTGTGGTGCTTCAATGCATCCTTTAGGAATTAGATGCCTCAAAACTTCCTTTATGATATAAGACATGGGATTCATCACTTGATCATCTCTAGGGTTCCAGGAATTATACCTACTATTGAAAACCACCCAATGTCATACATATACCCAAGCAGAGGCCATGTGTGCTAGTTTGAGGTGTCTTGTTTTGCCTTAGATTCCTACGATATTCATTTAGGGATTAAGGCCCAATTTTCTACCCCAACCATATCAAGGTACTCAAGATCAATACCTAGAGCTCAAAAAATTCTAATGGAATCTATTTCACCACTCAAATGCAAGTGAATCTGTAATATCTCCATAAAAAAAAAAAAATTATTTCTTTTTCTTTTCGTGTAACTGATCAGAAAATGGATCTATCTTATCAAACACTTAAAATAAATAATACATTCGTATGCTGATAATACTTATCTTTTACCCTTGTTTTTCCTAGTGGTTAGAAGAGTGTTATGGTTGACATGCCACTTAATTAGCTACGGCTAACCCTACTCCGTATGTTGTTATGCAGGTATACCTATACTATCGGAGTTTCCTCATGACGCAGGTGACAGGAAATATTAAGTTAAACGCTTCTGATATTTACTAATAGTATGGTTAGCAGCCCACAGTTCTGTAATCAAGGTATGCATTAGAAAAGTCTGCATACAACCATATCCATTTCGATATGGACTAATTGCAAACCCATTTTGTAATAGCACAATCTTCAACAATACAATATCATTTTTACAATAAAAATAGGCATAATTTGCTAGGTTACTTTGTTTATCGAAAGAAGGGTCTTGTGTCTCAATCCCAAGCTTTTTGCCAATGTTAATGTGAATTCATACTCTCTACCAATAATCACGCCAAAACCCATCCAAGTTCCAAATTCCTTCAAGGTAATAGATCACGTACGTGTCCATAGTTTTGCACAAGGCATCCCCTATCTTACCAAGATATTTGTAATACATGAAACGTTATCTTGCGAAGATCTTGTATTACAATGATATATGAAATGCTATCGTACAAAAATATTGGTATTATAATGATGTATGAAACGTATTACAATTTACCAAGTTTGAAGCCCTAGCTGTTAACCTTTGCCTACCTATATTATGCAGGGGGTTCTTATAATGTTTACGTTGCCACATACTGGGTGTAATCTCCGGTATTTGTAATACAATGATTCATGAAACGTTACCCTTTATTATGTTGAAATCCTAGCTTTTTAACCTTTACATACTCGTATTATGCAGAGGGTTCTTTAAGATTTAATTACAACGTACAGGGATGTAGTTTTCCATACCTGCCAATGAAGTTCTTTAAGGCTGTTCAGATGGCTCCATAAATGGTGGTTGAAAGAGAAAGTGCCACTTGCACCTCGACAAGTTGTACCGTGCAGGGCGTGTTTTTCCATACCTTCCAGCGAGTCCTGTAAGGGTAGCCATGTGACTCCATTAATGGTGGTTGGGAGCGAAGGTGCCACCTGCACCTTGGAATGCCCATCTTCGTTTTCTTGATTCTTGAAAGGAAATACCCTATTCAATGATAAGTTCATTTTTCTCCGGTTTGATTATTTATCTCCTGGCATTCGAGCTAAGGCTCTATGGTTTTTATCTCTCAAGGTGTTAAAGTTGTACCTCGGGTCTGCTAGATTTACTGTATCTCATCTATGGTCTGTAAGGGATGACTTCTTGCCATCGCGGGTAATACAGGAAGAGTTTTCTCTTTCTTTAAAACTCAAGGAAGCAGCCAGCCATTACATCCGATTCTTCTGAGGTAACTTTGGAAAGCCTTAGTTCTGTATTTTGTTGAAGAGGTCCAGCGTTATTAGGTATTAACACAATGTCCATTGATAATGGTAGGTACTCTCGGCTCGGAATGGCGCAGGTTTAGAGGGAGTCTCTTTTTCCCGGTAAGTGGCATGGCTCCTTCCACCCTCATACAGTGACAGGAAAAGCATCTTTGGGAAAGCCCCTCCACCGACGACAAAAGGGAAATTTAAATTCATACTGTGGCTAGGTTTTCGACACTTCACCAATTTGATTCAGCCTAAGGTTTCACTGTTCACGAAACCCATTGTAATAAATAATTTTAATAATGCTTCCTTCATGAGGATCTAGGCCCTAAAGAAGGCATTTTTGGACTGTCTACTTTTGGATTCAATTGTTTTTTCAGTGTCTTTATGTCTTTTATTATCTTTATCTTTTTCTAGAATTTCAAGAACCCAAAATGTTTTATTCCCAGAATACTGTAAGTGAATGAGATTTAATCTCCATGGATTCCATGACCTCTGAGTTATAATTATGAGTGTGGTTTTTGGATGCTTTAGTTCTCGCTCTAAATATGAGTGCGGTTTTCTGTATGATTCAGTTTTTCATTTCCTTCCTGTGTATGTATGGCAGAATCGATTCATAGAAATCGGACCTCCTATGTGATATAAATTTATTCTTAAGAAAATGGAATATGGGTCTCAGTAAAAAGAAAAACGTTACCAGAGATATTATCCGTGATTCGCCATTTTGTCTCTTTAGATACCATCTCCTATACATATCTTTCTTGAGAATGAATTCCCGGCCAAACCCTAGGTTAAAAATAAGCCTGGAAGACCTGTCTTAATAGTTTAGGCTGTAATGTAAACTTTTGTGGGGTAAATGATGGGGATAGTTTCATAGCCGAACTCGCCGATCTAAAGATTGAAGGTTATTGTCAGAGGAGTTCTTCATATTTTTAACTGAGAGTCCATTGAATCTCAATAACACTTTATGATGAGGAATTATAAGGAATTTAATTCTGGAATACCTCCATATCCTAACTGTGACGAATATAAATACACCATAATAATATATATAAAAGAAATCGTGGAACTTTTTACACAGAGGGTTTTTATACAATTTGATGATCCATTTTTCATAGAGTTTTATAACTTCAAAAATAGGTCGAAGACTTGCTTCCCCTAGATTCAACTTAAATAATGAAAATCAATATAATACACAATAATGATATAAAAAGAAATCGTGTAAATTCTACACAGAGGGTTTTTATAGATCCCACTTGTAAACAATGAAAATCGACATTTCTGTGAACACATAATCCATCCCATTTTATCGTTATTTTGCTAGTCATAGATGCAGATTGGAATTACCAGATCTACGGTAGCTAGATTTATGCCAATGAATAACTCAGGTTAGAATAATGAACTCTCCCATGGCAATACTAAATATCTATTTTTGCAAATCAAGCATTATTTGACAGCATTGTAACTATCAGTTTCCCTTATGCACAAAATCTTATTTAAATAATTTGAGGCAAATAAAACAACAGAAAAATGCTTAGAGTCTGTAATAGCAAAACCTGGAACTTGTAACCCGAATGAAGTAGGAACAACCACGTTCCACCCAACCGTAGATTAGGTACAAACACCAAGTCTATCCGTAATCACCCCCGAGCCAGATGCATGCATGAAAAGTGTGGATAGTTAACCTCAAACTCAATCGCGTTTTCCAGAATCCATTGCCTAACACAGAGTGCTCACGCAGCAACTAATAATTCTCTCCGGCATACTCAGCAACGTCCTGCCTCTCACGTATGCCATCTCTTTATAGTTTTTGCCTAGGTCTTACCATTAGCAGCCAATTCCTCATGGAATTTTCGCAGCTAAGTAAATCCCTGATTTTCAGGGTGTGTCTAGTGTCTTAAATACACTTCTGACATCTGTTCTGGTTTCCCAGAGGTTAACTCTAACTTGTCCCCCACTTTTCCATGCATGATATTCTCATTTAACTTGGTTGTTCCTGCTCATCCTTCTATTAAAATAATAAATAAAAATTGTTTTCTTACAACAGTCCTCCTAGGACTTAATCAGCCGATTTCTCATCTAGCCCCCTTATTGAAATAAATTTCCCAATGATAAAAAAAATAATATATATATATATATATATATATAAAAGCCAAACATAATGTTCTTTCATTATTGGGGAGGGACGTCACATCCTTGCCCCCTTATTATGAACACTGTCCTCAGTGTTCTAGTCTTCCTCCATCGGTTCTGGGAATAAATTCGGATACTTTTCTAGTATCTCACTTTCCAATTCCTAGGTCTCCTCCTCAGGACTAAAGTGATTCCATTGCACCTTTACCTGAGCGATGGCTCGGTTCCGAAGTACTGTTTCTTTCCTGTCCAGAATGTGTAAAGGTTCCACTTGAAATTTGCCTTCTGGAGCCTCCTGTATCAAATTCCAATCAATAATATGAGTGGGGTCATGAATATAATTTTTCAGTAATGAAATGTGAAAAATATTATGAATTTTTAGATGTGCTGGTAATGCCAGCTTATAAGCTACGGGTCCGATCCTCTCAAGTATTTGGAAGGGCCCGCAGAATCGTGGTGCCAGTTTAGTGCAACTCCCTAGTTGGAGTGAGCTTTTCTTTGGTTTAACCCGCAAGTATACATGATCTCCAACTGAGAATTCCTTATTCTGTCTTTTTAGGTCAGCATAACTTTTTTGGCGGTCCTGGGCCACCTTTAGATTCTTCTGCACCTTCTGGACTGTTTGTTCCATAACTCTCAGCAAATCCGGTCCTACCAATAAACGATCGACCAGACTATCCCAGCTAACTGGGGTAGTACACTTCCTTCCATAAAGAATTTCGAATGGACTCATTCTTGATGATGCTTGATACCCGTTGTTGTAAACAAATTCTACCAGATGTAAATAGTCTTCCCATTTGGTGGTTTTTTCCATGACGTACATTCTCAACATATCTTCAATGATCTAATTTGTACGCTCAGTCTATCCATCCGTTTCAGGGTGATAAATCGTGCTGAATTAATTCTTGTTTCTACACCTGCAAATAAGGACTTCCAGAATTTGGATGTAAATTTTGCATCCCTGTCTGAAATTACCATCTTTGGTACTCCGTGTAATCTGAATATTTGTTTTAGAAAAATTCCTGCAATATCTGCTGCCTTGAAGGTGGTTTTTACAGGAATGAAATGTGCAGATTTGCTAAATTTGTCAACTACCACCATTATAGAGTCATGTTGTCGCTGTGTTCTAGGCAAACCTGTGATAAAATCTAATGAAATCACTTCCCATTTCCACTCAGGAATTGGTAGTGGTTGTAACAAACCAGCAGGATGTCTATGGTCTGCCTTCACCTATTGACATTCCAAGCATTTAGATAAATAATCAGCTAGATCAGTCTTTAATTTAGGTCAAAAGAACTGTTTTCTAAGGGCTGTTATCATTTTTTGATACCCAGGATGACCTACAAAGGGGGGTTTGTGCATCTCATTTAGAATAAACAATTTAATTTCTGCAACATTAGGTATGTACAGCCTATCTTTGAACCAAATCAGACCTTTCTGATCCATTCTTAAATCTGTCCCGTTCATGTTTATCTCATTTTGCTGAATTTTACTTTGCAGATTTATGTATTCTGCATCCTATTTGCTTGCCACTATTACCTTATCCATGAGATTACTCTCTGGTTGACTCATTATTATCTCGTACACCTCATGGGTCCTTCGACTAAGTGCATCTGCCACTGTATTTTCCTTACCCTTTATGTGTTTTACATCAAAGTCGAATTCACTTAAAAAGGCCATACACCTTGCTTGTCTGGCATTGAGTCCCGGTTGGTTAAATAAGTTCTTGACACAAGTGTTGTCTGTTAATAACAGGAATTTCTTTCCCAGCAAGTAGTGACGCCACATTTTCAGTGCGTGTACTACTGCCGTTAATTCCAAGTCATGAACCACGTAGTTGCGTTCATGCTCTTTTAGTTTCCGTGATTCATAACACACTACATGTTCGTCCTGGGATAGTACTCCCCCTACTCCCTCTTTGCTAGCATCCGTACAGACCGTGTATCCTTTACACGGGTCTGCTACTTTTAGAACAGGTGCCTTGGTCAGTAAATCTTTGAGTCGTTCAAAACTTTCTTGACACTTGCAGGACCAAACAAACTTTATCCCCTTTTTCTGTAGTGAGGTAATGGGATAGGCGATCTTTGAGAATCCCTCAATGAACCTCCGATAGTAACCGGTGAGTCCCATGAAAGATCTAATATCAGCTACGTCTTTAGGTACTGGCCAATCTGCTATGGCTCTTATTTTCTGTGGGTCGACCGAAATTCCTTCTTCAGAAATAATATGGCCTAAGTACTGAATTTCCTTTTTGAAGAATTCACATTTCTCTAACTTAGCATACAACTAATGATCCCTCAAGGTCTGCAATACAATTCTTATATGTTGTTCATGTTCTTCCTTCGACTTGGAGTATATCAGGATATCATCAATAAAAATCAATACAAACTGGTCTAGGTATTTGTTGAAGATACCATTCATTAGACACATGAATGTGGCAGGGGCGTTGGTTAGTCCGAAAGGGATCACTACAAACTCGTAGTGTCCGTACCAAGTTCGGAATGCAGTTTTACTTATGTCTTCATTTTTAATTCGAATCTGATGATACCCAGATCGAAGATCCAGTTTGGAAAAGACTTTGGCTCCCCCTACTTGGTCGAACAAATCATTAATTCGTGGTAAGGGGTATTTATTCTTAATAGTTACCTTATTCAGTTGCCTATAGTCAATACATAGTCTTAGAGTCCCATCTTTTTTCTTGACAAAAAGGACCGGTGCACCCCAAGGCGAGACACTAGGTCTTATATACCCTTTGTCTAGTAGTTCTTGAATCTGAATTTTTAATTCCGTCAATTCTGGAATACTCATCCTATAAGGTACCTTTGACACCGGTGCGGATCCAGGTAAAAGTTCAATGGAAAAATCTATTTCTCGTTGAGGGGGTAACCCCGGTATTTCTTCTGGAAATACACCTAGGAACTCGCCTAAGACAGGGTGCTCTGCTATGGAAGCTTGGCTTCCATTTAGGAGTAAATCAGATACTCTCACAGCATAAATCTTGCATCCTTTTCTTATGCACTTCTTTAATTATATAGCAGAAATCTGCCTAACAGAGACAGGTTTCTGTTTTCCATTCACTGTTCTTAGAGTTTGGTCTTCAGCCATGTATGTAAATTTTTTGGTAAAGCAGTTCAGTACTACTTTATATCTTTCAAGCCATTCCATACCTATTATCATGTCGTACGACGCTAAAGGTAACACATTTAAATTAATTTTTGTTTTGTGACCTTGTATTTGCAGTTTGCAATCAGATATATATTCAGTTACCTTCCTCTTTGCTCCTGTAGCTAACTGAACTAACCAGGGTTTTGGGTGCTTTACCTTGGTGAGTTGACAGTGCTCCATCATCTTGGGAGTGATGTAGCTTAAAGTTGCCCCAGGGTCAATTAAAACAGTACAAGTATGGTCAGAAATTTTACCTTCGATTTCCACAATCACAGATTGATGATTTGCCTGTCGATCTTCCAAGGCTGCATTAATTCGGTGATAACTTTTCCCAATGTCTCCCACCGTGGATTCCTCTTGTATATTATGCAACACCCTGTTTGCTTCATTGTACCATGGACAATTCCTGCGTAAATGGGCTTCACCACATTCCCAACACTTCAGGGGTTCTTTAAGATTACCAACCTTTTATTCCCGTGTTAGGGGGTTTAAAAGTTTTATGCTGTAACTGTTTGTTCTTGGGAAATGAATTTCCTTGGAAATTTTTAGGCATGTTTCTGAAGGGCGGGGGTTTGAAACCTTTCTTCCGCTGATTACACTTTTCCTGTTTCTTATCCTTCCGTGCCTTAGAAGTATCATTCCTTTGTTTGTATTGCTCAAAGCATAGTCTGGCCTTTCTCAATGCTTCGTCTAAAGTTCTTGGATTGTCGAACTCAATTCGATCTTTATAGGACTGTGGCAGACAGCTTAAGAACCGTTGTACCTTTAATTTTTCTTCCTTGATATAAGGAACGAACCGTAATAGGTCTAGAAATTTATTGATAAGATCTTCCATTGTCATTTGACCCAGCTTCAATTCGTAGAATTCCTTGGTTTTTCTTTCATAATAACTTTCTGATAAGTATTGTTTCTTGAATTCTGCCCATTCAAGGTTTTTCTCTTTCAGTCCCTGGGAAATCTTAAGGTCTTGCCACCATATGCTGGCCTTCCCCTTCAGATTGTAAACAACCATTCTGACTTTCATGTTGCTGGAGTAATTGTAGATTTGAAAGTATTTTTTGATGTCCAACAACCAGGCTTCTGCTTCTTCCCCAGTCTTTGATTCTCCATCAAAGCTGGTAGGTTTTATCTTTTTGAATTCACCTTCCAGGTGGTCAACCTTCCTCTTTCCCATGGTCTTGTCTTGATGCTCATATTTCTGGGTCTCGTTGGAGGAGTTCCCCTTTTTCTCAGCGCTTTCTTCAGTCTCTTCTTTCCTCTTGGTCTCCTCCTTTTGTTTTTCGCCATTATTCTTTTCGTGAAGACTCTGCAGCAAAATTTCATTGATTTATTGCTGCTTTTCCTGAGCTTTCTTTAGTTGTTCATTGTCTGCCTTGAAGCTCGGTATCTCTACGATCAAGCTTCTCATAGTTTCTAATACCTGACTTGCTTCAGAATGTTCTTCTGTTCGTGCCTGTTCATTTTCTTCAGGCTGTTCTCCGTATTCCTCGTGCGAAGTCATCTGAAAAATCAAACTGGAATATATGCATACAGCATCCGAATACATTATTAGAATTTTATATTTCATGTTCAACAGAAGTTAGGTGTTTCCAAGGGCGACAGGGTTGAATCTAGCTCTGATACCATATGTAATATCCCCATAAAAAAAAAAAAAAAAATTATTTCTTTTTCTTTTCCTGTAACTGATCAGAAAATGGATCTATCTTATCAAACACTTAAAATAAATAATACATTCGTATGCTGATAATACTTATCTTTTACCCTTGTTTTTCCTACTGGTTAGAAGAGTGTTATGGTTGACATGCCACTTACTTAGCTATGGATAACCCTACTCCGTATGTTGTTATGCAGGTATACCTATACTATTGGAGTTTCCTCATGACGCAGGTGACAGGAAATATTAAGTTAAACGCTTCTGATATTTACTAATAGTATGGTTAGCAGCCCACGGTTCTGTAATCAAGGTATGCATTAGAAAAGTCTGCATACAACCATATCCATTTCGATATGGACTAATTGCAAACCCATTTTGTAATAGCACAATCTTCAACAATACAATATCATTTTTACAATAAAAATAGGCATAATTTGCTAGGTTACTTTGTTTATCCAAAGAAGGGTCTTGTGTCTCATTCCCAAGATTTTTTCCAATGTTAATGTGAATTCATACTCTCTACCAATAATCACGCCAAAACCCATCCAAGTTCCAAATTCCTTCAAGGTAATAGATCACGTACGTGTCCATAGTTTTGCACAAGGCATCCCCTATCTTACCAAGATATTTGTAATACATGAAACGTTATCTTGCGAAGATCTTGTATTACAATGATATATGAAATGTTATCTTACAAAAATATTGGTATTATAATGATGCATGAAACGTATGACAATTTACCAAGTTTGAAGCCCTAGCTGTTAACGTTTGCCTACCTATATTATGCAGGGGGTTCTTATAGTGTTTACGTTGCCACATATTGGGTGTAATCTCCGGTATTTGTAATACAATGATTCATGAAACGTTACCCTTTATTATGTTGAAATCCTAGCTTTTTAACCTTTAATTACTCGTATTATGCAGAGGGTTCTTTAAGATTTAATTACAACATACAGGGATGTATTTTTCCATACCTACAAACGAAGTTCTTTAAGGCTGTTCAGATGGCTCCATAAATGGTGGTTGAAAGAGAAAGTGCCACCTGCACCTCGGCAAGTTGTACCGTGCAGGGCGTGTTTTTCCATACCTTCCAGCGAGTCCTGTAAGGGTAGCCATGTGACTCCATTAATGGTGGTTGGGAGCGAAGGTGCCACCTGCACCTTGGAATGCCCGTCTTCATTTTCTTGATTCTTGAAAGGAAATACTCTGTTCAACGATAAGTTCATTTTTCTCCGGTTTGATTATTTATCTCCTGGCATTCGAGCTAAGGCTCTATGGTTTTTATCTCTCAAGGTGTTAAAGTTGTACCTCGGGTCTGCTAGATTTACTGTATCTCATCTGTGGTCTGTAAGGGATGACTTCTTGCCATCGCGGGTAATACAGGAAGAGTTTTCTCTTTCTTTAAAACTCAAGGAAGCAGCCAACCATTACATCTGATTCTTCTGAGGAAACTTTGGAAAGCCTTAGTTCTGTATTTTGTTGAAGAGGTCCAACGTTATTGGGTATTAACACAATGTCCATTGATAATGGTAGGTACTCTCGGCTCGGAATGGCGCGGGTTTAGAGGGAGTCTCTTTTTCCCGGTAAGTGGCATGGCTCCTTCCACCCTCATACAGTGACAGTAAAAGCATCTTTGGGAAAGCCCCTTCACCGACGACAAAAGGGAAATTTAAATTCATATTGTGGCTAGGTTTTCGACGCTTCACTGATTCGATTCAGCCTAAGGTTTCACTGTTCACGAAACCCATTGTAATAAATAATTTAATAATGCTTCCTTCATGAGGATCTAGGCCCTAAAGAAGGCGTTTTTGGACTGTCTACTTTTGGATTCAATCATTTTTTCAATGTCTTTATGTCTTTTATTATCTTTATCTTTTTCTAGAATTTCAAGAACCCAAAATGTTTTATTCCCAGAATACTGTAAGCGAATGAGATTTAATCTCCATGGATTCCATGACCTCTGAGTTATAATTATGAGTGTGGTTTTTGGATGCTTTAGTTCTCGCTCTAAATATGAGTTTGGTTTTCTGTATGATTCAGTTTTTCGTTTCCTTCCTGTGTATGTATGGCAGAAACGATTCATAGAAATCGGACCTCCTATGTGATATAAATTTATTCTTAAGAAAATGGAATATGGGTCTCAGTAAAAAGAAAAACGTTACCAGAGATATTATCCGTGATTCGCCATTTTGTCTCTTTAGATACCATCTCCTATACATATCTTTCTTGAAAATGAATTCCCGGCCAAACCCTAGGTTAAAAATAAGCCTGGAAGACCTGTCTTAATAGTTTAGGCAGTAATGTAAACTTTTGTGGGGTAAATGATGGGGATAGTTTCATAGCGGAACTCGCCGATCTAAAGATTGAAGGTTATTGTCAGAGGAGTTCTTCAGATTTTTAACTGAGAGTCCATTGAATCTCAGTAACACTTTACGATGAGGAATTATAAGGAATTTAATTCTGGAATGCCTCCATATCCTAACTATGACGAATATAAATACACCATAATAATATATATAAAAGAAATCATGGAACTTTTTACACAGAGGGTTTTTATACAATTTGATGATCCGTTTTTCATAGAGTTTTATAACGTCAAAAATAGGTCGAAGACTTGCTTCCCCTAGATTCAACTTAAATAATGAAAATCAATATAATGCACAATAATGATATAAAAAGAAATCATGTAAATTCTACACAGAGGGTTTTTATAGATCCCACTTGTAAACAATGAAAATCGACATTTCTGTGAACACATAATCCATCCCATTTTATCGTTATTTTGCTAGTCATAGATGCAGATTGGAATTACCAGATCTACGGTAGCTAGATTTATGCCAATGAATAACTCAGGTTAGAATAATGAACTCTCCCACGGCAATACTAAATATCTATTTTTGCAAATCAAGCATTATTTGACAGCATTGTAACTATCAGTTTCCCTTATGCACAAAATCTTATTTAAATAATTTGAGGCAAATAAAACAACAGAAAAATGCTTAGAGTCTGTAATAGCAAAACTTGGAACTTGTAACCCGAATGAAGTAGGAACAGCCACGTTCCACCCAACCATAGATTAGGTACAAACACCAAGTCTGTCCGTAATCACCCCCGAGCCAGATGCATGCATGAAAAGTGTTGACAGTTAACCTCAAACTCAGCTGCGTTTTCCAGAATCCCTTGCCTAACACAGAGTGCTCACGCAACAAGTAATCATTCTCTCCGGCATACTCAGCAGCGTCCTGCCTCTCACGTATGCTATCTCTTTATAGTTTTTGCCTAGGTCTTACCATTAGCAGCCAATTCCTTATGGAATTTTCGCAGCTAAGTAAATCCCTGATTTTCAGGGTGTGTCTAGTGTCTTAAATACACTTCTGACATCTGTTCTGGTTTCCCAGAGGTTAACTCTATCTTGTCCCCCACTTTTCCATGCATGATCTTCTCATTTAACTTGGTTGTTCCTGCTCATCCTTATATTAAAATAATAAATAAAAATTGTTTTCTTACAACAGTCCTCCTAGGACTTAATCAACCGATTTCTCATCTAGCCCCCGTATTGAAATAAATTTCCCAATGATAAAAAAATAATATATATATATATATATATATTTAAAAACCAAACATAATGTTCTTTCATTATTGGGGAGGGACGTCACAGAATCCATCAAGAGGTCATGTGTGGTAGTTAAAGGCATTGTTATTGGATGTAGATGACTATAAGCTTCATTTAGGGAATTATGCTTCTTTTCTTAATGATGTCTTGGGTCTTGAGTCTCGTTATTAGTGTTTAAAATCCCCTAATGGCATGAATATTCATACTTAAATGGAAATGGTGTTCTTTAAAGCATTGTTCATGGCTATGGATGCCTCAATGGTTTCTTTAGGGCCAAAGGCATGGTATTCTTTCATGGAAAGTATTCCTAATGCCCTAGGACACATACATATTTCTCAAAGCCACATAATGGAACAAACATTATTAGTCATAGGCCAAAGACACCCCCAAAATTCTACCTATTGTTGATGGAGTAAACCTTCTTAGCCCTACTTGGTTAGAAGATTCCTTTAGTGCTTGAGTTGCAGGTCTCCATCATTACCATTCCCAAGGACCCAAGACCACGATACCTAGATACATAGCACCATGGATACCCTTGGAAAGTCATACATGATTCTTTGAAGAATTATGCATTGCTCTAGATGCCTAAGTGGTTTCTTTAGATCCAAAGGCATGGTCTTCATCCCTATAATGCCATTCCGAAGGCCCTAGGACACCTTCATAATTCTCAGAACCACCTGATGGCACCAACATACTGAATCATAGGCCAATGATACCCTCAATAGCCCATGTGTGGTTGGTGGAGGAAACCTACTTAGTTTTAGATGTTTAAAATATTCCTTTAGAACCTCAAGTTTAGGTCCCCTCCACTAACCATAGCCCATAAGCTAAGTGCCACAAATAAGTTATGTGTTACTTGTTCTCTATGCATAATTCTTCTAGTTAAATGAGTTGTCTACCACCAGCTAAGAGTTATCCATGCATCAACTACCAATTATTTTTGTTATTTTTTTTTATTTTATAATTGTTTATATTTGAAACGACTGCCATAAAATCCCTACAATCTTGGAAAAATCCACGAAAAGCAAAGATGTTAGTCCACCCCAAATTTTAAGATATAAACACCTATCCATGTAAATATTTTAGTTCCTCTTCACAACAGAAAGTAGAAAATAAATGTAAAAGTATAAAAAAAAGATTATAGCATTTCCCACATATCAACAATTAACAAAAGATTTCTTCACTTCCAAAGACTCAACATAGAACAAGCATTCTTTAAAAAAACAAACAAAAAAAACCACCAAAATAACTAAGTTGACTCAACATCACCAGATTCCATCGTTTCCATCATTCGATTATGTATTTAGTCCAGTATCGCCTACTGTCCAGAAATGTGGAATGATAAAAAACATAGCTATCAAATTAACTTGCAAAATATTGAAAAACTTGTATACAAAATTCATCTTCGACACTTCCGTACTAATTGCTATAGCCAACAACATACATATCACTTAAAATAACTAAAAACCTCTCTCTTTCGGACTAATTGCAATTTGCGATAGCCCAAACGACACACAAATCAATTAAAGTGTCTGAAACCTCCCCATACACTTGTCAGAGTAATGAAATCATTTCATAAAATAGAAAAACAAAAGAGAGGCTATTTCATTTCTTTGAGAAGATGGTTTGCAGCAAGGTGAGCACCAGTAAAACAAATGCCGCCCCCAGAGCTATAATTCTCCACGGCGATGAGAAATGCTCACTCCTAAGCTTAGCAAAGTGGGCATTCCATTGAAGGCTTCTTCTAGATTCACGGACACTCCCTTGCATGGATCGTTGAAAGGCTGGGCAACCTCTTTGTCGTCTTCCGTGTCGATCAACTTGTCCATCAAAGCCACGTAACAAGCAACGTAATTGATATGGTGAAATGAGTTTCACATCTCAAAAGCGATTAGGTTACGGAATACTATCTCTGTGGAGTCTGTGGTAATGATGCAATGAAGAGAAATTGTGCTGCTATTCGGGTAAAAGTTAATCTCCTTGATGCCTCCAATGCATCGCTTAAATTTCTTAATTTTATTGCACGGGGGACCATTATGTTCTCCTCATCTCGTCCACGCTCTGAAAACAGAATAAGAGAGTGCAACAAACCCAGAAGATGAACTTTTTCTTCATCTCGTTGTGTCCAGGACCATTTATTCACATCAATTTTATAGTCGAAAGGGAAGAGCACTAAAAATCGAATCATTTCCTTGAACATATTCTCGACATCTTCGGCCGAGTTGAGCTCCAATTCTAGTAGCTTTTGGAGAATGATTAAAGGGACTTGATTTTGAAAATGATTCATTTGGTTGCTTGTTATTTTGTTCGTCTGAATAAAAATCTTCTTCAGTTGTATTTATATCTACTTGAGTTACTTTCTATTGATCATACAATAGAATGAGTTATTTTCTCTCTATTAATTTCTGAACATGTAATGTATTGATGAAGGGTTTCGTATCACTTCAAGGCAACTCCTCGAGGCATCCTGTCACGACTCAATGCTCTAGTCACCCGTTAAGATTAGTCTCTATCCCATCCACCATTACAAGAAAATAATGGTTGCGTCACGTAGTAATTTCCTTTATCAACCACAAAATTACTCACGAGGATAGCTTTTCACGACTTACTATACACATAGGTGTTTTTATAGGGAATAGCCCATGCTTCTCACTACTGCTAATAAGAAGTCTTTCCCCACTTCTATAAATACATTGCATCAACACTAAATCATCCCACCAAAAAACAATAAATCCAAATGTTACAAATTAAAAAATTGAAAATGTGTAAATGTTATATAAGAATGAATATATTTTCCTTAGAAAGAATGTGCGAGCACATTTGAGAGTGCAGAGAGGGAGCTTAAAGGGAGACATGTGTAATCGAAAGGAGATTTTGAATAAAATATCAAGTTGCAGAGTTTGGGACAAGGTACACTGATCCAAATATCTGAGTGTTTATACAATATTATAAAGGTTCAAGTCTAGATATTAGAAACCAAGATCTAGAATTCCATTTAATTTGAAGTAAAAATATTGGATAAATGGATGCATGGGTTCCGAGACAGGGTTTAAGCATACTTGGGGTTTTCACCATTAGTTCCACCACAGAAAGGGTTACAAAGAATGAGTTTTTGAATTGGTATTGGTTAATTAAAAAGAAAAGAAAAGAAAACATGATTGGGTTGCTAGATTCTTAAGATGGGCATAAACTATTTACAAGAAAAAATTCCTAAGTTGGACACCAATGATTTCTAAGCAAAGATTCAAGGTAGATATGTCTCTTCCCTCCAATTTTATTTTTTTGAGTGTATTTGTTATTGAAACAATAATTTTTTGTAGATGTGATAATTATGGATTTATTGATTTATTTAGTGACATAAATTTGATTGAGAATATAATATTCTATTTAGCTATTTTTTTTATGAAGTGTGTAATTAATTTATTATTATTGAATGAAATGTGATTTTTTTTAAAACTTTTCATCTTAAAAATGCGACACGAATCTATACCTTTTAAACTGAAATTAAGACCCACTCTTCAAATTTGAATCACTAACCTTGCATGACCAGACATTTTATTACAACAATTCCAATTCCGATTCCGATGCAGAGATTATTCTTATTAAAACACGGAGCTAATGCTTATTTGCGCATCCATGGAACCGATCTCTTTTAAAGAAGAAGTCATGGAATCACGAACTACTATTCCTTCCCCGTCAACCACTATTCTTCAGGGATGAAATTAACGTTAACATTATCTAAGATAAAGGGGAACCGCGTAGCAACTAAAACGTTTTGGTGTTTTCTTATCAAACTAAATACTGGAATTTGAAACTACGCAAATTGTCAAAATCATAATTAAGCATTAGAATTTGAATTTATGTGATTTTGAAATTTCAATGGCTGGATTTTGAAATTACTTAAATTGTCAAAATTACAATTAAAATAATAGAAATTGAATTTATGTGATTTTGAAATTTCAACGGCTGGATTTTGAAATTACTTAAATTGTCAAAATCACAATTAAAATAATAGAAATTGAATTTATGTGATTTTGAAATTTCAACGGCTGTATTTTGAAACTATTCAAATTGTCAAAATCACAATTAAAGCAATAGAAATTGAATTTATGTGATTTTGAAATTTCAATTGATGGATTTTGAAACAATTCATATTGTCAAAATCACAATTAACTTGCAATATAGAAATTGAATTTATGTAATTATGAAATTTTAATAATTGGATTTTGAAACTATTCAAATTGTTAAAATCACAATTAAAGCAATAGAAATTGAATTTATGTGATTTTGAAATTTTACTCAAATTGTCAAAATCACAATTAATGCTGAATTTTGAAATTACTCAAATTATCAAAATCACAATTAAAGCAATAGAAATCACACTTTGAACCATTATTCCCCGAATCGAGCACATTGCGTTTTGATCGTCCGGTATACTACTCCGAGTGACACTAAGTATGGCGTAGAAATAATTAGAAACTTGCTTTTCTAAGAAATTGGATTGAAGGTGTTACGTATTAGCACAATTCGACAATCAAATTCTGGGGTGGGTATCAGAAAATACTTTTGGTTGTATTCATTAAATACAGCAGTTAAATTGAATGATATAATTTCCTTTTAAATCTAAGATCTTAGTTTATTTGATTAACATTAATTATATCCATAGGTGTATCGATATTATTTGTTATTTTGGACTTTTTTGAGTAGATCAATAGGATTAATCTAGAAGTGTAACAAGTGTACAATGGGGATTCATTTCATAGTCATTGTATCTTGTTATGCTCATATGTATCTTGATTAAGATTTAAATAAGCTTAAGTTAGTGGTTAGGAAAATGGGTATGTTTATATTAATTACAACTTTAATGTTTATGTTAGTTTAATGTTTAGCCTGTGTTTAACAACCAACCATCTCCACAAACTTTACTTGTGACTATGCTATTTATTAGTTTATATGACATTTCTCTCATTGGTTTTGCCACCTATCAAATAAATGGAAGTACAGTGGTCTTGCATTAATTCACTCATAAGTTTTAGCAGTTTTCACCAATGTATAGCACAATGGTGGTGGGGTCTTATAAGTGACTAGATAGTGACCTAGTATTAACTCCATGGGGCTAATTACGTTGCATTTTTATTTTAGAATTTGAGGCGGATTACGGCATATGCTTTTCTAGGATTGTACAAGGATGAGACAAGTGTACTGTCCATATTGATTCTATGGGAGTTGTTCAAAATTAGAAATAAATAATTGTAAAAAAATTAAAAATAACTGGTAGTGGATGCATGGATAACTCTAGCTAATTAATTAATAACCAACCATTCATGGTAGATAACTAGAAGAATGTGAAATATTAAAAAGAAAAAAATATAAAAAATAATTGATGATTAATGCATGAATGCATGGATAACTTATAATTGATGAATGGATAACGAATAAGTAGAACATTATATAAATGGTAAGTAGAGTAACCAAGCATTATTTCACTTACAAGTTGTAGCAGTTTTCACCAACATATAGCACAGTGGTAGGGTATTTTCACTAAACCTAGGTACCAACATTGTTGGACTAATAATAAACCTTCAAATCCTGAAGCTAACATCACAATAACAACCTTAAATGCTACGTTGTGAAGTGATTATTGAACTTACGCCTTGTGAATTCAAAGGAGTGATAATAGTTTCTAGTCAAAGTAGCTTCATCTTCGAGGTTCCCATTTCAGACATGCATGTACACAATGTCAACTATGGTCATGGTCACGACATAAGGTAAATTAATTAAGTGCTGGCGAATGGGTCAAGAGATTCTCGCCACGGCGAGCCTTATGCAATAGACAAACTCACCTTTAAGGCGACGTTGTCAGCTGTTCACCTTTAAGGCGACCCTGTAAGGAATTCATCTAAAATTTATGCTTTATAATGTATTTGTACAATGATAAATACCTGGTTTTCCATTCATTTAAAATTATGCTTTATAATGTATTTGTGGTATGTTATATGGACAGGTCTTCGGTGGAGTATAGATATTAAACTAATGGTCGGATAAACTTATAATTTTATTTATTTAATTTTTAATCATTTTAAACAAATTATAAAGAAAACTAAATAATTTTATTCATTTTTATATTAAATAAAAGAAAATGATTGCTAAATAATGTGAAAATTTAATGGATATAAGTTTTCTATTTTAAGATATTGCAATTATAAATAATTTTTAGTGTTTCAAAGTTTATACAAAATCTATCTAAATCTTGTAATATATTTTTATTATATGTTATTGATCAAGTGTTACTTAATTAGAAGATGATACTTGGATTTAGATATTTTTATTTTTATTTTTATATTACCTCTTCAAACAATGTGGTTAACACATTCTCTCAATTTTTTTGTTAAATTAAGCATTTTTTTAAGTTTAAAAAAATTATAAAGCTAATTCTTGATTCCAAATTTTGAGTAATACAATTTTAGATGTAACACAATAGATGAGAAAACTAGAAATGAATTGTGACTTAATAACTATATTATTTGCATAGATTTTATGCATGAAAATACATCTTGATGTACAACCAGTTTTTCATGTTGCATTGTTTTTTAGTATGTTTGTTTTATTTACTCATAATGTAGTGTAGAAATTGAGTCAATATTCTTATGGCTAGATTGATTTACACTAGTGTGCTTATGGCTAGATTGATTTATATCTAAAACTATAAATAAAAAATCATTTATAATTAGTAGTTTACAAACTAATTATTGGAGAATAGAATTATATTTGCAAACAAAAGATTAACTTTGAATGTTGTTGTACCTAACAATTTTCTTTATTAGTGTGATATCATATGTGTAGAAAACAATTTCTTACTTTGGTTGATGGAAATTTTAATGACAATATACAAGGCAATAGTAAATTTTGTGAATGCTTATAAAAAATACAAACCTTTCATTCCATTTGAAAATCTATTGGAAATGTACTAAATTTATGAGTTCTTTGAAAAAACTGTAACACTTTCCATTGCACTCCAATTAAGGGTATGATTGATTAATGGAGTGTCTCTTTGGTGGAAAAATTGAAATAAAAACACATATTTCAATAATATGAGTCTCAGCATTGGTCACCCTCCATTGTATTCAAAAATCCACTAGTCACATTTTATTTCATGACAAAATCAATATTGTAGCCTTGGTCACTTTGGAGTGGCATAAAAACTAACTAAGAGCATAAATGGACGGAAAGGTGCCTCTTACAATGAGGCTGATATTGACAATGTCCAAAGGCAAATATAGGAATTTCCTAGACCTCAACAAATATATGACCAATTAACACAAAAAGGGTTAGGGGAACTTTATAAACATCAAAGTGGGGGTTAAATTGATGTTGCATCCCATTAACATCCCAAAAAACACAAGCACATACACACCAAGGTAAATGTGTTCATGGATTAACATAATTGGAACTTCTAGTGGGTTTTTCTCTTCGCAATTATGACTAGGATAAAGTGAAGTTGAAAAAATTAAAATGGCATTGAAAATGTCTAGGAAGTCATGCCACACATGCCACATAGATCTCAATAATGGTTGCACACATATATCAAGAAAAAATGAATTTTACATAGACCCACTTTAGTAATTTTAGATAGAATGTCATGAGATTTTCAATATGGAAATTTTTTGATTTTTTTCACCTATATTTGCACTGCTTGAATTAAATCTTAAAAAATATAGATTCAAAACCATCATTCAACTTCACCCAAGAGACGAATAAAACTTCACCCAAGAGACAAATAAACTCTAATTGTAAATATGTCATTGTAAATATAAGTATTCAACAATTAACAAAAACTAGAGATATAATAAATACCATAGCAGAAATAGACTATGGTTTTCTGAAAGATATATTTTAAGTAATGAATCGTATAATTTTGTTAACTACAAACAAAATAAATAGCATATAATAATTTAATGAAGTGTTTCTTTTTTTGTAAAGTATTGACTTGTTTCATTTTTATAATTAAAGATAGCATAAGCAAAATACATATAATTCTAAAAACACTACTCGACTTAGATACAAAATCAAGAAAGATAAGGTGTTTCCCCAACAGTTAGTGCTTATTTCCTTATTATCTCTTGCTAGCTTTCACCAATAATATAAGACATGCTTATGGAGTTACATTATCTCCTTATGCTTTCTCTAGCTCACAATATGAGATAAGATGTTAAATAAGCACTTTTCCAAATAAGAGGCATTGTAAGGACTTCCTCGATGTTTCTTCCATAAAGTGAGAGGCATTGTAAGGACTTCTTGAAAATCCCTATTAATAACATAAGTGATAGCATGGTGCTCATTCATACCTAAAGGGGCTTTGCAAATACATTCCAAGGGAATTTATAGACATTTTGGGTTTCCTTTCAAGAGTGCCCCAACTTGAAGTATTCACCTTGAATATAAAGTCCTTTCAAGGTCTCACTGGAATAAAGTATCTTCTCTCCCTTTCCAAGCCTTATTATAATGAGGTATTTTATATGAAATCCAAGCTAGGCACTAGTGTGTGCATGAAGGGATATGAACTGAAAGTTTTTATTTTGGTCCTTCATGATCTTGTTAGTCAAAGCTCTAGTTGGTTAGAGTTCCTTTATCAGTTTGAGTTCTTTCTAGTCATAGTTCTTGTTAGTCAAAGTTCTTAGCAATCATATATTTCATAGTTTTCATTAGTTATAGTTCCTTGGTCAAATTTCCCGACGTCATAGTTCCTTCAGTCAAAGTTCTTTTTTATTAGAGTCCCTAGTCAGGAAAATTCCTTTGAATTGTGATCGATACGAACTCCAACCAATGTTCCCATTGGTCATAGTTCTTTTCAGTCAAAGTTCTTGGTCGTTAGAGCTCCTTTGTCGACTAGATTTGATATTAATCATATAATTCATAGTTCCCTAGTCAAAGTCCCATATAACTCAATCTTTCCTTGGATCAACGTTCCCAATGGTTATAGTTCCCTATGCCAAATTATTTCTATGTCAATTTATTTCTTAGTCAAAGTTCCACCTGTGATCCTTGTTGGGCCCTGGAAATGCCCCTTTCTGACCATACCTATTTCATCATTTTACCCAGTTACACCCTACTTTAATAAACCTTATATATGCCTTTTTCCAGATCAATCAACAATCCTGGCAAGGTATAATTCATTATCGCTTCATTTAATTAAATGCCTAAGATTGTTATGGTTATGAATTCTAGCCTTCGATTTAGGCTAACTTGTGTTGATTTCATTAAGTTAAGATCAAAGCACAGGTGTATCAACCATAATGCCTTGGGAAAGAATCATACATGGTGCTAGCGTTACTCTTCTGATTTGATTCTTCATATTTCAAGGGACAACGCATCTCTCCACGTGAAGCTGTAATAGGTTGTTGAAACAGGGCATAACTGCAACAGACAGGGCGCCTTCTAATTTGATAATCTGTTGATCCATTGATTTCCAGAGTAACAACATCCTTCATGATTAACAACCTCATTCAATACGGCTATAGTAGTTAAGCTGTAACTCTACAGCATGAAGATCAGAGATCTTCATTGCTACACGATTTTAGTGGATCACGAACTGTATTCTCCATTTATAAATATGGGAAGGCTCTCGGAGTCTAGGGTTGGTTAATTATTATCTTGTACGGGCTGTAACAGAGAACTGAGACTGTGGATTACCATTTTTAATGAAGAGAAGAGTTATTTCCATTTCTGTGTCTTAATCCGTGGTAGTTCACGGCGTCTCTGTTAGAACGCCAGGGCCCGCCTTCTCACAGAGATTGCTGAGTTAAGTAGGTAGTTAGATTTATTTCCTGTTGTGTGTTTGTGGAATTGCATTAGGAATATTTCTGATAGCTGCAACAGAGATTTATAATTGCATTCTTTATTGGTCGTTTATTATTTGCATTACGAATAGCTGCAACTGCGTGGTGTGATAGTCGACTGTGTGGGTTAGATTTGATTATGCATGTGTGTTCAATAGATGTTACAGCCAAGCTCATCTTCCAATTCTTTTCAGTCATTTATGCTTCCTAGGATTTCCAATGGTTATCAATTTATAGTTCAGGTTTATTTCTTAATTCTGGTTGCTGTTGTATCTTTATTGAGTTCATAGATTAGGCAGATTATGGTTGAGTAACAATAGCTATTGGATGGATCATTTTGGTAAAGATTGAATACTATAGTTTGATAATTATAGGATTTAACTTCTTGCAAAAGTAATCTAGTTCATTTTCATTCTTAGATCAACAACTGCTAGGTGGATTTCTGTAGGAAGGTAGTTGCACTTTGAATTCCTAGATGTATGAGTTAGATTAGTTTTCTTTATGGAATGAGTTTGGCTGAACAGATAGGTAGGATTATCATATTCATTTATTCAATCAACTGCTATAAATGTTTATGCATAGATTGTACTTATTTCCATTGAAATAAAAGACTTCCCTGGGTTTGACAATATATATTGAGCATCCTGTGTGTTAGTTGTAATTAATTAGCATATAGGGTGATCAACATTTTAGCGTCGTTGCCGGGGATGGTAATTGATAGACATAGTTAGTAGTTGGTTTTATTTGATTTCATTTTAGTTTAATCATTTACAGCATGAATGAATACAAGAAAAACAAATTGGGAACCATGCTTGAATACTAACACTGTAGGTGGAAGAGGTTGAGGTCGTAACACAAGTCTGGGAAGGCAAACATTCATAGACGAGATAATACCTAAGGATGATTCTTCCACCAAACCGCCACGGACATCTACAGGAAGAGGAAATTTGTTCCTCCTAATCTTGAGAATTCAGCATCAAATGTGGAGAATACAATGGGACCATCCACTCCCATTGCATAAAATAAATCTCCTGAAGATAAGGGAAGCGCTATGGGTGTACCGAATAGAGAGGAGATTTATCACATTAATAGAACTAGAGTAACTAAAGAAGTGTGGTTGGAGACTCGAATAGAAGCAGAGGAAGAAAGAAGGTGAGAAGAAGAGAGGAGGAAGGAAGAAGAGGCAGAAGCAAAGGAAGAACGGATAAGGGAATCCATTAAATTTTGGACTAACAACATGGCTAATAGGGAACAGGAAGGCGAGAATGATCATAGGGAGAACCGGGAAGAAGAAGTGGAAGACAATCATCCTGGTAATACTGTGGCCACATTAGAATTCCCTATCCTCCAGACACCTGGAGCAACTCCTATGAAAAACATCGCACCATCTGTTCTCCCAAATTTCCATGGTAAATTTTTTGAAGATGCTAATGAATTTCTTTTTGAGTTTGACATCCTCTATCATAGATATGACTACACCTCTAGTGCTCAGAAGCTGAAACTATTCCCAACCACTTTGAAAGGAAATGCTCTGTGTTGGTTCATGAGTCTGGGTCGTGAGACCATTACTACCTGGGACCAAATGAAACACACATTTCTTTCTAAATATCAGGAATATTGCAGAACCAGAGATAGAAAGGAAGAATTATTTAAAATGGTTCAGAAAGAAGAATAGAGCTTGGAAGACTTTGTGGAAAGATTGTTGTACAATTTACAAAGGTTTGGACACACTGAGATTGGAAAAGATGTACTCAAGATTATTTTTCTACAAGAAGTTAGAGAAGATTGCCTTGATATGTTAAATTTGTTGGGAAAAGGAGACATCTCAAAAGAACCCTTCAAGAAGATCGTTGAACTATGTCGAAGGTACTCAAGGGGATCCTCTAGAACTAACAAACAAGATAAAGATCGAGACCGAGATGTCTTCACTAGGATACATAAGTCATCTAGTGGAGGAGCCACTTGAGAAGAAATAGGCAACTTACTGGAGAATTTTAAAACTGATATGATGAGTTCCATTTCCTCAGAGTTAGATGTTTTGAGAGAAAAACAGAGGCAAGTAGTAGAAGATCTTACACTTGGTGTATTATGTCCTAAATGTAGGAAAAAACACCCACTGAAGGAATGCCCACTGGACAAGGCAGAGGTACGCAGAATATGTGAGTTGGAGCATGATACCAAGGAATGCCCCTCACTACTTAAAGTCAAAGCAGTCTTACAGGAATCCACTTCAGATGTGGAGCAAGCTTACTTTATTGCACAGAAGAAACCTTGGAAGCCTCACAATCAAGGTATGAATCAAGACCCATCATTTTTTCTGAATAATATGAATGGAATGAATAGCATGAATAATATGAATACACAATTCCATTCACATTATTATGGTAAATAGTGGCATCCATCTCAGAACCCAATGAAAAATCCTAACTCTTGGACACCATGGTTGCAATAGTCAAATAATCAAGCTCCCTGGAATTCCAACGGGAGAAATTCTTACCAGGGAAATAACTTTCCACATCACCAGACCCAGTATCAACAGTACCCTCCTAAACAGTATCCTCACCAACAATATCAATAGCCACAACTGCAATTCCAAAACAATGCTGCACCTACAAGTACACTACTTCGACCACAGCTACCTGCTCAACCTAACCCAAACCCAAATAATAAAGTAGTTCACCGGTTTGAGACTGCCAACATGCCTACGTATTCCATCTCCCAAGTTCCCTGCAATGACATACAATTACGATCAGGGAGGGTAGTGGAACCTATCATCACTGAGGATGTTCCATCCCCAGTGACTGAAACTAGAGTGAATCAACACTTTGAGAATATGGTTAATTCAACAATCCCCATTATTGAGGATGTTGACATTCCTACTGAAACAGTAGTTGAAACTCAGGAGCTAACACACGATGAAGCACAGCCTACACAATTGATGAGAGAACCACCATACCCTGAACGATTGGCCCTACAGAAAACAGTGGAACAACCTCGATTCAATCTCTCAGAAGAATTGAAAAATTTGTATGCAAAATTCCACTGTTACAAGCCCTCCATGACGTGCCGATTTATGCTAAGATTGTTAGAGATTTATGTGTCAAGAACCCAGGAAGGAAGCCTAGGGATCCTCCCATTGTCCATGTATTGGGAAAACTTTCCAAATTAATAATGGGGAAGACTCCTGTGGAAAAATATGATGACCCTGTAAATCCTACTATGACAGTTCACGTAGGAAACACACAACTCCCCAACGTCTTGGTAGACTTAGGCACGGCTATTAACGTTATGACCATAGAAACTGTGAAGAAACTTGGACTCACTAACCTTTGGCCAACCCCTACCATTTTAGAACTTGCTGACAGATCAACGATCAAGCCTGGGGGAATCTTGGATGACCTGGTAATCTCTGTTGACTCGTGGGAATACCCTACTAATTTCTTGGTGTTACAGCCGAAATCTCAGTTGTGGGGACACCCACTGATCCTGGCAAGACCTTGGTTAGCCACAGCTGATGCCTATATCAGCTATCGGTTGGGATCCATGACTATCTCGGACGGGACTGAGATCAAAAGCTTAACCTTATACCCTCCATCTCGACCAAGCATAGAAGATGAAACTCCACTTTGGGTGGATTTGGAGGAGGAGGATGGCGTTCAGACATTGCTAATGATAGGGAGAGCCTTAACCTTTAAGAATGAAACAGAGGATGATGCCATCAACAGTTTCATCAGTGAGCCCACGTCAATCAGTAAAAATGTTTATCAGATCTTGGACAGTACATTAGATGAGACAGAACAAGAAAATCTTACAGAAGAAATTCTAGTTAGTGATGCCAGTATAATTCCAGTACTCAAAAATTTGAAAAGTGTTCTAGTAGAAATTGAGCTAGGGAAAACATTAAACATCAGCACAGAATAACCTCTCCATATCGTTCATAGGCCAATGGCCAAGTGGAGAGTTCAAACAGGGTCATCGAGGCTATTTTGACAAAGACAGTGAAAAGCCATCGTAAAGATTAGGATGAGAGACTTCCAGAGGCACTATGGGCCTATTGCACTACATGGCGTAACACCACTGGTTTTTCCCCATATGAGTTAGTGTATGGTAAGAATGTTGTTTTCCCAATTGAATTCGAAATCAGAACTTTGAAGACAGTTGTAGAAGCAAACCTTGATTTATCAGAAGCACAGAGGAACCGACTGAATCAGCTTAATGAATTGGATGAAAAATGCACAGCAACAGTAAATCATACAACTTTAATCCAACAGCAGCGCTCTAAATGGCATGATAGATTCATAAAGAAGAAAGTCCTCCAGGAAGGAGACTGGGCTCTGTTATATGATTCACGGTTTAAGAGGGATTTCAAAGGCAACTTATGCACTCATTGGTTGGGACCCTATCAAATAGATTGAGTATTTGACGATGGAACAGTTCGGTTGATCACCATTGATGAAAACAAGACACCATTATTTGCGAATGGTCATCGGCTGCGACTGTATCACAAACCAATCTCAAAGGATGCTTTCGTTTCACATGTTGCAGCCAATCCAGAATATCAGTTAACGCCAGGGAAGGGATTTTTCTCAACCCGTGTGAATTTTTAAGAGCTGCAATTTCCACACATAATTTGTACATAAATAATTTATTTTTCATTCTGTATTTTATCTATTTTTCATTTTGCACTTGATCGGGTTTGTTTTGAAGAATTGTGTGCAGGAATTAACTAGAAGAATAGCAGTTGTGACTGGCATCGAATATTTGACATTAATATTTTTATTAACTCTCTTTATAGGCTAACCCTCAGCTAATAAAAAATAGTTGAAATATATCAATTAACATGATTTAAGAAAAAAATACTATTTTATAATTATATTAATATTATATTTTAATTCACAAATAATGAAAAGATTTCACAACTTGCACTCCGCCATACCATAAATGTGTGTCTATTAGAACCATGATTTTTTCTTTTTCATATGGTTGGCACGCAACAACACCTCCATCTATCAGCATGGACTCTCGATGCACGTGCATTACATTCAACCACTCCTCTATTCGTTCCTTCACTTGCACAGGAATTCTCTCATCTTCCTTTCTTTGCAATTGCGACTATGTCCGAAGAAAGGCGACGAATCCTTCCTTCCTTCGCAAGAAAGTTTGGGGGCCACGTGCTTTCACTCTAACCTCTTCTCCTCCTACCTGCACCTGCACCAGAACAAGTAGATGGACCTAGCGCTATATAACTTATACTTCAACCCTTCATTCTTTCAAGGAAGCAAGCGCGCCTACTCTCTTCGTTAATCCTTCTTAGAACAGTAGAGTGAGCAAGCATGCCTGGGACTTTGGGTTTGGATTTAGAGGCGTTCAGGAATGCTTAGAGGGCAGATGGCCCTGCCACGATTCTCGCTATCGGCACTGCCACTCCCCCAAATGCGGTCGACTAGAGCAGTTATCCCGATTACTACTTCAAAATCACCAATAGCAAGCATATGACTGAGCTCAAGGAGAAATTCAAGCGAATGTGTAAGAATTTCCACATCTAACTTCATGTTTATAATATTATCTTATCTGAATGTGTTTATATGCTTATATTCGTATGATGAGGCTGCAATTTTTATGTGATTCTGGCATGTGTTGCAGGCGACAAGTCGGCAATCAACAAAAGATATATGTACTTGACGGAGGAGATCCTCAAGGAGAATCCCAAAGTCTGCAAGTACATGGCGCCATCGCTAGACGCATGACAGGACATGGTTATGGTGGAGGTGCCCAAGCTTGGAAAAGATGTTGCTGCCAAGGCCATCAAGGAATGGGGGTAGCCCAAGTCTAAATGTTCAAAACTACTTTTGTAATCAGATCTAGCATATAAATTTCACAACTATAAATAAAGTTGGTTCCCTTTCTTTTTGTTCCCGTGGCTAATTGCACTAACCACGACTTTTCAAAATCATAATTTTTTATTTTGCATAAATATACTAACTTAGGAGATATGCAACTTAAAGTAGATCCATAATAAATTAATATAGAAATAGGTTTGTCAAATATATTACCATCAACCTCAATCATTGAAGGTTGGTAATCCGCTTGATGATTGTCCAAGGTTGCGCTTATCTTCAGTATGTTCCGAGCAACCTCTTCAAATGTGGTTGCTTACCGGACAGTGTGAATATTTTGATTGTCCTTCTTATAAGGACAATCCTGATAGAAAATACTCTCCTCACAACCTCAACACTGTAAATGTTCTCTTTTTATTTCTTCTTATTAAAGAGATTATCTTTATACTCGGTTCTTATTGGTTGTTTTCTATCCTTAAAAGTATTCCTCTGAAAATTCTTATGTTTATTGAAGGGTTTGAATTATCTTATTTTAAAATTATTCCCTTCCCTTTTCTTGAAATTATAAGGATGTTCATGTTTACTTTTAGACTGATCATAAGTTAATTTGGCATTCCTCATTGCTTCATATAAAGTTTTTGGGTTATCAAGTTCTAATCTGTCTTTATAAAAGTTAGGTAAACAACGTAGGAATCTCTGAATTTTAGTTTTTCTTCATTTAAGTAAGGCACATATCTTAACAAGGATAAGAATTTAGTACAAAAATCGTGCATTGACATTGATCCCAGTCTTAACTCATGAAACTCTTTTGCCTTTCCTTCATAGTAATACTCTGAAAGATACTCTTTTTTAAACTTGTTTTAAAACCAATTCCAACTAACTTTTCTATCATTAATTATTTTAGCTCTTTTTAAGTCCTACCACCAAATCTCAACCTTCTCGACTAGATTGAAGATGGCCCTTTTTCCCTTCATAGAGTTGGAATAATTGTACATAGTAAAGTAATTCTTCATCCCTGAGATCCAAGCCTCAGCGTCTTCTCCATTTTTGACTTCACCGTCAAAGGTAGGAGGCTTTATATTTTTAAATTCTCATGTTATCTCATATTTATGTTTTCTCTTATTCCTTCGTCTACCCTCAAAGTCACTACTAGAATCTTCTGATTCACTAGATATAGGGATTTCGCCAGAAGAAGGACAGTCAAAGGATGAGTTTTTTCGTTTGCGTTTCTTTTTATTTTTATCATTATTTATCTCATTCAGTTTAGACAGTAAGGCTTCATTTAAGTCTTCTTGGGTTCTCAATACTCTCTCATGTTCAGTTTTAAAGTTCATCAATTCAACTTGTAAGTCCCTTGTTGTTTGTAAAATATCATCATTAATATTGCTATTATTTGGTTGATCCCCGTCATTAAGATCAACCCAAACAGGTGGGCTAGGGGATCATCTTTCGGCCATTTCTTCCTGCAATTTAGTAAAACAAAATTCTTCTATACACAAAAGAAGAACAAGATACAACAAAAATTAGTATTCTCATAATCATGAACGGAAACAATAAGGCCAAGTGTAGTAACTTAAGCTCCGATACAACAATGTAACAACCTCAATTTTCGTAAAAATTAAAAACTTTTAAAAAATGTCACTAACATTAATAACAATAAATGTTTATGAAAGCTTCTTTTGATTTTTAAGGAGATAATCAACTTGTCTAAAATAACTTTCATAGAAAATTCATGACTCTTTTCTTCATTTGAAGATGTACATAACTTCCTTATATAAAATACTTAAGCTTATTTCAATGTACAGGAGATTTAACACAGATATATCACTATAACATTTAGATAATTTTCTAATCATAAATAATATTTCCGTCCATAAGAAAATTAGGCATTTATTGTCTTATATCATTATGCTTAACCAACATAATTACTATCATTATGTAAGCATTTTTATTTCATCATTAAATAGGGTAATGACCTTTTGAGGCATATCCTTACAATAACTATTTAAGACTGTATCTCTTTATAATTTCCAACAAAATTCTAAATATACATATATGTATGTAATAACTATATTAATGCATAATTCCATACATCATAAGTTATATAACCCAACAGCATTATACATATATATAGACTTCATAGCTTCCTAAGCATAAACCATATTTCTCATTACCATTCCTATGCTT
Source organism: Larix kaempferi (assembly GCA_027924585.1). NCBI lineage: Eukaryota > Viridiplantae > Streptophyta > Pinopsida > Pinales > Pinaceae > Larix > Larix kaempferi. Next base: position 8,574,857 of record BSBM01000123.1, read on the forward strand.
ATACCTATCACTTGGATCATTAGATCATAATTATATTTTTAACGCAATTTAACATGTACATTCTTTATACATAAAATCACGAACCTATTAAAGAAAAACTAAATAGACTCACAGTTTTTCCATCATAAAGAATCGCATTATGAGATACTTAATCCATTAAAAACCTATACCTTGACTTTTATATATAGAGAGAGAGAGTAAAATTACTTGTATGATTACTGGAGGGAACTATTCGATGACTGTGGTCCTCGATCCAAAGTTTTGACAAATATTAACCAACATGAGTTCTCTATATCGCAAAGATGCCACTGCACTAGATCTATCTCAATCAAATCACGGCTACTAAAGAAGAAATGAGATTGAGAGAAATTTATGTTGATTACCTAAGTAACTGAAACTTGATTGGCAATCAATGGTAGTTCTTCAAAACGCAATGCAGAGTAACTCACAGAGCTACCAAGTATGGAAACATTATGACCTAAACAATCCACAAGAATCAACACTTCTCAAAGGGGTTTACATAGGTTATAACATTCATTAACATACCCGATACCATAAAGGAAAATTCCACATTATAGTTTAATACATAAATACCACACAAAGTTTTGAATCGTTATTCATCATATACAAGTATTCATTCCCAGCCTCGCACAGCATCAATCTTTTCAAATCAGATTGGATTGGCACTCCTTAACATCTCGACAATTTATGTTCCTGTCATAGGCTTGATTTGATATATATATATATATATATATATATATATATACTTTTTTATATATACTTATGTCAAGAAATTTAAACAGACATCCCAATATATGACTTCACCTACCCCTATACAAGGCTATAATATATTCTATGCAATTTGACAAAACCAGAAATCACATAATACATCAATTCCTTTACACCATAAACCACAATGCCGTGATCCGAATACAGTTTGTTTACTATGCAGATTTCCATTTAAATCAAACACTCCGTTCTCCGATCTAGATTTAATAGAAAACATTAAATCCAAATTGAACACAAATATAGAAGCAGACTAAAAATATATACAATATTTTGTATGCTAGAGTCAAGTGTAAACGAAACACAGTACTAGATTTACTCACATCCCAGCTTTCGATCTAAGTTAAATGCTACATCTTTCTATGCAAGGATTCATTTCCAAAATGAGTGCAATATTTCTATGATATATATACATACACAAGTCATTTAAATCCGAACAAGATCTCATGCATAGCATTTGATTTAACTCGATGCAACTTTTCGTAAATTGAAATGAAATATACATGGTATACGCCCATCCTACAAAGTAATCATCATAAAATATGGTCTTATACTCAAAACACTTATATTGTTTTTTATTCATAACCACTAACCCCAACAATGCCCCCACGGCCAAATAAAAGAAATAAGAACAATTTTAAATAATATATTTCACCATAAATATAATGATCAATATATAAATATGAGATAGGGTACATAAATTCTGCCCAGCACAGAAAATAAGCAAAAATAATAAAGAAATGACCAAATAGAGATATACGTATCACATCCAATTCCAATATATACATATTAAACAAAGCATTTTAAAAAATGGAATGTTCACCATCCAGTTTATACTTGCGCTACATATGTTTGTGGCAAAACATGATATTTATTCATTATAAAGAACAAAGTGTAGAGATATCTAATTAGTTCTCGTATTATTATTCAAACCCATAATATTACATAATTATATGAACCAAGCTATTTCGCATGACATAAATGTACAGTGGAAGATAAACTACGGATATACTCCCCAATAACAATTTATGTATTCATAGAAAGAAATTTAAAAGTTATATTTACTTGAAACAATGCAAATAACAATTTGGAGAATTAGTTCCTCCCAACTATAGGAGTGAGCAACTCAACAGTTAGCGCAACTCCACCGCCAAGCTGGATCACCACCATGCACACAAGAACCTCAAGAAAAAACTTCCACATGGTACTCTCTCTCAGACTTCGTAACAAGCTTAGTGATGGACTTATGAAAGAGAGAAACACTCAACACATGCACTCGCAGCACAATTTCTCCATGCACAACACTACATCCCGTGCTATCTTAGTGCACCGATATATATAATTTTAGCTCAAGTCTTCTGCCATCCCAATCAAATCTCAATCAATCCTTCAATCCCTATCATTTCGGATCTTGTCTAGTAGTTGAGCTTTTTGATTGGTAAAATATTCCTTGCTTGCTTTACACATGTTCTCTGTGCCATGGTGGTGTCTCCTCATTTAACTGAATTCTCCAAGTGTCTTTTCCTTTTATTAATAATAAAATAATAGTTTGTTGTCCAAAGTGTCACTCACACCTCTTGTGAATATTTTTTAGTTTTTAAATTATAACTCTTACAAAATAATTGTTTTTGAAATATTTTCACAAATATTAATATATATATATATAATAATGTCTTGGGGATATCACATAAGGTCATCGATACAGGGACCTTAGTGACTACTAATGCACATCGCAGGCATTGTTGCAGTATTTTTGAAGTACAAACTATCTCCAAGCTTCATGCAATAAACTTAAAATTAAACTGAGGAACGGTGAGCACCAATCGATCTTGCAAAAAAAAAAACGTTCCAAATGTTGAAATGCATAACTGTGTTGAGTTGGTAATGTCAACAATAATTATCAAAAGATGGATGATTGTTATTCCCCACGCCGAAACCCCATAGAACAAGATCTAATCTTAGGTAAGATATTTCCATACCTTCTAATGTGAAAACAATAAGATTGAGTGCCTTATCAATGTGATTGTAAGGCACTCTTTGAAGGTGAAGCCCACAATTTTAAGTCTTTTTCCTCATTCAACTCATGCCTTTTGGTAAGACAATAAGGAGGGTAGTGACATCAACATTGAAGATGGTTTTGACATAAAGGTAGATACATTAATTATTTTCATTAAATAACTTAAATTCCATGCCAGTGATTGTGAATTTTTCAAATCGTGGATTGGTACAAAACACAACAAATTTTAGATCTTCGAGCTCTTAATTACTCACATATAGAATTTTCTCAAATCCAACCATTAAATAACTTCTTTTGGTGTTTTGGTTCAATTTAAAAGGCAGATTGTCGAGACTCAAACATGCAACAAGTTGCAAGGCTCTAGTTGACTTAGGCTTGATTCCATTTCCCCTCCATCCCATACATGTATGTTGTTGCGACAAGTGTTGAACAACAAAATTTGATGCCCCAACCCCTATGATGCTAGCGTTGCTAACTTGCTTGGTATGGAAGAGTTTGTTTAATTTTTTTATGAGATATGCATTATTTTTTTTAGGCGCCTAATGCCCATGATTCTTACATCTCTCAGGCTTGAATGGATGCCCTCTCTCAAGTTTGAATTAATTTTTTGATTGGTTTTATATGTATTTTTTGATTGTAGGTTTATTATAGCCTTGCTTTGCTTAGTGGCTTCCTTTTGTACATAATTAATAGTAAGTAATTTTCTTATGGTTCTAGTTTTATTTTAAGACTATATCTAGTTGTACAATGTCTTAGACTATCCATAAGATCATGTGGATGCCCCAATACAGTTATTGCATAGTCTAAGTAGTTTTTATGTATAATGAAATGTGCTTCAACTCGAAAAATAGAACATAATAGTTGTTATTTTAATGAATTGTAAAATTAATGTTACATATATGACAAATTAATGTGTTTAAATTAGATTTTATTGAAAAGATGTCATTTTCATGTAAATATTAAGGAGTGCTTATTTGTTCATAATTGTAAAAAAAATGGATGGAAAATATTTGTTTTATATATTTTTGAGGGAGTTTAGTTAATTTATGCTTCTCAATTGAAGTACAATTATTTATATTTCCCTTCATCTTTGAAGAGCTCTAAAAACATATACCTTTCCAATTGAAATTAAGACCCACCGAGTAAATTTGATCACTGACACCCACCATTTTCACTCTTAAATTATTATTAAGTTATTCCTAGCTGACTAATAGTTTCACTATTAAGTTATTCCTAGCTGACTAATAGTTATTAACAAGCATACAAATGACCGAAACAGATTTTAAAAACATGAAAATTTCATCTTAGAAGATTTTTTCTAAAATAAATTTGGAATACTACATATTACAATTACAATTAGTTAATTTCTCCATGGCCCAAAATGCATACAAGAGATATCCGGTTTGCACATCCCTATTAATACCTACTCCCCAGAAACCCAAGGAATCCTGTGAAAGCGACTACTATCTGTTTTCAATTATGACATAGGTTGCAAAAATTTTCCCATACATATAGAGACTTCACGGTCCAAGTTGTAAGGTTATGTGAGTCCAAATACGTACAGTGCACATGAAAATTGCAGTGCAGTAGGTAGTAGTATGCCAAATTGTAAAGTTATATTAGTCCAAATATGTACAGAGCTGCACATGAAAATTGCAGTACAACAGGTAGTAATACGCCTAGATTTGAGCTTTGCTTTCTCCAATATTACGAGGACTTTTTCATGGGTCTGTGCTGATTCAACCAAGTCCAAAATCTCTTCGTCAAATCCCCCTGTGAACCTCTCTAAATTGGGGACATTATCTCTTTTTTGGACTTTTGTATGGGAAATTGAATTATTAGGTTTTTCATAGAAGGATCTTCTAAACTGGGGACATTATTTTTTTTTTTTTAAATTTTGTATGGGAAATTGAATTATTAGGTTTTTCATAGAGGGATCTCCTTTTAGTATATGGCACCAAGCAGTAACTTTTACCATTCTTCAAAAGAGTAAAGTAAACTCTCAACAATTTACACCTTTGTAGCAGCTGCAACACCTTTTCCGTTGGTACTAAGCAATACCCGCTGACACTCTTTCTTGCGGTCGGAGGACTTGAAGCAGCAGATACAAATATTGCGTCCGACCGTGGCTTCTTTACGCCACGAATCATCCGCACTAATAACATGAGCATGAACCAAACAATATTAACCTAATGAATCAAACAATAAAACCACCGTTTCCATTGATCAAATTGGGCAAATCCTTAAAAGACACAGTTGCAGCATTCATCCATATTTTGCAGCATGAATTGCATAAACAGAACTGGGCAGGCCCTACATTGCTCCAAACAAGGACGGGTCGCCAGAATCTGATATTTGTTTTCATGAAACAACGCTTTAGTTATGAAGTGAAGCTTTTAACAAGGTAATGTTTGAATTTTTACATGGTTGCTTTTATGCGAAGAACTTAAACTCTACTTTACATTGTCATTTGAACGAGACAATGCATGAATGGGATCATGGGATACATGATTTTGGTGATCGTGATATTTGGTAGCAGACCTCAAATAGAGTAAAGAGAATCGAAAAGTTTTTGTTTGTGTTTTTTCCTTGCAGCTTGGTTCAGATATAATGTATAGATTAATTAGTGAGACACTCCATCACCATGTTTTTTAAGAATTTTAAAAAAATTCTCCACCCTGTGAACTGAAAATGAAAATACATGTAAAAGACAGCATTTCCCAAATGAAAATACATGTAAAAGACAGCATTTCCCAATTATCAACATCTAATAACTAAAATGTACTCTTTGCTTTTCTTTTTATTCACATGGCTTTTAAATGTTTTTCAAATTATTTTTTATTCCGTGGGCTATTTTAACTATTATTAAAATATTTTATGGGTATTTTAACCAATATTAAATTAGCACAACAACATAATTTGTGGTTGGTGAACACCGATAGCCCATAAACTAAGTACCACAAATAAGTTATCGTTTACTTGTTCTATGCGTCTTTTTAGTTAAATGAGTTGTCTATCACTAGCTAAGAGTTATCCATGCATCAACTACCAATTATTTTTGTTATTCTTTTTTATTTTATAATTGTTTATATTTGAAACTACTGCCATAAAATCCCTGCAATCTAGGAAAAATCTAGAAAAAGCATAGATAGTTAGTCCACCCCAAATTTTAAGATATAAACACCTGTCCATATAAATATTTCAGTTCCTCTTCACAGAAGAACATAGAAAATAAATGTAAAACTATAAAAAAAATATTATAACATTTCCCAAATATCAACAATTAACAAAAGATTTCTTCACTTCCAAAGACTCAAACACAGAACAAGCATTCTTTTAAAAAAAAACAAAAAAAACCACCAAAATAACCAAGTTGACTCAACATCACCAGATTCCATCGTTTCCATCATTCGATTATGTATTCAGTCCAGTATCGCCTGCTGTCCAGAAATGTGGAATGTTAAAAAACATAGCTATCAAATTGACTTGCAAAATATTGAAAAACTTGTATACAAAATTCATCTTCTACACTTCCGTAGTAATTGCTATAGCCAACAACATACATATCACTTAAAATAACTAAAAACCTCTCTCTTAATTCGGACTAATTGCGATAGCCCAAACGACATACAAATCAATTAAAGTATCTGAAACCTCCCCCATACACTTGTCATAGTAATGAAATCATTTCATAAAATAGAAAAACAAAAGAGAGCCTATTTCATTTCTTAATTGTGAAGACGGTTTGCAGCAAGGTGAGCACCAGTAAAACAAATGTCGCCCCCAGAGCTATAATTTTCCACGGCGATGAGAAATACTCAGTCCTAAGCTTAGCAAAGTGGCCATTCCATTCTTTTTTGTAGTACTCATTCACTTTGACTGTGAGTTGATTGAAGGCCTTTTCTACATTCACGGACACTCCGATGCCGAGATCGTTGAAAAACTCGGCAACCGCTTTGTCACTCCCAAGGCAGTTTGTAACGATGCCCCTTTTTCTTAGCAAAGCCACGTCTTCTTCCGTGTCGATCAACTGGTCCATCAAAGCCACGTAACAAGCAACGGAATTGATATCGTTACCAGATGAGTTGAACTTGCACATCTCAAAAGCGATTAGGTTACGGAATAGCCTCTCTGTGTAGTCTGCGATGATGATGCAAGGAAGATAAATTGTGCCGCTATTCGAGTCAAAGTTAATCTCCTTGATGCCTCTATTGCATCGCTTAAATTTGATCCCAGCATTTCTTAATTTTATTGCACGAGGGATGTTTGCGGTGTCATTAGTTGCGATGTGTTTGTCTGGATCATAGGGGACCACTATGTTCTCCTCATCTCGTCCACGCTCTGAAAACAGAATAAGAGTGTGCAACAAACCCAGAAGATGAACTTTTTCTTCATCTCGTTGTGGCCAGGACCATTTATTCACATCAATTTCAGAGTCGAAAGGGTAGAAGAACCCAAATAATGATAAAATCATTTCCTTCAGGATATTCTCGATATCTTCGGCCGAGCTGAGCTCCAATTCTAGTAGCTTTTGGAGAACGATTAAAGGGACTTGATTTTCAAGCTTCACAATGTCGTACACTATATCAGTTGCAGTACGAAAAATTTTATTTACCTCAAATAGAGGTTCATAGTAATTAAGGTCTCCGCGCACGTCCCCACTCAGAGTCCTCAATATTTCTAGAATGAAGCAACCATCCAAACATAGCATTTGAGCTAGAGTCCCTTCTTCGCACTCCAATTTTTCTTCGTAGTTATCCCTGACCTTGTTCTCAGGGCGTAAAATCTCGTGCTTTGCACGATTGTAGAAATCCATAGTATTTGGATCATCGGAGAGGTTCCTAACATTAATATTGAACCTCCGGCTTATCATTCGATGGAGAGCTCTTCTTTTGTGAGTGTCCATTGGACGAAGCTCTGCAGTTCTGTTATGATATGGACCCAACGAAACCCTTGTAGGAACATATGCTTCTCTTTTCTCAGAGTCTGTTATGAGGTCATTGGGAACTCTAAATATGGACACAACGGACGGCGGCGATCTGAGATCAACATCGTTGGAGCTGTCTGAAATCCATTCATCTGGATAGCAGATCCAATCCTCTGGTTCTTTCCCGTTACGCATTTCTCTCGGTTTTCCCAGCTGCGACATCCGTCTACCATTACTCTCGGAATGACACTCGGCTACTGACCTTGCAAGACCAGACATTTTACTACAACAATTCCAATTCCGATTCCGATGCAGAGATTATTCTTCTGTCTCTCTCTTGGGCTATTGCTTATTTGCGCCTCCATGGAACCTATCTCTTTTAAAGAAGAAGTCGTGGAATCAGGAAACTTAGGTGAGGTGTAGTGAACAGATTATTTAGGTGAGGTGTAGTGAACAGATTATTTAGGTGGTAAGTGAAAGCTGGCTGGGAAACTTGAGAATTCCCTCGGTCAAAAAAAGTCCTCAGCATCATTTATAAACTTAACTTAACTGTAACATCAAAAATAAAGTCCTCGACACCATTTATAAAATTAACTTAGCTGGCAATCAGATAGCATTTATAAAATTAACTTAGCTGTAACATCAAAAAATAAAGTCCTCTACACCATTTATAAAATTAACTTAGCTGGCAATCAGATAGCATTTATAAAATTAACTTAGCTGTAACATCAAAAAATAAAGTCCTCTACACCATTTATAAAATTAACTTAGCTGGCAATCAGATAGCATTTATAAAATTAACTTAGCTGTAACATCAAAAAATAAAGTCCTCTACACCATTTATAAAATTAACTTAGCTGGCAATCAGATAGCGTTTATAAAATAAATCATCTGTAACATCAAAAAATAAAGTCCTCAACACCATTTATAAATTTAACTTAGCCGGCAATCAGATAGCAGCAGTGTGATGGGATGGCTCTGTAGTACCATTCAATGCCATTATGTTTTAATTATTCAAATTCAAAATGATTTGCCTTCGATTTGTTTACGAACTTATTTCAAAAATTTGATCTGTGGAGACTTCAAAGGGATCGACGAGTTCTCCAATGGGAGAAACCAGAGAGCACCAACTTCATGTTAATGTGGATTGTTTTGAAGTGTTGTTGGGATTGTCTTCCAGCCAAGAGCATTTGATTAGCACTGGGTCGAGCTTGGCCCCACTGGAAATGAGACTTACAAAGACAATATGGGGGTTTTGCGGGTAAATAAGCAGGACAACAAACTGTTGTTTGGGGGTGCGCTAAATGCAGTTTTTCTTTGAAATTTGAAAAAGGCAAACTTCATTTATTTCCAGAATTTTATCATGGCACAATCTGTATTCTCACGGAGCTCTAGGATTATTTCCAGTGTTTTTTCGATTCCGAGATTTGGACAGAATGAGTACGGGGAATCTATTTCGCTTGAGTAATGACTGGCTCTTGATCATCACAAACATTGTGTTTACTGTAAACGGGAGAATGGATCCGGGTCATGTCGGAGAAAGAATGCGAACCCAGTCAAGGGTTAAATTTGACGTTCGTTTACCTGTTTTTGGGTTTTTTTGTTTTAATATACACCTGGTTATTATACCTGCTTAAGGCAAGGTATATAGCAATGGATTTGTAGTTAATTTTTAATTAATTTGTTATTTCTAAAATTAATTTTTCTATAGTTTTATAAATATTCATATATTAAATTGAATATTCTAAAAATTAGTCCAAATATGTACAGAGCTGCACATGAAAATTTCAGTACAGTAGGTAGTAGGATGCCAAGTTGTAAAGTTATATTAGTCCAAATATATACAGAGATGTTAGTATGCCAAGTTGTAAGTCCAAATAGTCCAAATATGTACATGAAAATTGCAGTAGTAGGTAGTAGTATGCCAAGTTGTAAAGTTATATTAGTCCAAATATGTACAGAGCTGCACATGAAAATTGCAGTAGTAGGTAGTAGTATGCCAAGTTGTAAAGTTATATTAGTCCAAATATGTACAGAGCTGTACATGAAAATTGCAGTAAGTAGGTAGTAGTATGCCAAGTTATAAAGTTATATTAGTCCAAATATGTACAGAGCTGCACATGAAAAATGAAAATTGCAGTACAGTAGGTAGTAGTATGCCAAGTTGTAAAGTTATATTAATCCAAATATGTACAGAGATGCACATGAAAATTGCAGTACAGCAGGTAGTAGTACGTCTAGATTTGTCAAGATTGAAAAAAAAATTATGGTTTGCTTTCTCCAATATTACGAGTACTTTTTCCTTGGTCTGCCATTTCTGCTGATTCAACAAAGTCCAAAATCTTTTCGTGAACCTCTCAAAATTGGGGACATTATTTTTTTGGACTTTTGTATGGGAAATTGAATTATTAGGTTTTTCATAGAGGGATCTCCTTTTAGTGTATGGCACCAAGAAACTTTTACCATTTCAAAAGAGTAAACTAAACTCTAAAGAATTTACACCTTTGTAGCAACTACAACATCTTTTCCGTCGGTACTAAGTAATACCCGCTTACACTCTTTGTTGCGGTCGGAGGACTTGCAGCAGCAGATACAAATATTGCGTCTAACCGTGGCTCCTTTACACCGCCAATCATCCGCACTAAGAACATGAGCATGAACCGAACAATATTAGCCTAATGAATCAAACAATAAAACCACCATTTCCATTAATCAAATTGGGCAAATCCTTAAAAGACACAGCTGCAGCATTCATCCATAGTTTGCAGCATGAATTGCATCAACAGAACTGGGCAGGCCCTACATTACTCCAAACAAGGACGGGTCGCCATAATCTGATATTTGTTTTCATGAAACAACGCTTTAGTTATGAAGTGAAGCTTTTTAACAAGGTAATGTTTGAATTTTACATGGTTGCTTTTATGCGAAGAACTTAAACTCTACTTTACATTGTCATTTGAACGAGACAATGCATGAATGGGATCATGGGATACATGATTTTGGTGGTCGTGATATAGACCTCAAATAGAGTAAAGAGAATCGAAAAAGTTTTTGTTTGTGTTTTTTCCTAGCAGCTTGGTTCAGATATAATGTATAGATTAATTAGTGAGACATTGGATCACCATGTTTTTTAAGAATTTTAAAAAAATTCTCCACCCTGTGAACTGAAAATGAAAATACATGTAAAAGACAGCATTTCCCAATTATGAACATCTAATAACTAAAATGTACTCTTTGCTTTTCTTTTTATTCACAATATGGCTTTTAAATATTTTTCAAATTATTTTTTATTCTCTGGGATATTTTAACTATTATTAAAATATTTTATGGGTATTTTAACTAATATTAAATTAGCACAACCACATAATTTGTGGTTGGTGAATCATGATAGCCCATAAGTTAAGTGCCATAAATAAGTTATCTGTTACTTGTTCTCTATGCATCCTTTTAGTTAAATGAGTTGTCTATCACTAGCTAAGAGTTATCCATGCATCAACTACCAATTATTTTTGTTATTCTTTTTTATCTTATAATTGTTTATATTTGAAACTACTGCCATAAAATCCCTATAATCTAAAAAAAATCTAGGAAAAGCATAAATGTTAGTCCACCCCAAATTTTAAAAGATAAACACCTATCCATGTAAATATTTCAGTTCCTTTTCACAGCAGAACATAGAAAATAAATATAAAACTATAAAAAAAAGATTATAACATTTCCCAAATATCAAGATCTAACAAAAAAAAATTTCTTCACTTCCAAAGACTCAAACACAGAACAAGCATTATTAGAAAAAAACAAAAAAAACCACCAAAATAACTAAGTTGAGTCAACATCACCAGATTCCATCGTTTCCATCATTCGATTATGTATTCAGTCCAGTATCGCCTGCTGTCCAGAAATGTGGAATGTTAAAAAACATAGCTATCAAAATAACTTGCAAAATATTGAAAAACTTGTATACAAAATTCATCTTCTACACTTCCGTACTAATTGCTATAGCCAACAACATGCATATCACTTAAGATAACTAAAAACCTCTCTCTTTCGGACTATTTGCGATAGCCCAAACGACATACAAATCAATTAAAGTATCTGAAACCTCCCCCATACACTTGTCATAGTAATGAAATCATTTCATAAAATAGGAAAACAAAAGAGAGGCTATTTCATTTCTTAATTGTGAAGACGGTTTGCAGCAAGGTGAGCACCAGTAAAACAAATGTCGCCCCCAGAGCTATAATTTTCCACGGCGATGAGAAATACTCAGTCCTAAGCTTAGCAAAGTGGCCATTCCATTCTTTTTTGTAGTACTCATTCACTTTGACTGTGAGTTGATTGAAGGCCTTTTTTACATTCACAGACACTCCGTTGCCGAGATCGTTGAAAAACTCGGCAACCGCTTTGTCACTCCCAAGGAAGTTTGTAACGATGCCCCTTTTTCTTAGCAAAGCCACGTCTTCTTCCGTGTCGATCAACTGGTCCATCAAAGCCACGTAACAAGCAACGTAATTGATATCGTTACCAGATGAGTTACGGAATAGCCTCTCTGTGGAGTCTGCGATGATGATGCAAGGAAGATAAATTGTGCCGCTATTCGAGTCGAAGTTAATCTCCTTGATGCCTCCATTGCATTTCTTAATTTTATTGCACGAGGGATGTTTGCGATGTCATTAATTGCGATGTGTTTGTCTGAATCACAGGGGACCAGTATGTTCTCCTCATCTCGTCCACGCTCTGAAAACAGAATAAGAGTGTGCAACAAACCCAGAAGATGAACTTTTTCTTCATCTCGTTGTGGCCAGGACCATTTATTCTCATCAATTTCATAGTCGAAAGGATGGAAAAACTTAAAAATTGATAAAATCATTTCCTTCAACATATTCTCGACACCTTCGGCCGAGTTGAGCTCCAATTCTAGTAGCTTTTGGAGAACGATTAAAGGGACTTGATTTTCAAGCTTGAAAATTTCTGTCACTATATCTCTTGCAGTACGATAAATTTTACTTCTCTTGAAAATGTCTGTCACTATATCTCTTGCAGTAATTACGGGCTTCGCGCACGTCCCTACTCAGAGTCCTCAAAATTTCTAGAATGAAGCAACCATCCAAACATAGCATTAGAGCTAGAGTCTCTCCTTCGCACTCCAATTTTTCTTCGTAGTTGTCCCTGATCTTCTTCTCCAGCTCTAAAATCTTGTCCTTTGCAAGATTGTAGAAAGCCATATTATTTGGATCATCGGAGAGCTTCCTAACATTAATATTGAACCTCCGGCTTATCATTCGATGGAGAGCTCTTCTTTTGTGAATGTCCATTGGACGAAGCTCTGCAGTTCTGTTATGATATGGACCCAAGGAAACCCTTGTAGGAACATATGCTTCTCTTTTCTCAGAGTCTTCCATGAGGACATTGGGAACTCTAAATATGGACACAACGGACGGCGGCGATCTGAGATCAACATCGTTGGAGCTGTCTGAAATCCATTCATCTGGATAGCAGATCCAATCCTCTGGTTCTTCCCCGTTACGACCAGACATTTTATTACAACAATTCCAATTCCGATTCCGATGCAGAGATTATTCTTATGCTTATTTGCGCCTCCATGGAACCTATCTCTTTTAAAGAAGAAGTCGTGGAATCAGGAACTACCCTTCCCCGTCAACTACTATTCTTCAGGGATGAAATTAACTACCAGCGAGTCTCATCAACTACTTGAACGTTAACATTGTTAAAGATAAAGGGGAACCGCGTAGGATAAACAGCAAATAAAACGTTTTGGTGTTTTTTTATATCATGTTTGAATTTATGTAATTTTGCAATTTCAGCAATCAAACTAAATAATGGATTTTGAAACTACTCAAATTGTCAAAATCACATTTAAAGCAATAGAAATCACACTATGAACCATTATTCCCCGAATCGAGGGCGTTGCGTTTTGATCGTCCGGTCTACTACTCTCCGAGTGACACTAAGTATTTATTCGAAAAGAGTATATATTTGTGAGTTTTTCTAAGAAATTGGATCGAAAGTGTTACGAATTAGCACAATCCGGCGATCAATAAAGGCTCGCAGTTCTCTAATCATCACTTTTATAGTTACAACGGCGGGCAGGTTGACTACCTCTTATTTATTCGAAAAGAGTATATATTTAATTTCGTTTTTAGCACAACAAATATAAAATACCTTTGTAAATTGATTATAATTATAATTAAAATATTATTTAATAATTAATTGTTTTTATTATTGATAATCTTTTAATTTCTATAAACTTTTTTAGTTTCATTTTTTAACTAGATAATTTTTTTTAGTTTCATTAAAACTTCCTTTCATAATTTGTAAAACATAACATTCTCTTAAAACAAAAAGGACGATAAACTTGGATTAATACTTTTTTAAATAATTATTAAGCAAAAATCTTAAGTAATTAAATTCTAAAACTACATATAAATATTAATTTAATAACCAATTCAATTTATTGTTATTGTTGAGAATCATTTAATTTCAAATAAATTCTTGACTTTTATATAAACTTCTTTCAAAATTTGTAAATCACAAACATTTTCTTAAAATAAAAAGAGACCGCCATCCATCATAAAGAACGTTGCATTTAAGGAATAATAATTACTTACATAAAAAATGAAATAGAAGGCGATGTAATTACTCTCATTGTAGGATAATTTTTGTAATCTGTAAGCAAAATCCTAATGTTGTTTTTAAAGAATATTTGTGATCTATTTACTAGCAATGGTTGCTAAAAGAATGTCTCCCATTGAATAAATTATCAATAAACTAAAAGTATTTAGTGCATACAAAGCTTAATCCATCAGAATGAAAATTGTAGCCCTCAAACCAACAAGCAACCAAGATTACTGTGCCGTGTGGCTGCATTGCACTTGAGAGTTCAGACTAACATACATATATTAAGGCATTGGCTGCAAGTTACAACTATCACGAGACTCGGATTCAGAGCAAATATTTAGTAGACTCAATTTCAGTCAAATATGGTAATTGAAAGACATTTTGCAAGCTGAAAAAATCTAACCCATCCAATCTAATGCAACCATCAATATATATATTCCTTCGCGTCATTATGTAATACATGAAATACTCGAATTTCTCCATCGAGCTTCCCATATACATTGTAAAGCACTTCATGAAATCATTGATGCACACAGTAGTACACTTTAATGGAGATGTATGGCCTTCCAAAACTACTACGCAGCTATGAAAAATACCGGCTTCTCTCCTCCAAACTCTAATGCCCTTATCTGCAGATCCATATTAAACAATGCCAGAGATCGTGGGGCAAGCACAACACAGCTTCGATGTTCCCTTTCAACTTGCTGGTGATAGAGACGTTCATTCTGTCCACCACTTTATCGACCTCCCACATGAAAATGGAAGAATCACCTCCATCGGAATACAAGATCAAATCGTCTGCGATTAGAGCCAGAGCATTCACCACAACTTTATGCCTATACATCACGATTACCAGTGAATGCTAGTGTTGACTATCTTCTGCAGTTTTCGCCAACCAGCGTGGACCCGTCCACTCAACGACCCGTCCAGGTACAAGGGACACATCATGTGCATTATGACAACGCGTATGAAGAAGTTATTGTGAATCGTGATATGACTTGAGAGTCGGTATGATGTCTTGGGTCTCCTCGATATTGATTTGAATTCTTCAATGTATTGTCTGCCACTAGCGAATGGGCAATGATGCCCAAAACAATTGATTCCACTTTTTACGTTATCTTGGTCAAGATGTGAAGACCAACACATGGCTCTCACTGCAGATGTAAGTCTTTGTGCTCTAAAATGTTCAGTGGATATGATTTTCAGATTTTGTGGTCCTAAAATTTCGGTGTTAAAGATGTCATCAACGTCATGTGGTGCATGAAATCCCATTATGCCAGGGATAGAATTTCACTGTCATATACGGTTTACAAGGGATGCAGTCGAGTCGTTCACATGATGGCCAACGCGTATGAAGAAGTGATTGTGAATCGTGATATGACTTGACATGATGTCTTCGTCTCCTCGTTATTTATTTGAATTCTTTAATATATTGTTGTTTGCCACTGGCGAAGGGGCGATGATGCCAAAAATAATGGATTCCAAATTTCCACTTTTCACGTTATCTTGCTGAAGAATCAAGATTCCACTTCTTTCGTTACGTTAGACTTTAGTGCATATGTCAAGTCTTTGTGCTCCTAAAATGTTTGGTAGATATGACTTTCAGTCTCTGTGGTCCTCAAATTTCGGTGTCAAATCATTTGATCTTTAAAGATATCATCAATGATGTGGTGGATGAAATCGACGGATAGAATTCGACCAAGCACTGTAAATCAAAGAGCTTCCACACCTTCACGGATTCCTTTCTATCGATCTTCGGTTGATGCTGTGAGTGGCAAAGGAAAACAGATTGTAACTACAAACATGGTCCAAGCAGCAGAGAGTAAACAAAAACATATGGGGGAGCAATATAGAACCGCCCAAAATATGGGTTAGGCGGGTTTACAAATTCAAATTCGAAATTTGAAATGCTTTTCTTGGCGGGATTACAAATTCAAATTTGAAATGCTTTTCTTAGCGGGTTTACAAATTCAAATTTGAAATTTGAAATGCTTTTCATCCATCCATGTAATATTTATTACTGGTTACATCGAAGACAGCCTGTAAAAATTCAAATTTCGAATTTGCCAACAGTATGTAAGGATGCATGGCGTTGGATTTAGACGTCATGGAAAAACATACACATCGTGATTAGTCAGTAGCATGGCGCATGGATTCTTGTCATATGGGTCTTGGCACATGGATCATGCATCATTGACTGCCGGAAAGTGTTTGCCCAGAAATCGTTATACACACGGGCCTGCAAACGCCGTGAGGGCTCTCTCGACGGCAACCGGTGGGCCTCGGGTGCATATGGTCGAGAGAATAGCCCACTTCATTTGCGCCTCCATGGAACCTATCTCTTTTAAAGAAGAAGTCGTGGAATCAGGAACTACCCTTCCCCGTCAACTACTATTCTTCAGGGATGAAATTAACTACCAGCGAGTCTCATCAACTACTTAAACGTTAACATTATTAAAGATAAAGGGGAACCGCATAGGATAAACAGCAAATAAAACGTTTTGGTGTCTTTTTATATCATGTTTGAATTTATGTAATTTTGCAATTTCAGCAATCAAACTAAATAATGGATTTTGAAACTACTCAAATTGTCAAAATCACATTTAAGGCAATAGAAATCACACTGTGAACCATTATTCCCCGAATCGAGGGCGTTGCGTTTTGATCGTCCGGTCTACTACTCTCCGAGTGACACTAAGTATTTATTCGAAAAGAGTATTTATTTGTGAGTTTTTCTAAGAAATTGGATCGAAAGTGTTACGAATTAGCACAATTCGGCGATCAAATTCTCGGCCGGTATCATCAACCTTATGTGTCAATAAAGGCTCGCAGTTCTCTAATCATCACTTTTATAGTTACACCGGCGGGCAGGTTGACTACCTTTTATAATTATAAATTTTGATCTTGTGAACAACATTCTTAACTTCCACTAAAACGAAAATACTTCTAGCTTTATTCATTAAATACAGAAGTCAGAAAATACTTCTTGTTGTATTCATTAAATACAGCAGTTGGATTAAATGATTTATTTTCCTTCTAAATTCATAATTTTAATTTATTTGATTAACATTAAATACAGTGATAAGTGTATAGATATTATCTTATATTTTGGAATTTATGATCTTTGTCTATTGTTATGCTCAAATGGATCTTGATTAAAATTTAAATAAATTTAAGTTAAGCCATAGTTAAGAAAATGGGCATGTTTGTATTAATTACAACTTTAATATTTATGTTAGTTTAATGTTTAGCCTTTGTTTAACAACCAACCATCTCCACAAAACTAAGTGGTTGGCTACACCATTACTTCAACCAAATATAAATGGAAGTAGAGTGCCCTTGCATTAATTCACTCATAACTTTTAGCAGTTTTCACCAATGTATAGCATAGTGGTGGTGGGGTCTTATAAGTGACTGGATATAGACCTAGGTATTAACTCCATAAGGCTAATTACCTTGCATTTTTATTTTAGAATTTGAAGTGGATTACGGCCTATGCCTTTCTAGCATTGTACGAGGATGAGACAAGTGTACTGTCGAGATTGATTCTATGGGAGTTGTTCAAAATTAGAAATAAGTAATTGCACCGAGTGTAAACGAGGTGCTTACAACCCAGTATGGGGGAGATCCTGTAATGGATGTCACATGTCACATGTCACATGTAACGTTTTCAAAAGTAATAAAATGTAAAAAGTAATAGTATGGGGGAGATCTTGTAACGGATGTCACATGTCACATGTCACATTTGTCACGTTTGTAGTATGGGGGAGATCCTGTAACGGATGTCACATTTGTCATGTTTGTCACATTACTTTACAACCCAGTATGGGGGAGATGTTGTAACGTTTGTCACATTTGTCACGTTTGCCACGTTACATTACAACCCAGTATGGGGGAGATGTTGTAAAGTTTGTCACATTTGTCATGTTTGTCATGTTACGTTTCCATGTGGGCTCATAACTTATAAAAAATCAAAAGCAATTAAAAACTTCATATTCGCTCATAACTTATCAAAAATAAAAATTAAAAAATTAAAAGAGAGGGATCCAATATCTTGAGGGGTAATTTTTTCTTAATGTGTAAAAAATTTAAGATAAAACAAAAAAAAATACACCTCAAGAAATTGGATCCCTCTCGGTGCTTGATAGATCCGGGTTTGAGATGGATATAGGCTGGTTATAAAAAAAATTAAAAATAATTGGTAGTTGATAAATGGATAAGTGGAAGTAATGGATGCATGGATAACTCCACCGGATGAATGGATAACCAATTGTTCATAGTAGATAACTAGACGAATTTGAGATATTAAAAAAAAAGAATATAAAAAATAATTGATGGTACACAAATGCATAGATAACTTATAACTGATGAACGAATAACCAATAAGTAAACATTATATAAATGCTAAATAGAGTAACCAAACATTTTTTCACTTGGCAGTTTTCACCAACCTATAGCATAGGTAGGGTCTTTTCACTAACTTATAACGCGGTAGTAAAGTTTTATGACTAATTCCATGGAAAGCTGGGTACCAACCTTGCTGGACTAATAATAACCCTTCAAATCATGAAGCTAACATCACAACAGCAACCTTGAATGCTACGTTGTGAAGTGATTATTGAACTTACGCCTTATAAATTCAAAGGAGTGACAATAGTTTCTAGTCAAAGTAGCTTTAACTTTGAGGTTTCCATTTCAGACATGCACGTACACAGCCCTTTACTAACTACAGCCGGATGACAGATTCTGGCCACTACATCTTCTGGCCGACAATTCTACTTCCGGGAACTCTAACTCCGTGAATTTTATCCCGTCTACTTTCTCGGCTAGTGTTTCGATCCTGTTGCACCTTCCCTCTGCCATAACTACCTCGTCAGAACTTTTTGCACCTTCCTACCTCGTCAGAACTTGTTGCACCTTCCCTCTGCCGTCTTTAACTTGTCAAGGGGTCGTCTACATCGCCAGGTCAGGAGCCAGCGATGGGTCTTGATGGCTATTTTTACTAAAGCCCTGTTTCTATTCTTGCTGGGGAGGTGTAGTGAACAGATTATTTAGGTGGTAAGTGAAAGCTGGCTGGGAAACTTGAGAATTCCCTCGGTCAAAAACAGTTCTCAGCATCATTTATAAACTTAACTTAACTGTAACATCAAAAAATAAAGTCCTCTACACCATTTATAAAATTAACTTAGCTGGCAATCAGATAGCATTTATAAAATTAACTTAGCTGTAACATCAAGAAATAAAGTCCTCTGCACCATTTATAAAATTAACTTAGCTGGCAATCAGATAGCATTTATAAAATTAACTTAGCTGTAACATCAAGAAATAAAGTCCTGTACACCATTTATAAAATTAACTTAGCTGGCATTCAGATAGCATTTATAAAATAAATTAGCTGTAACATCAAAAAATAAAGTCCTGTACACCATTTATAAATTTAACTTAGCTGGCAATCAGATAGCATCAGTGTGATGGGATGGCTCTGTAGTACCATTCAATGCCATTATGTTTTTAATTATTCAAATTCAAAATGATTTGCCTTCGATTTGTCTACGAACTTATTTCAAAAATTTGATCTGTGGAGGCTTCAAAGGGATCGACGAGTTCTCCAATGGGAGAAACCAGAGAGCACCAACTTCATGTTAATGTGGATTGTTTTGAAGTGTTGTTGGGATTGTCTTCCAGCCAAGAGCATTTGATTAGCACTGGGTCGAGCTTGGCCCCACTGGAAATGAGACTTACAAAGACAATATGGGGTTTTGTGGGTAAATAAGCAAGACAACAAACTGTTGTTTGGGGGTTTTTATTATTATTATTAAATATTGGTTTTTATAAAAGTATTTGTTATTTCTTTAAATATTATTTTGTTTTTATAATTGTGAGATGAATAGGACTGTTTGATTAATAAGTAAGAGGTGTTATGTGCGATGTAATAATAACAACTAAATTTTCATTTACCTTAAATTTTCATTTTTCATTTTTTATTTAAAATAAATACTGTGGTAAGTAATATAAGATAATAACACTAAGATATCCATTTGGTGTATTGAAATAGTTTTTTAATTTCACAATAATGTAATGTAAGTGCATAAGTATAATTAGTACATATTATAATAATAATTATGAGTGGGATATAACATGTTGGCCTTTTAAAATAGTTTATACAATTGCTTAAATCTAATCTCCTCTCCTTCCTGTATATGCTTTAAGATTTTAATTCTTTGTTTTTTTATATATATAATTGGCAATTGCAAAGTGATAAAGTGGAATTGTGAATAATAAATAGTATGAATATTTCTTGTTGATGCTTTATACAAATCTCTTGATTCTCGAAATTATTTATTCAAGTGAAAGCCTACACTAACATTTCTTTTGCCAAGTGGCTTTGGAGAAACTAATAAATGCAACAACATTTTTTCTGCTAAAGCCTAATGCCAATGGCAACAAAGAAGCTCTTTTATTCAATCCCCGAGGAATTTTCATTCCTATGTACATGCATGTACAAAACCAATATTAATACTAACCATACACTATATATAGAAAGTTATGGAAATAAGATGATTTTACTCATTATAAAAATTAAAATAATTTTAATTTTATATTATTTTTGAGTTGATTTTATTCATTAGAAAAATCAAATTGATTTAACATATTAAATTCACGCATAACCTAAAAACAAAGAAAAATAAGGAATAACCCATGCCTAGTTATTAGCTTCCTACTCTTTTGGGTTAGGAGTTAGTTATTACTATTAATAAACTTTTTTGGCTTATTACTATTAATGAACTTTTTGGCATAAGAGTTAGCTATTATTATTAAAGTACAATTATTAATTAAATTATTTATAAACTATTTTCAAATGGCAAGTATAAGCAGCTTTGCTGCTATTTTTACTTGTTAAATAAACATGTCATTGTTGATGTATGGTTAATTTTGCAGGTCGTCAAATCGATGGGCATATTTAAACTTACCCGTAGTTAGTAATTTTAGAAAAATTGTTGGTAGGCAGTAAGGAAGACTGGTAGAAACTCTTACAATTGGCACTGGCATCAACACATTACAGGAAGAGCTGCTACCAGTGACCCAGTACATTTTACCGTGTCTATGACACTATTGGAAGTTGGAACTCAGCCTACATGTATTGCCCAATGCCCGATTATTGATCTTTGCATGGCCTGAACCGAACACTGATTGTAGTTCAGAATTAGAGAGAATACCTTTGGGTTTGTAGGGTGCGGGAGGACAACAGAGTGTAGGAGGTAACTTGTGCTCCTCCGACTCAAGATTCGGGCATTTCTTTTTCTTCTGCATTATTTACCAATGAATCTAGGCATTTTTCTAAATCAACAACGTTAATGGCTGACTTCAAAACTACTTTTAATAGGTACCAAAATACCAAAGCATTCCTGTTGCATGCATTGAATATGTGTCTCTGGCCTGACAGAATCCTCCCCACTAATGCAGATGGTTCTCGAATGGATGGACGATAATTTATGAAGGCATAAATGAAAACCCTACCTGTCACGGCCACGTTTTCGGCATGACACTCACACTTGCATGGGAATGTTGCACTCCCACCCAAGAGGCTGGCTTGGGCACCCGTTTGGGCAAAACGAAGTTTGGTGGCACAAGACTTAGCAAAGAGGCAAGCATTTGAACGAATGGTGGGGTGCGCGGACCAGGCATGGTGCACTCCCACAAACGACGCCACACTCACCCATCGACGCATGGAAAGCCTGACAGTGGGGCGTAGTTCCAAAACGACAAGTCGACAAGATGAAGGGGTGCCGGGCGCACCCTTGGACCAAATGAAAGTGGGAGTAGTGGCACGACGGACCAAGTGCCCACATACACTCCAAAGAAGCAAATGCCCAAGTGTCCAACACTTAGTCGCAAAAGTTAGCTTGGGCAGCGAGCTCACGTTGGGAGCCCAGGAAACGAGCTCATGTTGGAAGCCCAGGAAAAAAAGCTCGGGTTGGGAGCAAATCAAGCTCGGGTTCGAAGCCCGTTTGAACTAGGGATGAAAGCCTCGCCAGAAGCCCACGAGCTCGTGATGGAAGCACGCGAACTCGGGATGGGAGTCGGTCGCGAAGTCAAGACGGAATAAAGACGTGTGGACTGCGGAAGTGGACTGAAGCCACACGGATTGCGAAACGAATGGAAGATGCACGTATTGCAGAAGTGGACCGAAAGCGTGCGGCTTGCGGAAGACTTGGATCGATGACGCGTGGGTGACGGACCGAAGGCTGTTTGATGGTACGTCAGTGCGGAGTTGACGTGGGTGCCAAGAAAGGGTGCGCCCAAGTGGGGTCGCACCCTCCCACACGGCATGCATATAAAAAGGCTAAGGCCAAAACCAAAGAGGGCAGCTTGGAAGAGCAAGATGGAAATTCGGCTAAGGGAAAGTTCAGAGCTAGGGAGGCTATCCGAGCTCTGCACTTTCGCACAGTTTGTTCCAGCGAAGTCTGATCAAAGCAAGGTGTTGCTATAGTGCTGAATGAGGCAGGTTCGCACACAGTCCGGTTGCACAGTGAGACAGTTCCGCAACAGCAGCTAGGGTTTCCAGCAGTGGGCAGTTTCAGGGGTTAGACGCATGTTGGAAGGGTTAACTCCATCTTTGTATTTTGTATATCTATTGTAAGTTGCGTTGTTTGTTGGGAACATGTCGGAGCTCTACTAGGGCAACTCCACCTATTGTAAACAACTGATTATACAAAGCTTAAGGGTTGCTGGTTTGGAAACCCCAACTTATACTTGTGTGTGTTATTGTTTTGATGTCCATGCATATGTAAAATTGGCTAAGTGTCGATGCAGTAGGAACATGTTAACTATTATAAACAAGTAAACGAAGTTGCAAGTGTTAAGTTGAAAATTTTTCGCAGGTTGGGTGTAGTCTGCTGGTGCAACGCTTGAGTTGGTCACGCCCTCAAGTCGTTCCCACCCAGTGCCGCACACCACATTTGGACGCTGGTGACTAGCGAAAAAGTGTCGCTGTGACAGTTGGTATTAGAGTAGAAGTGTTGCAATAGTGAAGGGTTTTCTTGTTAAAGTTCTACAACGCGGAGGTTCATAACAGTTTGGTGCGACGATCGACAAGGGTTCGCTAAAGTGGTCACGGTGCCAGAATTCTTTGGGGGGTTTCCATAGGACAGTGCCGCAGGTCTGAAGCTTGCGATTGCAAAACCGTAGGGACTACAGGTTCGCTACAGGAAAATGCAGAGTTGATAATTTTGAGGCTAAGTCTAGAAAAACGCAGAGTTTGGCCAAGGTGAAGCGAATTGAACCGCAATTGCTTGAGCAAAATGAGAGTGCGGTTGCAACTCTCAAGAGTGTGCTTGGTTGGGGCACCCCATCATAGAACAAGTAAGCTGGATGGAACTGAACCTTGACTAAGTAGAAGTCTTGGGCAAACTTGCAACCTTCCTAAACGATTGTTGAAATAGAGAAAATCGGTGGACAGGAGCAGAACGTTGCGTGGACTAGTTCGGAGGAGCTAGGGTTTATATCCCACTTCTTGGACAAAACGAAGGTTGGGATGGGGAAGCGAAACGCAGATATGGGTTCAGAATCTGAGCCAGAAATTCCTTCAGAGGGTGAGGAATAAGTTCATGGGGAACGAGAACCGAAATCCACTAAGGTCAAACGCAGAATTTTCGAAGTTGAGAAGAACATGGAGCAGTTTAGTGAATCTCTCTATGCTCACGGGGAGAAAGCTGTGACTTTGGGTGTTGAGGTAGAAAGAATGCGTAAGGATTTCAACAAAGCCGTAGCCGAATGCAAAGATGCTATAGATGTGTTGCATGCTGCGATTCAGCAAGATACAGAAGGAAGGGTCAAGAAGCCTGAAGAAGCTGTGGAGCAGCTTCAAGCTCACGTGAAAGACCAAGATGACACTATTGTTGTGTTGAAACGAGCATTGGCTCAAGGATCTGGTACGGGAACTACCATGAAGATTCGCATGAAAGAACCTGAGTCGTTTGATGGCACTCACGATGCTAAGTTGCTTGGCAACTTCTGTTGGGACGTAGAGCTGTACTTTGAGCAGATGAACGGATGACAAGAATCCGTGCCAAATTCCAGTTACGAACCTCTCCCAAATCCTCTCCTCCTCAAGAAACAGCGCAACTTTGAAAACTCAGCGAATTTCAATGGTATTCTAAAAGATGATATTGATTTTTCACATAACAATATACAATGTTTTAATAAATATATATTTAAAAATAAATTGCTTTTTATTATTATTATTAAATATTGGTTTTTATAAAAGTATTTGTTATTTCTAGAATATTATTTTGTTTTTATAATTGTGAGATGAATATGACTATTTGATTAATAAGTAAGAGGTGTTATGTGCTTTGTAATAATAACTAAATTTTCACTTACATTAAATTTTCATTTTTCATTTTTTATTTAAAATAAATATTGTGGTAAGTAATATAAGATAATAACACTAAGATACCCATTTGGTGTATTGAAATAGTTTTTTAATTTCACAATAATGTAATATAAGTGCATAGGTATAATTAGTACATATTATAATAATAATTATGAGTGGGATATAACATGTTGGCCTTTTAAAATAGTTTATACAATTGCTTAAATCCAATCTCCTCTCCCTCGTGAATATGCTTTAAGATTTTAATTCTTTGTTTTTTTATATATATAATTGGCAATTGCAAAGTGATAAAGTGGAATTGTGAATAATAAATAGTATGAATATTTTGTGTTGATGCTTTATACAAATCTCTTGATTCTCTAGATTATTTATTCAAGTGAAAGCTTACACTAACATTTCTTTTGCCAAGTGGCCTTGGAGAAAATAATAAATGCAACAACATTTTTTCTGCTAAAGCCTAATGCCAATGGCAACAAAGAAGCTCTTTTATTCAGTCCCCGAAGAATTTTCATTCCTATGTACATGCGTGTACAAAACCAATATTGATACTAACCATACACTATATATAGAAAGTTATGGAAATAAGATGATTTTACTCATTATAAAAATTAAAATAATTTTAATTTACATATATATATATATATTTTATTTTTGAGTTGATTTTATTCATTATAAAAATCAAATTGATTTAACATATTAAATTCATGCATAACCTAAAAACAAAGAAAAATAAGGAATAACCCATGCCTAGCTATTAGCTTCCTACTCTTTTGGGTTAGGAGTTAGCTATTACTATTAATAAACTTTTTTGGCTTATTACTATTAATGAACTTTTTGGCATAAGAGTTAGCTATTATTATTAAAGTACAATTATTAATTAAATTATTTATAAACTATTTTCAAATGGCAGGTATAAGCAGCTTTGCTACTATTTTTACTTGTTAAATAAACATGTCATTGTTGATGTATGGTTAATTTTGCAGGTCGTCAAATTGATGGGCATATTTAAAACTTACTCGTAGTTAGTAATTTTAGAAAAATTATGTATTCTCAGTATAGTAATTTTAGAAAAAATGTTGGTAGGCAATAAGGAAGACTAGTAGAAACTCTTACAATTGACACTGGCACCAACACATTACAGGAAGAGCTGCTGCCAGTGGCCCAATACATTTTACCGTGTCTATGACACTATTGGAAGTCGGAACTCAGCCTACATGTATTGCCCAATGCCCGGTTATTGATCTTTGCATGGCCTGAACCGAACACTGATTGTAGTTCATAATTAGAGAGAATACCTTTGGGTTTGCAGGGTGTGGGAGGACAACAAAGTGTAGGAGGTAACTTGTGCTCCTCTGACTCAAGAGTCGGGCATTCTTTTTCTTCTGCATTATTTACCAATGAATCTAGGCATTTTTCTAAATCAACAACGTTAATGGCTGACTTCAAAACGACTTTTATCAGGTACCAAAATACCAAAGCATTCCTGTTGCATCCATTGAATATGTGTCTCTGGACTGATAGAATCCCGTGTATTTATCCTCCCCACTAATGGAGATGATTCTCGGATGGATGGACGATAATTTATGAAGGCATAAATGAAAACCCTACCTATCACGGCCACGTTTTCAGCACAACACTCACACTTGCATGGGAGTGTTGCACTCCCGCCCAAGAGGCTGGCTTGGGCACCCGTTTGGGCAAAATGAAGTTTGGTGGCACAAGACTTAGCGAAGAGGCAAGCATTTGACCAAACGGTGGGGTGCGCAGACTAGGGATGGTGCACTCCCACAAACGACGCCACACTCACCCATCAGTGCATGGCAAGCCCGAGAATGGGGCGCGGTTCCAAACGACAAGTCGAAAAGATGAAGGGGCGTCGGGCGCACCCTTGGACCAAACGAAAGTGGGAGTAGTGGCACGACGGACCAAGTGCCCACATACACTCCAAAGAAGCAAACACCCAAGTGTCCAACACTTAGCCGCAAAATTTAGCTTGGGTAGCGAGCTCACGTTGGGAGCCCAGGAAACGAGCTCATGTTGGAAGCCCAAGAAAACGAGCTCAGGTTCAAAGCCCGTTTGAACTAGGGATGAAAGCCCCGCCAGAAGCCCGCAAGCTCGGGATGGAAGCACATGAACTCGGGATGGGAGTCGGTCGTGAAGTCAGGACGGACCGAAGACGCGCGGACTGCGGAAGTGGACTGAAGGCGTGTAGATTGCAGAATGAACGGAAGATGCGCGTATTACGGAAGTGGACCGAAAGCGCGTGGCTTGCGGAAGACTTGGACCGATGATGCATGGGTCGCGGAACGAAGGCTGTTTGATGGTACGTCGGTGCGGAGCTGACATGGGTGCCAAGCAAGGGTGCGCCCAAGTGGGGTCGCACCCTCCCACACGGCAAGCATATAAAAAGGCTAAGGCCAAAACCAAAGAGGGCAGCTTGGAAGAGCAAGATGGAAATTTGGCTAAGGGAAAGTTCAGAGCTAGGGAGGCTATCCAAGCTTTGCACTTTCGGACAGTCTGTTCCAGCGAAGTCTGGTCACAGCAAGGTGTTGCTACAATGCAGAACGAGGCAGGTTCGCACACAGTCTGGTTGCACAATGAGACAGTTCCGCAACAGCAGCTAGGGTTTGCAGCAATGGGCAGTTTCAGGGGTTAGATGCATGTTGGAAGGGTTAACTCCATCTTTGTATTTTGTATATCTATTGTAAGGTGTGTTGTTTGTTGGGCACATGCCGGAGCTCTGCTAGGGCAACTCCACCTATTGTAAACGATTGATTATACAAAGCTTAAGGGTTGCTGGTTTGGAAACAACAACTTATACTTGTGTGTGTTATTGTTTTGATGTCCATGCATATGTAAAATTAGCTAAGTGTCGATGCAGTAGGAACATGTTAACTGTTATAAACAAGAAAACGAAGTTGCAAGTGTTAAGTTGAAAAGTTTCTGCAGGTTAGGCGTAGTCTACTGGTGCGACGCTTGAGTTGGTCACGCCCTCAAGTCATTCCCAGCCAGTGCCGCACACCACATTTGGATGCTGGTGACTAGTGAAAAAGTGTGGCTGTGACAGTTGGTATTAGAGCAGAAGTGCTACGACAGTGAAGGGTTTTCTTGTTAAAGTTATGCAACGCGGAGGTTCATAACAGTTTGGTGCGACAATCAACAAGGGTTCGCTAAAGTGGTCACGGTACCAGAATTCGTTGGGGGGTTTCCATAGGATAGTGTCGCAAGTCTAAAGCTTGCGATCGCAAAACCGCAGTGACTGCAGGTTCGCTACAGGAAAATACAGAGTTGACAATTTTGAGGCTAAGTCTAGAAAAACGCATATTTTGGCCAAGGTGAAGCAACTTGAACCGCAATTGCTTGAGCAAAATGAGAGCGCGATTGCAACTCTCACGAGTGTGCTTGGCTGGGGCACCTCATCGCAGAACAAGTAAGTTGGACGGAACCGAAGCTTGACTAATTAGAAGTCTTGGGCAAACTTGCAACCTTCCTAAACGACTGTTGAAATAGAGAAAATCGGTGGATGGGAGCAGAACGTTCGGCAGACTAGTTTGGAGGAGCTAGGGTTTATATCCCACTTCTTGGACAAAACGAAGGTTGGGATGGGGAAGCGAAACGCAGATCTGGGTTCAGAATCTGAGCCAGAAATTCCTTCAAAGGGTGAGGAATCAGTTCATGGGGAATGAGAACCGAAATCCACCAAGGTTAAACGCAGGATTTTCGCAGTTGAGAAGAACATGGAGCAGTTTAGTGAAGCTCTCTATGCTCATGGGGAGAAAGCTGCGACTTTGGGTGTTGAGGTAGAAAGAATGCGTAAGGATTTCAATGAAGCCGTAGCCGAATGCAAAGATGCTACAGATGTGTTGCATGCTGCGATTCAGAAAGATATGGAAGGAAGGGTCAAGAAGATTGAAGAAGCTGTGGAGCAGCTTCAAGCTCACGTGAAAGACCAAGATGACAGTATTGTTGTGTTGAAACGAGTGTTGGCTCAAGGATCTAGTACGGGCACTACCATGAAGATTTGCATGAAAGAACCTAAGCCGTTCGATGGCACTCGCGATGCTAAGTTGCTTGGCAACTTCTGTTGGGATGTAGAGCTGTACTTGGAGCAGATGAACGGATGTTCAGACGAGTCCAAGGTGTTGACATAAACCTAGTCAACAGGGTTCTTCACTCTGTCGACATCCAACCCACCATGATCTCCCTGAGCACCGGCCCAGACAGGTTTTACCTTGTCCAGCAACACCTGCGGAGTAGATGAAGTCTCACCCAAGATGTTCAAGGGAGAGCTGACGGAACCATGTTTCCGTCGAATGAAGAAGGACCCTTGTGCATTTGCTTATCAACTTATCACAACATTCACAAACACATCTTAACGTTTCAACTTATGCATTCAAACAGAACTACACCATCATTCAACAGATCTTATTATCAATAAAAACCAGTAATGTGCAACAGATCTAGCAGTAAAACATTATTTGGAATAAGGAAACATTGCATCATTCACGTATTCATATTGCACCACATTCATAATAGGAAAACAAAAAGGGACATAGTGATTCTTCTCAAAACCCCATCATAGCATATTAACCTTCGCAACATAACTCAGATACAGCAATATAGATCTTCCATCGCATACCCAGATTAATAGACAAAAAACAAGCAAAAATTCTCTTTTATCATTCGTGTTCAATTGTCTCTTCGATTGATATCTCAACACTTACAATGCTATGTCTATTTATAGGCTTGCGCCTTTACATTCATTGTCCACTTAGCTGACCACCTAACTACTTCTTAACAAACTCTACAAAAAAGATGACCCATAACCCACATATTGCGGTCCAAACCCACATAATGTGGTCCAAATGACCCAAAAAATACATAAAATACTATTGACTTGTGTGTTGTTTCCTCCTTGCGCTATGTCTTTGGCCTTGCGTAGCATCCGCGATGTTGCGCAGCTGACTCATCCAAACCGCCTGCCAACAGACCCCCAACACAATCAATCTTGTGGCTCGCCCTCGAGCCACGTTAGCTGGACATGGTGTACTCGTTGATCTTCATCCAGAAGTCCTCGTATTGCTGATCGATCTCCCTGACCTTCTCCTTAGCCGCAGCAGCGATATCCTGACTCTCTGTCAAATCCTGCGCTGACAGGTGCTCAATCAGCTTATCAGCAACTTTCTGCTGACCTTCTTGTACCGGCTACAGTGTAGAAACTACCTTGAGAGAAAACTGCGTGCCAATCTCCTGGAACTCGTCCAATTGCATAGTGCGCTTTTGCTGATGCTCTTGTGCCTTTGCAACACGCTGCTGTAACTCATTTAGCTTTGCATATTTGGTGACCTGGACAACCAGGAGCAGCTTTCTCGTCGACGTCTTTAGTGTTGCCAGCTTCCCTTCCGCCTCTTGCCGCAGCTTGGTCAGCTGTTCTAATTGCTCATCCTGGACTATGCTGCCCCAAAATTGCGCAATATCTGCAGTGATTTTTGTCGCTGCTTGCTCCATCTCTCCTAGCTGGGTCGCCAACTACTCCATGGCGCTTTTCCTTTTGGCTACTTACTCCATTGGTGTGCTTGGTTGTACCGTATCCCGCAAGTCGGCATTTTCTCGCTGTAACTAGGTAATGATGGCCCCAAGTCGCTACGCCCTTTCAACTGCATCCAATGCTGCAGTGGGCTCCAACACATACTAACAGGCCTCAGCGATGGCCTCTTCCATCCGCACTCTGCTATCCCATAGGTTTGCTTTCTCTACTATCAAAAGGTCTTGGTCCTTCTTCAACTCCTCAATTGTTCGAGCCTTCTCAGCAATCAGCTGCACGAGCTTGTTCTCCAATTCATCGACCACCTCCTGTGCTGTTGGCAAGCATGGGAGATATTTGTAACATATTGAATTGTTGTTTGTTGTTGCAGGAATTCCAAATGGAACAGAAGATTGTCAAATATCTCCCATGCTTGCCACTAATCAATTCTGATTATCTTCCATGGTTATTTGGAGAAGAAGTAGATCGAGAGTATCCATTTTAGGTGGTTCTTCGTAACATGGATAAAATAATAAAGATAAAATGGGTTCTTTTCAACTCATTTTATGAATTAGAAGCTCCCCTAATCGAGGCTTTCCCCATTGAAGCCGGAATCTGTCCAATAGGCCTTTGATTCCATCTAATTTACTCGACAGATTTAAATAAAACAGAATTAATGAGGATTCTCACACTGGGATGGAATTCCACGATGGAGAACATCGCCATGGGCGTTCCCATGATATGTTGGCTTTGCTATGGCGATCAAATTTTAAACTGAGTTTACATAGTGGAAATATGAAAAGTGGGCTTATCGTTCACTGCCAACTGAGACGAGATGGTGGATGCGAGGGAGAATACGGAGGCAGTAGAAAGATTAGTATCGATGGACGAAGGATTGGAGATTAGAGGACGAGTAGTGAGACTGAGGGAGAAGGCGAGAGGCGCAATGAAAGGAGTGTCATCCTTTATCAATTTCTATGATCTCTGCAACGCCTTCTCTCCATGACAAGTTGGGAGATTCAGTCGAAGAATCATTCAACGTCATTAATTAAGCCGAACACTGGTCATCGCCACTTCCAGCCACTTCAGAATCACCTGGCCATTGAACTTTCTTTTAGTGATTGTAAATTGACCATATCAAGTTACCTTGGGGTATAAGGAGATGAGATTATTTGTATATAATGATTATTGTTATGAGCTTTAAGTTAATAAATACTTCTACCATTTTTGCAATGAGTAAATCCTGTAAATACTTGGTTTTCCATTCATCTAAAATTTATGCTTTATAATGTATTTGTGCAATGATAAATACCTGGTTTTCCATTCATTTAAAATTATGCTTTATAATGTATTTGTGGTATGTTATATGGACATGTCTTCGGTGGAGTATAGCTATTAAACTAATGGTCGGATAAACTTATAATTTTATTTATTTTATTTTTGAATCATTTTAAACAAATTATAAAGAAAACTAAACATTTTTATTCATTTTTATATTAAATAAAAGAAAATGATTGCTAAATAATGTGAAAATTTAATGGACATAAGTTTTCTATTTTAAGACATTGCAATTATAAATAATTTGTAATGTTTCAAAGTTTATACAAAATCTATCTAAATCTTGTAATATATTTTTATTATATGTTATTGATCAACTATTACTTAATTAGAAGATGATACTTGGATTTAGATATTTTTATTTTTATTTTTATAGTACCTTTTCAAACAATGTGGTTAACACATTCTCTCAATTTTTTTGGTTAAATTAAGCATTTTTTTAAGTTTAAAAAAATTATAAAGCTCATTCTTGATTCCAAATTTTGAGTAATACAATTTTAGATGTAACACAATAGATGAGAAAACTAGAAATGAATTGTGACTTAATAACTATATTATTTGCATAGATTTTATGCATGAAAATACATCTTGATGTACAACCAGTTTCTCATGTTGCATTGTTTTTTAGTATGTTTGTTTTATTTACTCATAATGTAGTGTAGAAATCGAGTCAATATTCTTATGGCTAGATTGATTTACACTAGTGTGCTTATGGCTAGATTGATTTACATCTAAAACTATAAATAAAGAATCATTTATAATTAGTAGTTTACAAACTAATTATTGGAGAATAGAATTATATTTACAAACAAAAGACTAACTTTGAATGTTGTTGTACCTAACAATTTTCTTTATTAGTGTGATATCATATGTGTAGAAAACAATTTCTTACTTTGGTTGATGGAAATTTTAATGACAATATACAAGGCAATAGTAAATTTTGTGAATGCTTATAAAAAATACAAACCTTTCATTCCATTTGAAAATCTATTGGAAATGTACTAAATTTATGAGTTCTTAGAAAAAACTGTAACACCTTCCATTGCACTCTAATTAAGGGTATGATTGATTAATGGAGTGTCTCTTTGGTGGAAAAATTGAAATAAAAACACATATTTCAATAATATGAGTCTCAGCATTGGTCACCCTCCATTGTATTCAAAAATCCACTAGTCACATTTTATTTCATGACAAAATCAATATTGTAGCCTTGGTCACTTTGGAGTGGCATAAAAACTAAGAGCGTAAATGGACGGAAAGGTGCCTCTTGGGAATTTATTTGCAAATACATTCCAAGGGAATTTATGGACATTTTGGGTTTCCTTTCAAGAGTTCCCCAACTTGAAGTATTCACCTTGAATATAAAGTCCTTTCAACGTCTCACTGGAATAAAGTATCTTCTCTCCCTTTCCAAGCCTTATTATAATGAAGTATTTTATATGAAATCCAAGCTAGGCACTAGTGTGTGCATGAAGGGATATGAACTGAAAGTTTTTATTTTGGTCCTTCATGATCTTGTAAGTCAAAGCTCTAGTTGGTTAGAGTTCCTTTATCAGTTTGAGTTCTTGTTAGTCAAAGTTCTTAGCAATCATATATTTCATAGTTTTCATTAGTTATAGTTCCTTGGTCAAATTTCCCGACGTCATAATTCATCCAGTCAAAGTTCTTTTTTATTAGAGTCCCTAGTCAGGAACATTCCTTTGAATTGTGATCGATACGAACTCCAACCAATGTTCCCATTGGTCATAGTTCTTTTCGGTCAAAGTTCTTTGTGGTTAGAGCTCCTTTGTCGACTAGATTCGATATTAATCATATAATTCATAGTTCCCTAGTCAAAGTCCCATATAACTCAATCTTTCCTTGGATCAACGTTCCCAATGATTATAGTTCCCTATACCAAATTATTTCTATGTCAATTTATTTCTTAGTCAAAGTTCCACCTATGATCCTTGTTGGGCCCTGGAATTGCCCCTTTTTGACCATACCTATTTCATCATTTTACCCAGTTACACCCTACTTTCATAAACCTTATACATGCCTTTTTCCAGATCAATCAGCAATCCTGACAAGGTATATTTCATTATCGCTTCATTTAATTAAATGCCTAAGATTGTTATGGTTATGAATTCTAGCCTTCGATTTATGCTAACTTGTGCTGATTTCATTAAGTTAAGATCAAAGCACAGGTGTATCAGACACAATGCCTTGGGAAAGAATCATATGTGGTGCCAGCTGTTACTCTTATGATTTGATTCTTCATATTTCAAGGGACAACGCATCTCTCCACGTGAAGCTGTAATAGGTCGTTGAAACAAGGCATAGCTGCAATAGACAGGGTGCCTTCTAATTTGATTATATGTTGATCCATTGATTGCCAGAGCAACAACATCCTTCATGATTAACAACCTCATTCAATACGGCTATAGTAGTTAAGCTGTAACTCTACAGCATGAAGATCAGAGATCTTCATTGCTACACGATTTTAGTGGATCATGAACTGTATTCTCCATTTATAAATATGGGAAGGCTCTTGGAGTCTAGGGTTGGTTAATTATTATCTTGTACGGGCTGTAACAGAGAACTGAGACTATGGATTACCATTTTTAATGAAGAGCAGAGTTATTTCCATTTATGTGTCTTAATCCGCGGTAGTTCACGGCGTCTCTGTTAGAAGGCCAGGGCCCGCCTTCTCACAGAGATTGCCGAGTTAAGTAGGTAGTTAGATTTATTTCATGTTGTGTGTTTGTGGAATTGCATTAGGCATATTTCTGATAGCTGCAACAGAGATTTATAATTGCATTCTTTATTGGTAGTTTATTCTTTGCATTACGAATAGCTGCAACTGCGTGGTGTGACAGTCGACTATGTAGGTTATATTTGATTATGCATGTGTGTTCAATAGATGTTACAGCCAAGCTCATCTTCCAATTCTTGTCAGTCATTTATGCTTCCTACGATTTCTAATGGTTATCAATTTATAGTTCAGGTTTATTTCTTAATTCTAGTTCTGTTGTATCTTTATTGAGTTCATAGATTAGGCAGATTATGGTTGAGTAACAGTAGCTATTGGATGGATCATTTTGGTAAAGATTGAATACTGTAGTTTGATAATTATAGGATTTAACTTCTTGCAAAAATAATCTAGTTCATTTTCATTCTTAGATCAATAACTGCTAGGTGGATTTCTGTAGGATGGTAGTTGCACTTTGAATTCCTAGATGTATGAGTTAGATTAGTTTTCTTTATGGAATGAGTTTGGATGAACAGATAGGTAGTATTATCATCTTCATTTATTCAATCAACTGCTAGAAATGTTTATGCATAGATTGTGCTTATTTCCATTGAAATAAAAGACTTCCCTGGGTTTGACAATATATATTGAGCATCTTGTGTGTTAGTTGTAATTAATTAGCATATAGGGTGATCGAAATTTTGGCGTCGTTGTCGGGGATGGTAATTGATAGACATAGTTAGTAGTTGGTTTTATTTGATTTCATTTTAGTTTAATCATTTGCAGCATGCATCAATACAAGAAAAACAAATCGAGAACCACGCTTGAATACTAACACTGCAGGTGGAAGAGGTCGAGCTCGTAACACAGGTCTGGGAAGGCAAACATTCATACACTGATGGAGTAGACAGCAAATAGCCTGGGCGACTGCCCATAAAATCTATTCCATGTTTATTTCATTAACTAAAACCAGTTTTATACATATGACGACCGAGGTCTGGAAACATCCACTGACAGGGTTGGCTTCTCGGTGAAACTAGAAGTTACATCAACATTTACACAACCAACTACCAACAGGCATAGGGATCCATCAATGCATGAATGTATATCACTACGGAATGATTTGGGTGGATACCAATGTGATGATGTGGCTGTTGGTATTTATTTCCAACACTCCTCCTTAAATTCAATAGCCACATCTCAACACATAGCTTACAAAAAATCATGGCCTGCTGGTCTAAAGTCTCAGCTAGGCTTCTTACATGTAGTCACAAAACACTTCAATTTAATTGTTGTTGCTGCTGGTTCATAGTTTTCATCATCACATTGCTCTTATGTCTAAGAGAGTCTTAAGGCAGCTCTGCTGCTACAGAAGCTTTCTTAACTGAAGGCAGAGGCATACTCTACACTCTTCCTTACCCGTAGGTGGCAGACTTTAGCAAACCACACATCCATGGCGGACAATCACACAATGAGTACAAGGCTACAGCCTTTCAACAAACACATACATTCTTCAACAACAAGCAACATGAATAGTGACATGAAAGTTGTTGTAGTTGTAGACAAGTAATTCCGCTTCTTATATGATACGCCTGAATGGGAGAACTGCGACATTGGGAAAAACACTGTAATCTAGACAGATGTAGATTACCGAAAGGAATGCAAGTAAATGAGTTACACATCCTTTGATCTATTTCTAAGTTTAAGTCGTGTTGAATCTTCTTTTCTTTCTTCTTCTTAAAACTTCATAAAGGATAGATGCTTATGAAAGCTGTAACCGGTCGTCTTCTATCTAAGAGCAACCCTATTGAGATCCTTTCTATACTGCTCTTATGTAGAGATGAGAATCTGCCTCATGATCATTGATGTATAATGATCCTTTTTGTTTTAAATTCTTTTCCGATGGGGATATATATACCTTACCTCTGCAATTTACATTCTATGAGTTGTGTGCTTTGGTGAATACGGCTCGCCCAAGTCTATACGTTCGATAGATTGCTCTTTTGACATATTTATGACTGAGGAGAAACCTGCATGTGAATACGTTTCTTCCTGGAGAAATTTACTAGATCTCAACTTCGTTTGTCATTTGCCCTTTTGATGTGTGATCTCAACTTTATCGCGGAGGTCCTCAACTTACTTAAAGACATCGAGCAGAGTTTGGCCCACGAGTTAATATCTTTGAGAATTCATTAACTATACAATTCAGTCAATTAATACTTAGATCAGGAGTCCAGATCCTTCAACTCTTCCTTTGTTCGATCATAGATAAATGGACCTGGAACTTTAATGTTTAAGTGTGGTGTGTTAATTCCGATCCTTTGGTTTCGGTATGAGGAAACAAGAATTAATGCCGATCCCTGCATGCTAAATTATCTTTGTTTATATATATAAATGGTTGTGCCCATTGTGTTTAGGAAATGTAGATATTTAATACCTTGTATGGAGTTGTTATGTTACCAACTCTGCGCTGACGCCTAAGAAGATTCAACAAAATTATAATAGGTTTTAGTCATAGCGTGCATTAGTTTATTATGTGAAGGGTTTCAATACCATATTTTTTTTTATATAGTATGGTATGTGGAAGTATAGAAGGTATAAAACATATTGAAATATTATGTGTAAAGGAGTTCCTTTCCTTTAGAATATTTAGCCGTCACTTTATTAAAGTAAAAGAAACCAACATATGTTAAGCAAAGTATGATAAGGATGTTGATGTTCTAGTTGGAAGATTTAAAGGCCTAGTCCATTTCATATATATAAATAAGCAAGGCTTAGTAATGGTCAAAATACTTTTAATTGTTAAGGTAAGAATTGTCTACATATGGGAATTGTTTGATTTTCTTCTCTAAAAAGTATATGAGAAATTATTAAAGAAGATAGACCCTTAGGATAGTTTACACAGTCTGATGAAGTGTAGTTAATATAAATAATGCAAAGAGTTATATTTATTAATGTAAACCAAAAAGGAGAGATGCCCTATGGATTAAACATTGGAGAGTAATATGCTTAAAGACATAAATGTACAAGTATATTAAAGGAGTCTTGGTGTCATAGTTATATATTTACCTAACTAAATTTAGAGTTAGAATAGATCTCTATAGTAAACTTCGAGGTTGGCATAGTTTTTGAATTATGCTCTCTAAGAGAGGCTTGAGAAAGAGAAAGTAACATTGAAGTTTGCTGAATGTATTCTTCCTTGAAATCATTAATATAAAACAAACCCCTTTTGTGGACGTAGCCCAAGATGCGGGTGAACCACGTCAAAATGTTCTCTTTGGTATGTATTTTTTTTATGTATCTTTTCTTTATATTTTGTTTCATTTGTTACTTCAGTTTTGTTTGCTTTAAATATGTACACTTATGTATTTTACTAATTATGATAGATGTTAGTCGCTTGATCTATATAAATCAGATATTTAAATAAGCAAGTTATTTTCTCTAATGGATGTGTCCCAGGTGTGATGAGTATATATATTCAAGTTAGAAATCTTCAAGGTGGACAAAGATAAATATGTTAGATAGGGTATTTTTGATGACTATGGAATGTATGGGTATAATGTATTGTTCATACTGCTTATAGATGTTTTTAACTAGTAGAACGAATTAGTCAAAACAAGACATTTGATCAAACATTATTAAGTTATGTTTTAGAATGAATTATTTATAATGGATTCTGTATTGATAGTTATGGTGGTTCTAAAAATATAGAAGACCCTTGTATCGACAAGTAAAGTTATTAATGATTGCATTTAAATAATTAATCCGCATAGTGTTTAATGACGATTAGACGATTAGAAAGATTCTAAATTTTTACGAAATTTTGGAGCTGTGACAGAATAGCACTTCTATTTTCATCACATTTATTTAATTTGGTTAAATGAATCACTTTCTATCTATCATCAAGTACTGTGGGAACTACCATGTTAAACGAGGCAATCCGACATGCAAAAGAGAGACCTAGAGGTGCCTATCCAAGCCTACCAAAAAGACCATCCAAAAAGTTGGACCTTGTCCTTAATTTAAAAAAAAAAGTATCATGAGAGATACATAAATAAATAAAAGAATATTACCATAACTTAAGTATTAAATGACTAAGAATAGTCTTATGTGCATGACTTGCATAAAGGTCTCAAATTTAATATTATTATTAAAAGTATTAATAATAATGTTATTATTATTTATTTATAAAATATATATATTGCATAGAGTTTATGCATAGAGGGCTATCACATTATCATACTATTAATATGTATTATTAAATAGTATTGTTAATATTAGGTATAATATATAACTACTATTTTTATTATTATGTAAGAAGTAATTTAAAGTCACTTCTAGTTAAAACAAATAAAAGTCCTAGTTTAACAAGGACTATATATTTAGTAAAAATATCTTTTAAAAATATTAATTTAATTAAAACTAAATAGTTATTCAAACAACTATATTCCAAGACTCCCCTATATAAAAGAGGGAAGATCCCAAGAGAGGATCATCATCTTTCATTATCATTCTCTTATGGTAATAAAGGAGAATTTTGCTGCAAGAACTGAAGCAGTCCCACGTTAATATCCAAATCTAATCCAGCAGTTGAACCTAGGGCCTCTACTTCTCTTATTACATGTTGGAACCAACTCGGGGGGATCCAGTTAGAACCAGGAATGGTCTAAGGGTCATGGTTGGGAGGAACATGGTAGTCCCAAAGTTATCCAGTTAAAAGCTCATTCTACAGGTCAGCCAAGTCCATAAGCTTTCTGCAGTAATTATTGTTTGAGTGTGCAAGTCTTGCAAAGGAGGATCAAGCTTCGGGACAACCAGGTATGAACTACAATTCTCCATTTCAATTTGCAATAGAATCTAGGATTATTAAATTAGGATTTATTGTATAGCACTGTATTTCCCTAATCTTTACAATGTCATTTCTTCTATAGAGCAAGGGCCATTTGGCATGGGCTCTCAGGGTCATATTATAGTATCAAAATTTTAATTGTTATCTCTGTCAAAATTGAGAGTCTGCCCTAACCAACTCAAGGGTCTAGCAAGGCTAGCCTAGATAGCCTGTGCTAGACATTCATTCAATAAGGATGTCATAAAACGAAACTTTTATTTAAATGTTGATTGATGTCTAAACTTTCAAAACCACACAAGGACGTAATCACATTGTTTTTCTAAACCTTTTCTCAAATTATTTCATTTATTATCAAGCTAGGGTTTAGCCCCTTTGTATTTTATTCTTTTAAAACAAAGAACTTAGGAATTTCCAGTGAGAGTTTATTTTCAAAAAATAAAACCTTAAGTTAAAAGTAAAACATCCTGTACATGTAACTTCCCTAAACAACCAATCAATACAATTTTTCCCTATCTACACTTTTCAATTTTCAATTCTTAAACATCAACCAAGGAAATTGAATGGACAGTCCAACTATTAGATTCACAAGATAATGGCCACATGGAGCTTCTTGAAGCCAAACATTATCAAACTCAGAACACTCCAGTATTCTTTTAAAACGGAGAAATTGAAACGCAGGTCAAGGTATCGAAACCCTCTGTCAACATTATCAAATTCATAACATTCCAATAATTCTTTAAAACAAGGAAATTAAAACGCAGGCCAAGGTATCAAAATCCTCTGCCAACATTTCCAATTAATAACATCGTTGGCATTAGGATCACAATAAGTGACCACCTCAGTAAGGAGTCCAGGCAAGAAAAATACTCCACATAATTGGACGAACCCCAAAACATTTCAGACATAGATCAACGATTCACGATTTTTAAACACCCATTACATAAAATCACCCACAAGGAATTAAGTGCATCTATAAGACAGACGCCATCCACTCGCCAAGTGCACGCTCAAAACATAACTATACTTCCAACCTGTTATATACACATAAGGATCAATAGAATAACTTCATGCCCAAAATCAAAACGCAGAGCTATCACCCATAGGAATTTCCAGAAACATTTCAAAGACCCTCCTCTTTATCGTAGTACAATATGCAATCATTCATTTAAACCCTACGCCCAAGTACTGAAAACGAGACCTACAGTATTATCATTTTTCAAACAATAGCGTGGCTAGCCAATCAATAGCAACATTCATTTCATAAAAGCACATATTCAATGGAGAAAGCGATGTGGATCCAAATCCCCATCATATTACATTCAAATTTCAAATGATTTACAGAGCCTACGATTCAGGCATGGCATTAGTACAAAATACTAAACCCTCAACGGGTATTTCCCTCTATCCAAAATAAAAGTAGCTTAAGACATTAACCAACAGGTCCAAACCCCAACACTATTTACATAGCCATTTACTCCCAACGATTGGCTCAACCCAAAAGAACAAAACGACCCATTTGAACTTCAAAACCAGACCTAGTGAGCCCAAAGGGCCATACGAAGTTACAACATCAAAGAGCTCCAAGCTATAGGGCATTTTAGACATAACTGCGAGAAGTAGGGAGAAATAGTAGGAGGACCTGGGCTTACTAGTTATATGCTCTAACCCCATCCTCCTATCCCTTGCCAAGACCCAGTGCCGAAGGAGAGAAATACCTGCGAACCTGTCAACAAATTACATGCACATCACGAGCCAAGATGGAAGCAATCGAATAGCTACAGAAAAGATGAAATGATGGAGCCATTTAAACTACAGGGAAGACATTACCGGTTATAGAAGTATAACGCCTCCATCTCCGCGATGCATGGTTGCAAGGGCACTGACCATGAGCGTAGCTCAAGTCAGGGCCTAGTATAAGGAACTATACGAGCAAGCTGTCACCCTTCAAACTGAAACATCGAAATGGAAATGTTGTAGTGTAGGAAAAAAGCATAAAACCCTTCCTCCATGTTGGCAAACGAAGCACGTGAAGGCCATCTATAGCATTTAAAGCTACCACCCCCTTTCCACTAGCACTTTAATAATTTTCCAAACCATATAGTTAGAGATCATGTATTGCTACCTTGGTATTGTTAAGGCATATAGTGTCAAAGCTAAACCTTGAACCCTTTTCAAAATCATATGACTAGTGTATGCTTAGGGATTGACATAGGTAGTATAGGGAGGAGCCTTTTTATACCTGCACAAACATAAACCAAGTGAAGCATTAGCAAGGATTGCTAAGTAAGACGGGGTCACCTATGTACTCCCCCCTTAACTCTCGGCAGCTCTGCCGGTGACATGTCTAACCACACCAAGGATCCCACAAGTATTTCAACTCTTCTCAAAAGTCCATCATGCTTAGATTGGGATAAAAAATCAGTTTAAAACATTTAAAAGAAACATAATTACATCCAAACATTCAAAGGTTAAAGACCTTAAAGTAATAAGCTTCCAAGTGTAAATTGAACATAAACCCTACCTCATCTAATTGTTTCCGCAGAATTATTTATTGGACGAAAACTACTCTTTCATATTTCTCCCATTTAGTCAGCATAACATGCCAGTGCTGAAGTTAATTTACATTATATTAACTATTTCTGAAGTATAATTAGTATAGATGAAATTTTTAATTTTTTTACTATTTTTAGGGACATTACAGTCCTTAAAAATTTGAAGAGCAATTAACACGTGGCTTGTGTGTGTGCAAAATAATTTAATGTTAAAGTAATAATTTAAAAAAATGAAATATGTGAACATGATCTAGACAGAATGCACTAGTGCATACATATTTTTCTTTTAATTTTCCTCGAAAAAATATATTTATTATCATTTTTCAAAACTGACAAGTGAATATTTCAGTCACATTTTGCACACATCTGCATGTGTGCACCAAATATTTTGATTGTTAACATAATTTGCAAAACTAAAAATACCATTTTCAATAGGACACACTGATGTAGTGCTTGTATATTTTTTCAAAATATTTGGATGTGTATTTTGAATGTTGTTGATTTATCTTTGTGCTCAATCGAAGTTGTTGACAAGAATTTTTAGGGTAAGCCTTAGCATAAATTAAAAAAAAATGACATACGAAGATAAAAATTCGTAAATTATATGTATATGGATAGAGGATTCATTGACGAATCCAACGGTATCAAGTATGCTCATTAATGTGCATTTAATGACATTGTTTAAGCCTGTGAAAGGCAAACAAAATTCTTTTTCTGCAGTGAAAAGGGCCCTCAGCCTATTTTTTAGGCCCTTGATCGAGGGCTAAACTAAACCTCGATCGAGGGTTTGGCATAGACCTCGATCGAGGTCTTGTCAAGCCCTCGATCAAGGATTTTTGCTCGATCGAGGTTTTGAAAAAAACCCTCGATCGAGGATTTGTCTGTGTAAAAAAAACATAAAAAAGAATCCGGGAAAGGAGTTGGACAATTAATGTTTTTCTTAATACAAACAATTAAGAGTTTTGTATTAAAAGGTTTCCCTAGCGAACCAAGAATAGGGAGTAACAAAGTGAAAGAAGGATGATGACCTCTAATAGTATTGTTAGCCTTCTTATTGATATCATGGGAGACAAATCCCATATGCTTCTGGAAATATCTCGAGTGAAAGACAAAACTTGCTTACAAGAATAAATCCTTACAAACTGAGAGCATAACAAGCTGAAAAAACAGTACATTTAAGTGGACGAGGAGATAAAATGCCCTTTAGGAAAGGGGTCCAAGCGCTTCTGGTATCCCAAAGAGATGTTCCCAGCCGCCTCTTTGTCCCTCTGCTCTTTGTTGGATTTTCGTCCTCTAGTAAGAGGAGGAGAAGGAGCGAAAGAGTCTTCAATATTTGAAGCACCCTCTGTAGCAGTGGAGGGAACTAGAGAAGCTAGACCTGCATGAGCAGAAGTCTCCTTCTCAAGATTCCGAGCCTCTCTCATGGAACCTTGCGGAATCAATCCCGGAGGAGAGGCGGTCAAAGGAGGGTTGTCTTTTTCCATACGATCTGAAGAAACTGGAATAGTCTCAAACTATCTGGGATTTGCCTATGCTTCAGGTTCTTTACCTTCGGCTTCTTGCAAAACTGCAAAACTGTTGTTATTTGTCCAAGGAGAGCTAGGACCAACTGGAGGGGTTTTAACATGTGGCTAGACCATCTACTGAGAAGGTTGAGAGTCCTTACGCCGAGGAGCTCATCGCCGATTATTAATAGCCTAAAACTTTGTTTCTTTGCTTGCTTGGGATTTTTTAGGATGAAGAGTTTCTGAGAGTTTGGGGCAGTTCTTGGCGAAGTGACCATAAACATGGAAAGAGCTGCATTTAAACGGTATCTGCTCATAGTCCAACTCTTGGAGATGGCTCCAATCTAGGCAGGTCTGATGCCTTCCATGTCCACTTGTTGTCTTCCTAGTTTGAATCCTTCTACTCTTCTTCTTCTGAATCATGTACATATTTTCTTCTAAATTTTTCTTTAGCACCTTTTATTCCTTTTCCCTTTCGATCATCAAGGAAAATTTTATTAAAGTTGTTCACTAGTTCATCATTTTTATTTCCTTCTTTCATTTGGGCTATTGCTCTCTTCATCAGAACCTTTGGATCTTCTTCTTCTGTTCCGACCATGAAGCAGTTTACTTCTTTTGATTTTGTTTGGGCGCTGGGCACTGGGCACAGCAGAAGCGTTGCGGCCTATAACTGGACTATGAACCATTGGATAAAGAAAATCCATATTGTTTTCATTGATACTTCTACCAATGATCTGAATGGCAATATTTCTAAAATAATATTTTTTGACCGTTTGACTATGGATTTCAACTCCCGTTGATATAACTTCAAACTGGAGACTTTCACGCGGTGAATAATATCCTCGTATAATGTCCTATTCATCGACATAGGATAACTCATCTCTGAAATCTCGAGCTTCATTGAGCAGGAAGGAACGTACTAAACAACATGTGAGCATAAGATTAAAGTTAGAATCAGTTTTGCCATATAACCATCTTCCATGCTGCAACTAAATAAAAAACTAAAATTCTCTTCCACTGTTTTCAAACTTTAAAGACGAATTCGAATCATCGATATTTGAAAGAAATTTTGGCTGTGTTTTTATAATATAATTTTTCTGAGTTTATTATTTATGCAACCCGTTTATAATTTGGAATCTATTAAAGATTTTCGTTGGTATTTAACAAAAAACATGGTCACCTTAATCCTCTTTCCAAAGAGAAGAAAAACATTTCTGTCTATCAATGCTCTTTATCTCTCTTCTTCATCTACAACAAACAACACTTCTATGTGACAAGTACAAAGTTTCATTAAATTACATATTTGTAAATGGACTTTGTAAAAGTGTGATTTCACCAAAAGTCCCAACAACAATTTGGAACTTGAAGGTCAAAATTGTTCACTCTTTTTTATTTCAATAATCATAGTTTCAAGCATATCCAATGCATACATTACATAGATGATATCCCATACATGAGATGGGCACAGTTCTAATCTGTTACCCAACGAAA
Source organism: Larix kaempferi (assembly GCA_027924585.1). Taxonomy (NCBI): domain Eukaryota; kingdom Viridiplantae; phylum Streptophyta; class Pinopsida; order Pinales; family Pinaceae; genus Larix; species Larix kaempferi. The sequence goes on from BSBM01000123.1 coordinate 8,619,612, forward strand.
ATCATTGTCCCTGGTTATTGGTTCGAGGGACCATGATGATATTCAAGTCATAGATCTCCATCATTTCCCTCCTGACTAGGGCATTGGCATAGAAAATCTATATGTGATGAGTGGTACGTGCCGCAGCAACATGTATGGTTATTGGGCTTAAATTTACGAAGATCTACAGATGTCTAGTTGAATAGATATATATATATTTCTCCTAGCAGAAATAATCTATTTGCTATAGATTTGGCTTAGCATCATATTCAATGCAGCAAACTAGGAGGACTGTCGTGCCCTATACCTGGGCTGTGATCCGCCGGGTTAGATACCTTCATCACGTTTTCTTTCATACTTCTAGCTGCTTACCAATGCCTGGTTTGGGCACCAAACATACTTGTGTTGTTTTTGTTGCTTACTTTGTACATGTTCGTGGAACATTGGCTAAGTAGAAAACACACAAAAATAATAAATAGCGTCTAAGAGTTGGGAACGATTATTGGGCACAATAGGCTTAGGCAATGGGTAGCTCAAGGTAGAAGGTATAGCGTCTAAGAGTTGGGAACGATTATTGGGCACAATAGGCTTAGGCAATGGGTAGCTCAAGGTAGAAGGTATGGGTATGCCTTGAGTAAAGAGGGCACAATAAGCTTAGGCAATGGGTACCTCAAGGTAGAAGGTATGGGTATGCCTTGAGTAAAGAGGTGTACTCTAATGATGAATAGTCCCACGTGATCAAGTCCTTGGGAATAAAATCAAGTAATGCCACATGATCACCAATGTTCGTGAACAGAGCTTTGGGTTTGTGACATTATACTTCTTTGTTAATTACCAAAAGGTAAATATTAAGTTGGTTAATATTTTATATCCAAATTAAAAAGTAATTTATTCTCATATCATGGTATACTTAAATAATGTAATCATTGAAGTCACATCAAAATAAAATTCAATGGTACACCATGTGAAATCATTTCATAATTGAATAAATATGATAATAAAACTCATTATCAATTATAGATCTCATACAAACATAATTATAGATCTCATACAAACATAAGTATATTTTTCCTATTTTATTAAAAAAATGAATTAATATGTTTATTTGAAAAATATAAAGTTAAATGTTTTATAAGATGATGATGATGATAGTTGTTAATTTTCACTAAGATTAGCTTTAGTTTATCATACTTTAAAAAGATAAGGAGTCACTTGTTTTTCGGAATTGTATTTCTATGCTTCAAAAGCATTCCTAAATCAACATAGTTGTGATGAGTTAAAAGGTTACGAAGGTCAGTATTGTAGCAAACATTTTGAAATTGTTCTCTAATGTGGGTGTACGTAGGGTGTCACAATGATAACAAATTATTTCATCTCATGGTGTTTTAGGAATTGTCCAACACCCTCTTTCACTATGGAGCTCGTAAGGGTTTGTTTTTATTTTAGGAATGTTGATTTTCTTCTTTACGCTAGTTAAAATAGAGAGATAATTTTGATATTCTAGATTAGGGCTGACCACTTCCTTACCATATCTTAATTTTCTCTTAACCTCTAACTATTTATCTCACCACATATTCTCCTTAAATTTAGATATAATAATACTTTTAATATTATCACTATTATGGAGAATGACCTCTTCTTTGACTCTCCAATGATTTATCCAAGACTTGGCATCTTTATGCCAACTTCGTTTAAGTCGTAAGTGGTTTTGACTAGGATATGAATCAATCTTAGGAATCATCTTGTATCCCATGTTTGTTATCTTGTTCATGTACATTAGCTACCTAGTCATATCCTTGCTCTCAATCAGGGAGAGACTCACTTCTATGAGGATAGAATAGGGTGCATTGCCTTTAATTTTGGGATTATGTGTTATAATATCTTTTGGATTTGATCTATCCTTCTCTGTGATTCTCTAGAGATGTTTCAACCCCATAATTCACATCCATATAAGATAACAAGAGTGACAAAAGTCTCAAAGAGGAGTTTCTTCCTATCCCAAAGCCAAAGGTCTGTGGATTTCCAATTGTTTTCAAGTCCATAATAAGATTTCCACCCTCCACTAATCCTTTTCTCAATGCTATAGTTGTATTTAAGCTTATGATGAATATCAATTCTAAGATGTATGAATTCACTTCCTCAAATGAGTTTTTATCATACATTATATTATCATAAGTGATCTTTTGGGATTTAATTATCACAACCTTTGGTTTGTCAGTTTTAATAGTCATACCCATACTAGAGAAAAAAATCCTTGATAATTTTGAGTTTCTTGTTGATATCATAGGGAATCCTCTCCATAAGAACATTATCATCATCATAGCGAAGAAGGATGACGACTATACTAGCCAAAGTCATGCCAACACAACCTGCCTCTTCCAAACAACCCTCTATTTTGTCGTTGTAAATACCACAAAGGGTAGGGGATAGGGGACAACACTTATTGACTCCTATATTATAGTTAATTTCTTCTAAATGTCCCTCATAGTTCCTAAACTTAGCAATAACCTTCTCATACAACCTCATCGCAATAAATCTCAACTCAAAAGGGACTTTTAGCTCTTGTAATCTATTCAAAAGGTTAGTTTTTGGATCTGCTTCAAATTCTTTTCTTAAGTCAACAAAGCAACACCAAAGATTGGTTTATATTATTATTACACTCCTCATTGTATACTAAGTATACTATGATTTCAATACTTTGCTTAGGATTTTTTATTGGACATTTCGCCCAATTATATGTAACCAATATTAATATCTTTTGTATTTTATATATTATCTCCAATCACTTCTCCCTTCAAATATACTGGTTCTATATATTACCAATATCAATTTATTGTGAACAACTATTGATGTTTCTATATTAATTGAGTATTGACCTTCAAGGGAGTTATAATTCCTATACTCATACTACAATATTTCCCACAATACTTTTATGTTTCTTTTGTCAATTCCAAATTAAAAGTCCATTAAGTGATGCTTATTTGAAGCATCATGCTCTCACTTATTAGTCTTTTCAATACTATACATACGTCTACTTGATAGAATATGTTAATTATTTTATTTATGTTTTCCTTCTTAAGAAAGTTGGAGTAATTCATCCTTGTAGAAATGGGGTTTTATATCTTTTCTTCGTGTACTAAGAGTTTGTCTTCCTCAAATGGAAGGAAATGGTTTGATGTGTAGTCTCTCTTATGAGTGGAAATCTACCTCTTTATATATTACCAATGGGTCTTTATATATTACCAATGGGTTATTAAAGGTGGAGAATTTTTGTCTCTAAACAATGATACACCTATAAATCAAAGACTTGACATAATACCAATAAAGACTAGATTCACATTGCTAATTATTAAATCACTTTTCCCCTTTCCAAAAGTGTATAGTAAAATTTATCACCAATTAACTTAATGTTATAATTGTAATTAATTATTTGATCTATATTTGATTATACACACTATCAAAAATGTAATCAAAATTTCTAAAATAATTAATATCAAAATGCTCAATAATAATTTTTTAAATTTTCAAAAATTATATTTATTAAACTAATCTTATAAAATAAATCTTAATAAACCTAATTACCATTAAAGTTCAATATGCCAAGATAATAACATTATATAATGTCTCTTCCCCAATTCATGTCCCTGATGGTGGAAGCCATGAGGCGAGAGAAAATATGTCAGATGACATGGAGGCTCCTCCAACACCCATGCCCTATATGGATGAGGATGCGGCATCCAGAGAATGAGTGTAACACGTTGCCATCAATCCATACTTCTAGTGTTGTAATACCCCCTTCGAAATCCCCAAATTGTAAGGTAATTGTAAAATGGCCAAGGGAAAAAAATTATGCATTAGTACTTGAACAATTACTATTTAATTAATTAAATAGTAATTGTTCAAGTACTAATACATAAGTTTGAAGTTTGGGTTCTTGGTAATTTTTCTATTATCTTACAAGTTGGGGGCTCGGATGGAATGTAATACCGTTATTGAAGCTCCCAACTTGTAAGGTAATTGTAAAATGGCTAGGCTAAAATTTATGTATTATTATTTGTATAATTACTATTTAAATAATTAAAAATATATATAGTTGGTTATGGACAAGGAGATACCATTGAGAAGAGATGGGGGATCATGAATTCATAAGAGGGGAGAGTGTGCAAGGGATATCTTAGGAATCCTAAAGAACCTTAGTGGCCATGACCTTGTCCTTAGCTCATGTATTAACCCTTGTCTTATGACTCATGAGTTTTATTTTATTTTATTTTTATTTTTAATATATTTTATTTAAGCCATTTTCATCCATCATTTTTGGGGTTTGGCATCATTAGGTCCCTCTCTAATGATCTTGTCCAAAGGGAGCCATTGGAGAAACTTTTAATTATTAATTTCTATGTAATGAAGAGGGATAAATTAATGGTCAATTATGAGTTGTGGCTATAGAAGAAGCTTAGATTCAACCCCAAGAACCTCTCCCTGATGGATTCATAGTCGTAGCTCAAGGGTGGAAACTGTAACAAGAATTATGAACACAGTGTGCCTATGGTTGGGTGGAGCGTTCATTGTGCACATATAGTTGCTGCAAAGTTTAGAAGATGTGGAGACTATGTTTTTTACAAAATGGTATTAGATCCCAGACTCCAATACTCGGACCTTTAGGGACTAGAAATTCAACAATCACAAGAAACAAAATGATCCACAATTTTTGTAGGCATGGCCAACTAAAGATATCATTGGACATCATTTATGAATTAAAGTGGCATGGTGTTAGGGTTTCCAAGGAAACTAATGGATCTATTATGCAATTGTGCATAATAGAATATTTTGATGGAGGGAAAAAGGGTTCAACGTCATAAGAATGAAAGAAGATTCTAGGTTCACAACTACATAATAATCTGTCTCATTGATTTGTATGTGAAATGGCGTAAGTTGAAGGATGCATGAAAACTATTTGAAGAAATGTTGAATCAATATTGACTTATGGAATTCAATTATTACGGAGTATGCACAGAGAGGGGCAACTAAGGAGGAAGTAAAGTTGTATTTGGAAATGCAGAGAGAAGGGGCTAGTCTTGATCATGTCTTGATGGGCTTACCTTTATGAATTTTTTTTTCAACGTGCTCGATATGCAAGTTTGTTATTGAAGTGAGGATGATTTTATATCATATGGATAATTCAACAAACTATGTAAGCTACTCAAATCTTCATACATCAAATTGAATAATTCCATCTTTCTTGTTCATAAATAAAACAATTTAACACCACATGTACCTCATTCTCAAATTCTCCAACATTCTTCTCAATTTATATTTTTTCATTTACCTAAATTTCAAATGTGAAATCTTAGCTTTAAATCACAAATTATATGTTTTTATGCATAGAAAAATTATATTTGATACTAAATATTATAATTTTTAATTGTTTGCTTCAATTTCAATGTATTTAGAAGTTATAATTGTCATCATTAAACTTCCATTATGAAGTGTTCCATGCTATTTTAAAAATTATACTTATAATAAATTCATATGTTTAAACCATTTGCACAGTTAGTTAAAAAGTCTCCAAATGTTTAATTTTTTTCTTTATACTTTCCTTTGTAAGTGTCTTGCTCTACATATAACCTTGAATGAGAAATGTTCTTATGCATATAAGCAAGTTTGACTGGTTAGTGATGACTTTGATTTATGAATTCATTTTGTATTTTTCGAATTTTTTTCAAATGATTTTACTTTAGATTCAAGTGAGTGATAGTTTGATTTATGAATTCATTGTTGATTTTTTCCAAGTTTTTCCAAATAAATATATATTAAAGTTTGATTTATGAATTCATTGTATTAAGTTTTTTCAAATGATTGTATTTTAAATTTTTGTAATCTTTAGTATTTTTTTCTACATGTAATCCAAGTTAAATTGCTACTATTAGAACCTGTGTAACTAGAAATGAGAAAAAAGAAACAGAACAAGAAATGAGAGCGGTACGAGAAACGAAGTTTAGAGGTTTCACATACAAGAAGCGAGGAGAGAGAAAAACAACAAAAGTGAAGGTTCCTAGAATTGTAATGAATAAATTCATTCATAATGAACAAATCAATTTTTCCATATACCATGTTTTCAGATTTGGGTGTAGCACAATTATTGTTGCATGTTACCCAATGAACTAACTATATCTTGCATGGATAACCTAAACATAAACTTCAATTTTGAATCTGCTTATTTTTAACATTGATAAACCAGTAGCATACAAATCAAGCATACCAGTCGGGAAAGATAATCGAGAATCCCATTAATCTTCAAATTCATGAGGTTGTGGTCATAAGAGAAACATGAAAGGTATACAATGGGAATTAGGTAATTCAATTTTTCTACATAAATAATCAAGGACTTTCCAATAAGCAAACTCTGACTACAACAAATACATGCTTAAGTACAAAAAACACCATAGCCTCCCAATAAAAGATGTATTTAGCTTGTGGAAGAAGCATATACACATGTATTCCTTCTGAACTATCATATGCATTTCTTCAATAAGAAAATATCATTGCACGTAACTAGGGAAAAAATGCAAGCCTACCTAGCTGAGGAAAGAGAGCATCTGCTAGAGAAATTTTTTTGATCTCTCTCAATCAATCAACTTGATTTGAAAAACCCATCCAACCCACTTCAACAATTTTTAGTTGCTCTTTGATAAAAGATGAAGGAAATCAATGCACACATCGAAGAAAACTTATATTCCTGATCAGATCTAGACCCAATGGGGGTTGACCCATTTGGAGAAACAAGAATTTTTTAGTCCCAAAATTACATTTCATATCTCAATCTTCACAAGTATACAACCCAAAAGAAAATTTGAAGAGGAGATCTAAAGAACTGGTGCCTGCTCACTGGTTGGTATTTAAACACATATCAAGTGTTTATTCAAATTCTTTTGCATTAGTTTCTTTGAAGCACCAAAGGGATCAGCGATTACATTGATATTCATGAACTTTAGGGACAAGCCATGTTCAAAATTTTGTGTCATCGAGATATCTCCATTTTTTTACACAAAAAACATAAACTTTATATGTTAGTATGCTAGAAAATCCTCCTTAATTTATTATGAGACAACCACCATAGATAGATTAAATGACAGCTAGTGAGAAGTGAATGTGGTAGTGAAGGCTCTGAATTGGTGTAACATGAGATATATTTTAATCATCCTTTTATTTTTCTAAATTGTTATGCCTATAAATTTCTGTTGTTAATTTTCAGAATTGATACCTTAATGAATGGATCATAAATATGCATATATATTTGGTAGTCTATGTGGTTCATATTGTTACAGATAAACATAAAGAAATCTGCATTCACAGAGCTAGATATGGGGTGAATGTATATCCAAAGAAAATGAAATGCAACAATCAGAAACTGTTGAATTTTTTATTGATACATTGAAAGTAAGTATAGCAGAAGAACAAATTAATGAGAATAACAATGTTAATAATTACATATATTATGTTGATTGTAGAATATCTCAAAATTTTCTTCTAGCAAGGATAGTCCTATGGAAAATGCAAATATATCTAATAATCTAGATGTTCAATCTTGCTTGCTAGAATGGTGGATGAGTTTAGCCAATTACAGATCCACTACTTTGGTCAACATGATGTCCGGTGTTATCTAGCATGTCTTTAGCATTTTCTTGCAACACCTTAAGTGGAAGATCATCATCTCCATCGTTCTGTGAACCGCCATAATCCCACATCCTACTAGGCCCTGTTTGGTACTCGAGTTGTTTACGAGATAACATGCGTAGATTTGAGTGTACAAACACCAAATCTTGTGCCTTTTGTGTGCCTAAGTGATTCCTCTTTGTTGAAAGGATAAAAGCATATTCACTCCAGTTTCTTTCACATGCTGATGAGATAGTCACCTATGAACTAAAATTAACATTATGTTATTAAAATTTAACAATGTATATTTGAAAACTTGAAATAAAAATCTGAAATAAAAATAAAAATAAAGTGTTTAAACTTTAGAAAACATTAAATGTATTGGTTGTTGAATATACCTGTGAAAGTAAACGAATAGCTAGTTGGCGAAGCAAGGGAGTTCCTATACCATATTGTATCCAAAAGTATATGGGTCCAATTTGTTCTCTATTATGTGCACAATCTTAATTTGCAAAGTGTCCCTCAGATCTCAAGAACTTTCCCAACTCAATTCATAAAGCAGTGAGATAATCAAGATCATAACATCTACTTACAAAAGGTGTTCCAATTCTGCATCACCTCTACATCTGAAGACGTTTTCTTGTGAAACCATTTGGGGTTGAGTAGGAATGCAATTGAATGGAGAGGACTATGAAGCATTTTCCACCTTGTAAGACTAAGATCCTACACCTCATTCCAGGTGTCCCTGTCAATCCTAGAATTTTCATCTTCCATTATGTCATGAATATTATCTCTCATTTTATCCATACTCTCAAACAAATCCCCTGAGCATGGACAATCACTATCAAACATGCGAAGGGTGAAAACAATAGGTGTGATGAGTATAACAATATCTTCCACTCTCCTCCAAAAATCCTCTGAAGAAGATCCAATAATAATGTCCTCAACCCGTAGACCATCCCCAACATGAGAACTCTTCCACCTTTTCCAATCCATTGAAACCACCATCTCCCTCAAAGATTGATGCACTTTGATGAGGTGTTGTAACATAATGAATGCATATGCGAATCTAGTCTCGACACATCGAAGAAGTTGGAGGTTGGCATGTTTTCTATAAATTGCTATGGATGTTGCATGATTAATAATAAAAATCTGTAGCATCTTTTCTTTAGTTATAGTTTCTCCAACCCATGCAATGTTGTCGATATCTTTAAGTAGGAGGTTGATGCAATGCACGGAACAAGGAGTCCAAATTTTTTTTGGATATTCATCCTCAATTAAACCCCCAGAAAGCACATTGTTTGAGGCACTATCTGTAACAACCTCAACCACATTTTCTCTTCCCACCTCATCTATTGTTTCTTTGAAGAGACCCAACAAATATGGACCATCTTTTGTCTTCCCTGTAGTATCATGGAATTTTAAGAACATAACCTCTTTAGAACTAGAAACCAAAATATTGATAAGAGGACGATGATTGACATCTGTCCAACCATTTGAAACAATGGAGACCCCGGAGTCCTTCCAACCATATTTAATGTCATGAAGTCTAGTTTCAATTTGAGCCCTCTCTTCAGACAACAATGATGTCCTCATCTTTTCATAACTGGGAGGTTTGTAACCTTTAGGGGCACTGTTAACCAGATATTTGACCATATCCTTCCAATAAGGAGACCTACAAATGTTAAAAGCTATTCCATTTGCAAAAAAAAATTGCCCAACAGGGGCATCAAGATTTCCTCTCCCTTTTACATCCCATAGGTTTTTAAGCTGGGAAGTAGAAACATGAAGTTGAGAAGAAGTTTGTGGACCACCTAGCATTGCTCTGGTGGCTAAATTGTTGGTTTGAATTGAACCTTCAACAAACTATTTCAACTTTTCCAATTCATTAAATTGTTTTTGTATCGAAGCTTTCTTTGTATTAGGCACACTATTGCATACACTGATTTGTTATTTTTTCCCCATTCCAAGCAAATGTCATCGAACTCTTGCTACACTCCTTGACCTTTGTATATTACAATAATGGAAAAACCAAACCTTTGAACCAGTTGTGCCACCTGTTACTCCACTGTATGATTGAGTGCATTTTACCGCTGCCCATAACCTGGCTTCAAAATCCTTCTTTGCATCTTTGTATTCCTTGTCTTGGGTGGTTTTTGGCACTACTGTGGGGGGTTTTTGTTTGGAAATGGGTGCTCTTCTTTGTGCATCTAATGAACTTTATTCCATTGCAATGTGAAATAACTAGAAGAAAGATAAAAAAAAAAATGCTTTGTCAAAACAAACAGGGACATCTATTAGAAATGGGCATCTATTTATTATTTGTCACAAATCCTTCCAAATTTCATAAATAGGTTGCAGCATCCATAACAATTTATAGATAAATAGCAAGATATAAGATGGGGAACATTGTACATCAAGATGGGATTTTGTTCATGTTTTATCACACTTACAATGTTATCCCTCTTAGTGCCATGTATTCATGATATTTTTGAAAATACATTTTAAACAACTAAGACGGAATTTGAACATATTTTTCCTTTTTTGGTTCTACTATTTCAACATCTTCAAATACATGTGAATGGATCTGTACCTGAAGGAATATCCATGTGGAACCATAAAGTCTTGTGGTTTTCTTTATATTCTTTTGTGTTTACATGCTCCTTTGTTCTCTTTTTCTCATCCAGTATAAAGGAAGTTTACTTTCCCATTTTGTTTTGTCTCCTAGATATTTTACTCGGTTTCACACTTAGTAATATGTACAATATCAATAACAGCTCAGAAGGTAGTCTGGTAGGCGGTGCAGACTCCAAATATAACAGTGGTTCGATCAACCTATATTGTGAGTTGTCTAGTGCATTATATCTGTCATGTATTGGAAAACAACAGCTGGAAATTTAATATTGAAGTGTATGTCTTTTGTGAAGAATTCTCGTAGCTTTGGTTATGAAAGATGCCTCCACATAAAGAACACGCAAAAGATAAACAATTCAACATCCAAAATCTCCATACAGAAACTGAAATCCTATGCCTAAGCCATAGCCCATTTGAGATAATGTGTAAAGAAGAGTCCAAAATTTCAAATCATGCCATCCAACCTGAGTAGCTACAACATTGAACCAAGAATCAAAGATTGAGCCTCTATAAGTCTGCATGGTTAGACGAAAGTACAAGACTATTTGGAGTGAATTATTGTGAGTACCTTAGTTGCCCAATGAATTCTTCTTGCATGATGTTATCTAAACAGTTTGAACTGAGTAGCTGAGAACCATTTGGACTGATAGAAAAACAAAATCTTTTTAAACTATTTTAACCTTAATAATTTCTCCATTCATACATCCACAACTATCTTAATTCATCCAAAACTATTCATACAACATATTATCCTAATATTCTGGAACTTCTTCATTCACACATCCATGGCTATCTTGTTTTGTGTTATTCATGTTCTTGTTCAATTAATAGTGACCACTTGTATAAGTTTTCCAAAATGGTTCAGTGCAAAGCCTATTATGGAATACCCCATGGATGTAATTGAAACATACCCCGTCGCTATAGAGACAAAAAGACCTAGGGAGTTCCGACAGAAGGTCGTCGCTATAGCGACGTAGTCCCATATTTAAAAATAATAATTCAAACATACCCCGTCACTATAGCGACGGACCGACCTATCAAGTTCCGACGAACTTGCTATACTAGCGACGAAAATGTTCGTCGCTAGTATAGCAAGTTCGTCGAAACTTGATAGGTCGGTCCGTCGCTATAGCGACGGACATGACTATTTTAAAAAAATAATAATAATTAAAAACTATGATATATGAGATATTAGTATGATTTCTTTCGATTCTCAAGCTATGGGTCATATAGCAGAGGTATAAGAATCATTATAGACTAGTTTATTTTGTTCTATTTCCATTGAGATTTAAATTTGGAATTTTATTTTAATATCCAAGATTCCACTATCTTAAGGTGTACTTCTTAGATTACATTAAAGAAAAACAATATGTTTAAGGAGAATAGTGGACAACAATTCATCTTTGCCTTATTGGGGTTATGGTTGCAATAAGTTCAAAGTAAGCCAAAGCTGATATATCTCTTGCATATCTAACTAGTAACGTTTAGCAGTTACTTGAGCACATACCTCATCTGATTACATCTTTTTAAAAGAGGAAGGAGCAACTAAGACCTTCAAATACAATCTGACAATGCAATTTCCAAATTGAAATCATAAATGCAATCTGAATGCAATACAATAAGCCATCATAAGTCGAGAGAAGAAGAAGATGCTAGTTACCATGAAGGTTTGTTCTCCAATGGTCAAAGTCTTGAAGCAAGTATGCAAAGTTCTATTCAGTAATGCCCCAACAATGACGAAAAACTAACATTCCAAAAAAATGTGCTCAATAGCCTTTGATTGGAACAATTAGGGCATTTATCATAATTGAATCTGCTCTTTGCTAACTAAGATTTAGAAGGCAGCCCTTGATACAAAATCAAGCACACAAAAACTCGTTTATACAAGAGCCAGTAAGACGATAAGTTGAACACCTTGGTAATCCATTTAAACTCTACATCTGATGAAGACCACTGTACATTAAGGGTGGGAGACAAAGGTAGCTTCTTCTATAGGAGATCATGTAATTCCTACTATGTTACTGAAAGATAGGCTTATCATAGGGCCATCTCCAGTGGCTGCATATTGTGTCATGTACAACATCATTTAATTTGGGAAGATCTGTTGGAATAAGATTTTGCATCTCTTTAATACAAAGTCAATCCGGGGCCAACAAGGAATTTCCATGTGCAAGAGTTTACATATCTAGCCATGATTTGTATTTTTGTATCTCATAGATCACTCTAGCAAAATATATGCTCCTTGCTCAGCCTTCATGGTTGAAAACATGGGATTTTAGAGATACATGTAGTCTCATTATTAATTTATTACAGGACGCCTTTTGACATGACACACGTGGATCAGGACTTACAACTTCTCCATAATCACCAATTGTTCCTCAAATGTTCTAAATGTGCTTTTGGTGTCTCAGAAGTGGAATACTTGGGACACATTGTTAGAGGGGAGTGTTTCTGTGTTGATCCTAAGGAAATTGAGGCAATGAAATATTGGCCTCGCCCCAAGAACCTTAGAGGCCTGGTAAGTACAAGATCACTAACGTTAATTCAAGCTAAAAGGATAGAGGGCAGTGCATATGATAATGTTAGCCCAACCATATGCATATATGTAAACCAATATTTGTGTTACCAACTGCATCTAAGTAAATATGTTACCAGTTGAATGATAGCCCAAATGTATGCATTTGTAAGTTGTATTTTTGTTACCTAAAATGCATTAGAAAAAGTCATTTTTCACCAAGTGTATACGTATGTAAGCCTAGTATTTTCAATAACTGTGACATCAAAATATAGAATAGAGTATGATAGGAAAGTTACCTCATCTTTTTCAAAAGCATTTTGGTCAAGGAATACTGGTATCTCTAGCTATAAATTTATTTCCTTCTTGCTTCTCAATTGTATAGGTAATGGCAAGAGTTTCCATGGCCAAATCTAGAAAGAGGTGATATGTTTGGCCCTTGGTTAGTATATGAAATCTCAAGTTTTGTTATTCCTAAAAATCTTTGTTGTTGTTAAAAAGATAATTGATTCCTAATATCTTTCAACTTCAATAAATGCTCTAAAATCGATTCTCCTTCAATTTGCATTGAAAATAGCATGATTTTAAGGTAAAAGGCCCTACATTAGTCTGAAGTTTCATCATCTTCCATGAGAAATTTTATATTGTGCATGAATATTTTGCATCATACACTCAAGGAAGCATGTCATCAATCATTGACATTTTTATAAGCCTGATTGTTTCTTTGTCTTTAAGTTATATTCATATTTTTCCATAGCTACTTTGTTTGTGGGTTCCTCATATTTTTCCTCTAGTTCTCTTTCAACATTCCTAGTCACCACTCCCAATGTGCACATGTATTGGAAAACAGTGATCCCATGTGCTGAAATTATAACCATAGAATTTATGACTAGGATCCAATGGAAAATTTGAGGTACACTATTAAAAACAAAATGGCCACACACAGAAAGTTAAATTTTCAACTCATAGATAAATACCTTTCCAAACTGAAAAATATGATTTATGAGTATTGTTTTTTCCTGCCCACAAATTCATGTTTTCCCTTGTGTCTATTCATGTACTCATTGCACATACAATGTGTTGCCATTGTTTTACGACTACCTGCAATTGTTTTATGGCTGCCAAAAGTTGTTATGTGCCTACCTGCAACCTGTACAGCCTACACACAGTTGTTCAACAGTTCCAGGACCTATGTATGACACACCCGCAATGGTACCTACTCCTTGGTATGTTTGAGTTCATGTGCACATGTGTGGCTAAGCACACCTTCCCAAGTCATTCTCACTTGGAATCTCATACTAAAAAATTTCTCTCTTTTAAAAATAAAAATATGAATGAGCCAACTTATAAATATTAAATATAACCATGCCAAATTATTTTTTATGTAAGCATGCCTTTTTCTCAATTTTTGCTTGACTCCTCTATTTCCTTTTGTATGCCAATCGGTCCCTTGGTCGATATCCCTAGTTGACATGCCCACACCAAATCAAAACTCCAAAAGCATTTCAGATTCCTACCTATATTGTGACTCTGATACCACATTAGTAAAAATCCAACAATAGTTTCAAAAGTTTACACAAACAAAATGGGAGAGAGCATACAAATGGTTGTTTATTACTTTTCGAAAAATACATGTGAGTACAACACTAAGGTGACTCTTTCGTATTCCATTTAAATGACTCCTTCATCTCCAAGCTCCTACTCTAACTCCTTTACTTCACTCACTTCTCAATTCTCTAACTCCCAACTCACCAATCACAAATGAAATGAAGAGAAAGATCTTTTATATAAAGTGAGGTAGATCTCTCTTACAAAAATGAAAAAAATAATATTATTTTCCTCACTAACTCCATTACAATTCAAAGAAAAATTATAAAATTGGAGTAGTTGGAGTAGTTAAGTCTTTTCCAAGTCAAATGGTCTTCCTCCACTCTAAAAGAAGTTGCTCCACTAGTAAAAATGATAAAATAAGAAAGAAAATTTCCAAGAGAGAGGGTGCATCATTACAATAAGCTTATTTGACAAACTAAAGATGCATTTTGGTATCACAAATCATCCTTATAAAGTCTAATGCAACAGCCAACAAATGAATACCACTAAGCTGTAAACAAGAAGACAAATCCAATTTCAAAAAGAGCAATCAATTGGTTGAGCATTAAATCCTACGAGAGCCATAACAATATACGACTATTAGCATATATATTTTTTAAAGATGCATTAGTTTAAAAATTATAGTTCAATTATCTTCCCATAGTAGGGAGTGGGAAAGATGCATTAGTTTAAAACTTACAAATCATGTCCGAAATCTCAATTGCTAGACATTACATGCTGACAAGTTAAAAATTGCTCTAGAAAAGTAAAAAACCATAGCCATGTTATCTTAGCAATTGGATTGCCTTCTGATCCTAAATGATCTCTTTCTCTGTTACCATAAATGAGAAATATGAAACCAAACATGAAATGACAATGGATTTGGTTATGTATATATTCTTTATAAAAATCTGTAAATCTAAAATTTAAAGAACTAGAAAAGAGCAAAGAATTGGAGGATAAACTAACCCAACAGGAGTTTCAATGGCTTGATAATTTTATCATGATGAAGCCCTAGTTAATATACAAGAAAAAAAATCCAACAAAGACTTAAGATTTCCAGGAGTGATTTCATGGTCTCATACTATAGGTTTGATTATTAACAGACTACTCAGTTTGCATTTGTAATGTTTTTTCTGCTTGCAAGTTTGTGTTGAGAGCTTAATTCTTGGGTGTAATCAAAATGTCCAATAGATAACAAATTGTACTATATTTTTATATCCAAATTGTACTCCACTTTATTGATGTTATTTGAGTTTCATATTTGAACATATAGCATAGTTTCCTTTTACCTTATTTGAAAACATTTGCAGGTATGTTAAGAGCAAAAGTGATCAACAGCTAATGAAATCCAGGAGTGTGAATGAAACAGATACTTGCAAACCTGAAGCAATAACTGGTAATGTATCCCAATTATTCCTTGTGGAATCATAGCTTGGATTTTGTTCAATGATACTTGCATATTCTCTAGAGGGGAACATCACTTCCAGTGAACAAGAAATATATTTCATGGAAAAGTGACTATGAACATAAACTTGGAAATTAAACATGTTTATCCCAAGAATTTTCAAACTAGAACTTTGATTGGTGGTCCCAGTCTAAATGCATCAATCCCTGTAAGTGCTATCCTTATTTATGTCCTTTACAAAGTAGGCTAGTTGACTGATTTTGTTTAAGAGGTTTGTAAATACCAAGCTATATTTTTTTGAATGTTTATAGAAATGTAATCAATAGCATACAATTCCATAAGAAGGATTCACCATTCTTGAAATCTATCGTTTTGTGAAGTATGATGCCTTTTGGTATCAGAAATAATCCTTATAAAGTCTAATGGAAAAGCCAGAAAATGAATACCACTAAGCTGTAAACAAGAAGACAAACCCAATTTCAAAAAGAGCAATCAGTTGGCTGAGCATTAAATCCTACGAGAGCCATAACAATCTACGACTATTGGCATAGATATTTTTTTGTGTATCTTGACCCCAGGGTTTACATTGATTCTTTCAAGGGCTTACATGATCAAATACATTAATACTTTCTCTCGTAGGATGTACAATACCAATATAATGAAATACTATAAGAATAACTTCTACATAGTTGCAATATTACTTTTGGAGTTTATATGGTTCCAGCTACAAGATTTGCACCTATAACCTCCAAAACTTATAACTGACCTCCAAAATATGGCTCAGGAACCTTTCAAAACTAGACACTGTCTCAAGATAGGGCATAAAAAGATGAATGTGATGCTCCCAAGGTAAACATCCACATCACTATGAACTTGTAGAAACTGAATGTTGCCACAGTTGAAGGCATGGAAAGAAGTAGTGGAATCCAAAAGCTGAAAGCTACTAGTAAAATACTCCAAATGAATTTCAACTAAGGAAGCCTTGAATGATTTTTATTTTTGTTGATGTGCTCTTAGACACTCAGAATGTCACTTTGGGATTTTTTTTATGCCCAAATTTCACTTAGATTGCCAAATAATTGTAGACATGTCTGTTTCATGCTTGTTATTTTCCCAGAATTCATGGCACTATTGTTATAAGGTGCAAAAAGGAGACTTGAAGGCAGCTTTCATCAACAAAGTTGCCCAGAATTGAACAAGATGGATGAGGAGTCTAAGATGCACACAAGTGGTTGGATTTAGGGTTGCATCCTCAAGAAATCATTTCAAATTTGTACCTAGAACTGGAAATAGAACCTTATATTGTTGATATTAGGTGAGGTAATGCCCTAGAAGCATAATTTTAATGTTGTCCGGCCTTCATTCCTTTATGGGTATATCGGTGTCAGAACACCCCTTCGTTTGTGGTAAGAATGATGTGGTGGGGACGATGGCCACACAGGCTCCTTCAGTTAAGGGAATTGTGTCTAACCCTGAGGTATATGTGTCATTTGAGCCCGGTCCCTCGTTGTCTGCTAAGGATTTGCTAGTGGGTGATGGTCTGGTGCCACTGGGAAAGGAATTTGAGGTTTTTTCCCCTCACAAGGACCTAGGAGGGTTTCGGGAAGCCAGTTTTCAGAAACCCAATACTAAGCTGCATTTTGAACGTGAAAAGAAGGGTCATCCATTATGTGTGTTGGGAAAAGACATTATGATGGACATGGTATTGGCTTTGATCCAGCGGACGTTGGTAGGAAAATTTAAATACATTTGATTAACTAGGCCCAAAATTTTATCCTGGATTCGTAGTCGATGTAAACCGTTCATCTCTAATATCCCCCAGGTGATGATATTGGCTAATGGTTAGATTATGTTTCAGTTTCTCACCGAAGAAGACCGTGTTAATATCGAGAGTCGCTTCTGGGTCTATGGTATTGGTTCACTGGTTTTGACGAGATGGAACAGTGGTTTCGACCCGAGAACAGAGAAGTTGTACAAGCGTCACCTGTGGACCATCTTACATGGCTTCCCTCTACATTGCTGGAATATTAGTGGTTTTATGGTTTTTACAAATTCTTTTGGTCGGTTCATTTTAATGGAAGAGGAGCAATTAGTGGGGGCCGAGTGGCGCTCTCCGAGGATGTTGGTAGAACTGGATTCGTTCAAGGGTTTTCCTGGTGAATTGGAGGTGGTCTGGGAGGGAGGTACTTTTATTCAACAAATTGATTACTGGAGGATCCATTTTCATTGTCATAGGTTTCGTAAAGTGGGTGATTCGAAAGATCAGTGTGGTCACTCGATGAATATTGATGTCCTCTCGACTGGGGTTGAAGAATCGACTGGTGTGCCAGATGATGGGGTATGGGCATCTTTACCACTGGATCACTCTTCTGCTTCTTCTCTTCTGGGTAAGTGTGCACAGTCCCTTCCTGTTTTACTTAAATTTCTGTCTTCGGAAGAAATTTTGAATGCTCTTTCCCTTGGTGAGAATTCAGACTACTTGGGAGAAACTCGAGTTTTGGGAGATTTTGTTTTACCCAACTGTTCTGTGGAGGAGACTCCCCCTGTGTCTGACTCAGGTGTGCATAATGTTGAACTTCCCCCCCTGGGATCTAACTTGTTGACATTCCAGCTACCATTTCACTACAAGATGAGTGTCCCCTGGCATTGTCTTCCCCTCATGTGTTTTTAGGACCTACAATGGGGGTGACCGCCCCTGATAAGCTGGGCATTATTCTATCTCCCTCATCCATTCCTGACCTTCATGAAATCTCTCCATTGCAATATTACACCACTGACCCCGGGGATAATCCTACTGTGTTTCCTATTTCTTCCATATGTCATGGTAACGTGACTATCCGAAAAGATTGGAAAAAGAAGAAGGAGTCCACGTGAAAGGGGGCGGGCTCTCCGGGTCTCCCAAATCCTCGTCTTATTAACCCATATGTGTCTTCCCTGTTTGACAAAGGACTTTCTCGGTCCTCTCCTCCTCGGGCTCTTAGAGATGATTCAGCCCATGGTCGGGTTACCCGATGATTTTAGTCTCCTTCAATGTTCAAGGGTTGGGAATGGGCCCTTAAAGAGCTACTCTAAAATGGTTCATGGAGGTGGTTCATCCCTCTATGATTCTGATACAAGAGACTATGGTGAGTGCGGAGGATGCTTGCATTTATTTTTTGAAGTTAAAGCCGTTATGGCACGTATGTGCTTTGGATGCGCGAGGTCATTCCGGTGGAGCCCTGCTAGCATGGGACCCCTTGGTGGCAGATTTTAAGTCTTATGTGTCCTAAGCGGGTATTCTGGTGGAGGGTTTTTCAGGGGTTTTGCGAGGAAGCTTCGGATTTTGAATGTGTATGGACCTTACCGTTTGCGTAGGGAGTACTGGGAGAAAATTTCAGTGATGGGTATTTTAAAATGACCCTTTGCTTATTTTGGCAGGTGACCTCAATCTGACGTTGTGTCCTGAGGAAATTTGGGGCGATGGTAAATCTGTAGATCCGCTGGCAGATTTTTTCTCTGGTTTGTTTGAGGATTCAAAGCTGGTGGATGTAACTCCACACATTTTATATCCGACCTGGTCTAATGGGTTAACATAAAAAATGAGTTAACATTTTTTTGACTTACCTTGCGGTTTGAACAAGATTGAATGGGTTGAGATGGTTCTGACAACTGATAGGCTTGCCTTAAAGGCGATTTTGTTTGTTGCATAAGGCTCGCCATGAGGAAGACGTGCTACTAACCAAATAAAATCGAGGATAATTTCATTAAATTTGATGAAAGAGTATTCTTTAATTCAGGGTATCGTACCATATATTTGTAGTACAGGAGCAAGGCCTTCCGAGAGATCTGGGGCACGGACTCAAATAATTGAATGTGTCATGTCTAGGCGAGC
The DNA here is from genome assembly GCA_027924585.1 of Larix kaempferi. Taxonomy (NCBI): domain Eukaryota; kingdom Viridiplantae; phylum Streptophyta; class Pinopsida; order Pinales; family Pinaceae; genus Larix; species Larix kaempferi. Next base: position 8,639,262 of record BSBM01000123.1, read on the forward strand.
CATATGCACCAAACAGACTCTCCTTTAAGGTGAGTCTGTCAGGTGTCAGAACCATCTGTACCCATCCATGGCATGAGGTATGGGTCCTCATGGGTATCCACTAGCTTCGGTGACCCACCAGCTCCGTCGACAAAAAAAACCATGTCTAATCAGCTTGTGACTATTCACTGATGGCCATTTACTGCTCAGATTCGACAGTTATTTCTAACACGTAGATCCCTATTTTCGACAGCTACATCCTCTGGTGGGCAGCGAGTTTACTTCGGTTGGCGACGACTGCACTCCTCCAAACGCCGTGACACAAACCACCATTACCGTTTGTCACCACATCAGTCTCTTTGAAAAATACAAAATCCTCTTCTAGTATAAGAGTGTGTAGATGAAAAACAATGCTTCTCCAATTAAAGAGTGAAACAAGTGTGAATAAATGAAGAATTTGTTCCTCTCTAGTTTGGTCTCCTACCTCCCCACATACATGTAGTGAGGTGCACAACTATCACTTGATAAGTGGCAAAATTAAAATTCAATGTTTCCTTCCATTATCTCTATTTTCTCTCTTCTATTTTATTTTATAATTTTTCTCTACCATCTCATGTGATTTCTTCCTATATGTACTTTCTATTTCAATTTTATTAATTTGTGGTTCTTGTATGTCCTTTATTTTTAAGTTTTAACATTATTCCATCCATCATATCATTCTCCATTTTCTTGTATGTTGTTTTCTAAATATTTTTACTTTTAATTTCTATATCATATCCTCCTAACTAGATATGAATTATTTTAAAAGTGAAGAAACAATATGGTTTTTAACACAACAAAATCTATGTTTTCCCTCCATCCAAAAACAAAAACATTGATTTTCAAATCAAAATTACAAGTGAATACAATTAAGAAAGGAAGGGATACTTGAATAAGATCTCAACCCATTCAATCTTGTTCAAACCACAAGGTAAGTAAAAAACATGTCAACTCGTTTTTGAGACAACTTGGTAAATAAAGAAATATAGTCAGGAAGATATTGGAAGAGGTTTCTCTTATTTGATAATCTAGATTATAATTGTTGATCCTTTGTTATTATTTATTTTCTTCCAATGCTCTCTCACTATTGTTTCTCTCCCCACATCCATGAGGTGAGGTGCAATGGCAAAAGTAAAAGGCAATTCCTCCTTCCGTTATCTCTAGTTTCCCTCGTTTATTTAATTTTATATAATTTCTCAATCATCCCATGTGAATTCTTCCTATATATATTTTATATTTCAATCTTATTAGTTTGGGCTTCTTACTCCTTTCTTGTATGTGGTTTATTTTTATGTTTTAGCTTTCTTCCCTACATCATATCTTTATCTATTTTCTTCTATGCCAAGGTTTTATAATATTTTTATTTTTATTTCATATATTATATCCTAATAAAGTTATAGACCAAGCTGTAAAGTTATGTTAGTCCAAATATGTATAGTGCACATGAAAATTGCAGTGCAGTATGTAGTAGTATGCCAAGTTGTAAAGTCCAAATATGTACAGAGCTGCACATGAAAATTGCAGTACAGCAGGTAGTAGTACGTCTAGATTTGAGCTTTGAGCTTTGCTTTCTCCAATATTACGACGCAGGGATCAAATTTGAAGGGTGGGGTCCCATTTCACTTTGAAGGGCTATGAGATATTTAACTCTTCAATGTTGCCATGTAAAAATAAGTCATTCTTTTCATTTGAAAATGTACTAGTACGTCGAAATTTCATTGTTTACTTACGTAGTAAACTCGAGAGGCTTTATTATGGAAACATTGTATATATGCGATATAACACAACCATATTTCACCCCAATCTAGCGGCTCGGTCTCTAGGCCACTATGCCACCTTTTCCATCTTAGTAATCTCCCAAATTGATCTTGCCTCTTAAACTTTTAACCAATATAATAATACAATTAACTTGCTAACCCCATTCCAATCCAACATTCATCCTTACAGCCAAAATTAATACTATTTTACTCTTTCATGATCTGCTTGAACATGAGGAATTTATTAGTGAAACATAACTTAGGAGACACATAGAAAATCCACTTTCCAGATGTTCAGTGTGAATTGCCATAACTAATTTTATAGATCTTTTTTTTCTGCATCAGTGCAACTACAGTTAGCTTGCTAGCCCAATTACAATCCAACTTTTAACCAATATAATAATATTTATTACCTCTTAAAATGGGTTCCTAAGCTGCTTCGAACAATACAAGCTCGATGAAGAATTTGGTTCTTCAACTCTTCTAAAAGCAACGTGATGCTTATTCTTGGAAAAGTTCAATCTTTGTAAATCACTAGCATTCTTCAAATTAATATATATTATAGCCTACATAAAATCTAGCCTACTTAACAATGGAAAAAATGATAATGTAAGCAAAAAAAGGAAGAAATTGTTTCAAAAGCCAAAAAAAAAATGGACGTTGAGTCTGGTCTGTATCTGTTGCTAAATTAGTGAACAATAGAGATGCATGTAGAAAGGCAGTAAAAAAGGTGAAGGGAAAGAATCTGAATGGTAACTTTTTTTTTTACTTCGTTGAATTGAGGACCATAATTCACTTTCATGCACCTCTATCAAACAACTGCATTGCCTATTCCATTTATAATCCTCCTTCACGCAAGTCTATTAGAGAGAACAGTTCAACAAAGAAGTTGGATTGGATTGAAACCTAATAGCAAGTTTCTTTGTCACTCTAATTGTGTGCCCTACGGTAGAATTGAATGCCAATGACAACAATATATGTTTTAATTTTTCATTCAACACTATGAATGCCACACGTACTTGGGATAGAATAAGTTTAAGTGCTCCTTACATGTTACATGCTATGTTATGGTTTGAGCAAAGAGAACTATCCGACTCCAGACAACTTTTGTTCTCAATAGTTGATTAAGGACCCTAGATGCTTCTTCTCTATAGCCCTCCCCTAGATCTCATTATGCATAGTAACTCTGTGGTATGATGGAGTAGAGGATGGGTTGTGAAGCATAAGTAAAATGTAGGTAGACCAAGTAGAGAGGATATGCATAGATGGTTGAAGTTCTTGTTATATGGTTGAAATTCTTGTTATATGATTGAAGTTCTTGTTCTATTCCAGACCAGCCGATAAGGGAAACAAAATCAAAAGGTAAATTAGCACTATTATTCTAAAAATCAAGATTACAAAAAAGAATTGTCCCAGTTCGTATAGTTGAACGCATGAGTGGGCACTGGGAATTCTAAGAAAATTGCCAACTTCCAGCCATGTCCTTCACCAGATGTTGTTGCATATTCTCAATCATATTGTAATTCGATATCTAGTTGGGATTGTAAGTGTAGTAGCATCGGTGGTCTTCATATTAATAAATACCAAGAATCTTAAACCGTGTACTAGATGAAGGTGTCGATTCGACGACTGAGCAATTGGGGAAAATAGCTCATGCAATACAGTTTTAGGTACAAAGTTTGGATTCTTGATCTGACTCATTAACTAGATGCATGGAGGTTGGCAGAGTGGGAACTTCCCCAAATCCCCAGGATTTTTGGTAAAGCTGGGGGGCGTAGTGCACACACCTATTTCCTGTAGGGATGCAATCGTGGCTAGTGGCAGCTGCATGGGGAAGCATTCGGTTTCAGAGTGAAAACAATCGTGTTCTTTGTCCCCTTCATTTCAGGAAAGTTAAAGGGAAACTAAATTCTCAAGAGCTTCGATCGGGCGACAATGGAAAATAGGGTAAGGCAAGGAGAACATGGAATCATATGCTTATACACAGAACATATGAAGAAAGAAGCAATTGTTGTTGTTGCTACAGTTGGGAATTGATCAATGCTGTTCTAAACAACTTCTGACGGAGATCTGTGATAAACCCACTCTCAGGTCCAGGCTTCAAATTTGAAGCCTTCAAGGCCCATTTGAAGTAACAAAATTTCAGTCAAATAATAATATTGTGTTTGAACTTTGAAGTTACATAATTTTGATCAAATAATTATTTTTTTTTAAATAATTGATGTGATCATGAATGGATAAAATGATATACATACCTGTAAATTCATAGGATGTCAGCAATCCAGTCAACCTTGAAGTTGAGCTCCTCAATGAAAACAAAATTCTTTATATATGTTTATGTCAGGATGGCATTGGCAGCTTCGCTCTGCAAACTCTCCTGGAGGACTGAAGGAGATAGGGTAGGTGGAATTTGGAAGTAGCTCGACCACAGTGGAGTAGGGGTATAAGGAAAATCTTGTTTGTATTCCTGTAATATTATATATTGATGGTCGGAGCCATGGAAGCATGGAATTAAAGTATTGACTTGATACAACAAAGAAAACACAAGGTGGGACTCGGGAGCTGCAGGATTGACTTGATACAACAAAGAAAACACAGGGTGTGAGGATGGGATTCGTAGATGGTAGGATTAACTTGAGACAACAAAGAAAACATAGGGTCGTGGGTAGGGGCCATGGGCGGGAGCAGCAGCATGCAACATTACAAGAAGTTTTTGGATTGTGGATTTGTCCAAAATGCCAAATTCGGGGCACATTAACATAATATATTATACATTGATTACTCAATTAACTCGCTGAGTCACAATTCTCGAATTGGTATGTGATAACTAGCAACTTGGTAAGCTTGTCGCCAACAACACGTATGAGCCACCAACCATGTTTAATAAAGTTGTTTATGCCATTAAATGTGTTAAACACATAAGCGCTCGCTGCAAACAACGTTCAAGCCATGGGATGCACAGTGTAAGCCCGTCCACGTAAGCTGGTCAATGATATTATTAGAGGCCCAATGGTCCATGATCCATCGATGATCGAAACATGTGGACATTGGAGAGTAACCAAGTCCCACTCCCAAGTCACATAGCTAGTAGGGGAATTCCCAATTTCCCACTGAAAATCGTCGATGGGTGAAATTTGAAACTATTCTTCTCTTGCAATTTTAAACCGTAGTGGTTAATTTATTATTGAAGGGCTTACCATAAAATTGAATTTTTTTTGCATGGTAAAATTTGAGGTGGTCATGTAAAATGGTCTATGAAGGGCCCTAAAGGCTTCAAATTTGAACCCTGATTACGACTTTTTCCTGCCATTTCTGTTGATTCAACCAAGTCCAAAATCTCTTTGTCAAATCCCCCGTGAATCTCTCTAAGTTGGGACATTATTTGTTTTGGACATTTGTATGGGAAATTGAATTATTAGTTTTTTCATAGAGGGATCTCCTTTTAGTGTATGGCACTTACCATTCTTCACTAAAGTAAACTAAACTCTAAACAATTTACACCTTTGTAACAGCTGCAACATCTTTTCCATCGATACTAATCAATACCCGCTGACCCTCTTTGTTGCGGTAGGAGGACTTGCAGCAGCAGATACAAATATTGCGTCCGACCGTGGCTACTTTACACCGCGAATCATCCGCACTAAGAACATGAGCATGAACCAAACAATATTACCCTAATGAATCAAACAATAAAACCACCGTGTCCATTGATCAAATTGGGCAAATCCTTAAAAGACACAGTTGCAGCATTCATCCATATTTTGCGGCATGAGTTGCATCAACAGAACTGGGCAGGCCCTGCATTACTCCAAACAAGGACGGGTCGCCAGAATCTGATATTTGTTTTCATGAAACAATGCTTTAGTTATGAAGTGAAGCTTTTAACAAGGTAATGTTTGAATTTTACATGGTTGCTTTTATGCGAAGAACTTAAAGTCTACTTCACATTGTCATTTGAACGAGACAATGCATGGGATACATGATTTTGCTGATCGTGATATTTGGTAGTAGACCTCAAATAGAGTAAAAGAGAATAGAAAAAGTTTTTGTTTGTGTTTTTTTCTTTGCAGCTTGGTTCAGATATAATGTATACATTAATTAATCAGTCACTCGATCACCATGTTTTCTAAGAATTTTTAGAAAATTCTCCACCCAGTGAACTGAAAATACATGTAAAAGGCATTTCCCAATTATCAACATCTAATAACTAAAACACTCTTTGCTTTTTCTTTTTATTCACATGGCTTTTAAATATTTTTCAAATTATTTCTTATTCTCTGGGATATTTGGACCATTATTAAAATATTTCAGTTACTCTTCAACATAAAAAAGAAAATACATGTAAAACTATAGAAATAAAAAATTATCACATTTACCAGGCATCATCAATTAAGAACAGAAGATTTTCTCACTCCTAAATACTTCTTATTCATTGGTATTTTAACCATTATTAAACTAGCACAATTACATAATTTGTTGTTGGTGAACAAGGATAGGCCACAAGCCAAGTGCCACAAATAAGTTATATGTTACTTGCTCTTTATGCAATCTTTTTCTAGTTAAATGAGTTGTCTACCACTAGCTAAGAGTTATCTATGCATCAACTATCAATTATTTTTGTTATTCTTTTTTGTTTTATAATTGTTTATATCTGAAACTATTGCCATAAAATCCCTGCAATCTAGAAAAAAACATAAATACTAGTCCACCCCAAATTTTAAGATATAAACTAAATGTAAATATTTCAGTTCCTCTTCACAGAAAATAAAAATAAATATAAAATTATAAAAAAGAATTATAGCATTTCCATATATCAACAATTAACATAATATTTCTTCACTTCCAAATACTCAAACACAGAACAAACATTCTTTAAAATAAAATAAAACCACCAAAATAACTGAGTTCACTCAACATCACCAGGTTCCATCGTTTCCATCATTCGATTATATATTTAGTCCAGTATCGCCTACTGTCCAGAAATGTGGAATGATAAAAAACATAACTATCAAATTAACTTGGAAAATATTGAAAAACTTGTATACAAATTGCTATAGCCAACAACATACATATCACTTAAAATAACTAAAAACCTCTCTCTTTCGGACTAATTGCGATAGCCCAAACGACATACAAATCAATTAAAGTATCTGGAAACCTCCCCATACACTTGTCATAGTAACGAAATCATGTCATAAAATAGAAAAAACAAGAGAGGCTACTTATATACTACTTTATTGAGAAGACGGTTTGCAGGAAGGTGAGCACCAGTAAAACAACTGCCGCCACCAGAGCTATAATACTCCACGGCGATGAGAAATGGTCAGTCATAAGCTTAGCAAAGTGGGCATTCCATTTATTTTTGTAGTACTGGTTCACTTTGCGTGTGACTTGATTGAAGACCTCTTCTATAGCGACGGTCACTCCCTTGGATAGATCGTTGAAAAGTTCGGCAACCTCTTTGTCACTTCCAAGGCAGTTTGTAACGATGCCCATTTTTCTTAGCAAAGCCACGTCTTCTTCCGTGTCGATCAACTGGTCCATCAAAACCACGTAACAAGCAACGTAATCGATATCGTCAGATGAGTTGCACATCTCAAAAGCGATTAGGTTACGCAATAGTGTCTCTGTAACCTCTGTGATAATGATGCAAGGAAGATAAATTGTGCCGCTCTTCGAGTCAAAGTTAATCTCCTTGATGCCTCCATTGCATCGCTGAAATTTGATCCCAGCATTTCTTAATTTTATTGCACGAGGGATGCTTATGATGTCATTGATTGCGATGCGTTTGTGCGGTTTGTTCTCCTCAAGGGGGAGCATTATGTTCTCCTCATCTTGTCCACGCTCTGAAAACAGAATAAGAGTGTGCAACAAACCCAGAAGATGAACTTTTTCTTCAACTCGTTGTGGCCAGGACCATTTTTTCACATCAATTTCATCGTCGAAAAGGTAGAAGTACAAAAATAATGATAAAATCATTTCCTTCAGCATATTCTCGACATCTTCGGCCGAGTTGAGCTCCAATTCTAGTAGCTTTTGGAGAACGATTAAAGGGACTTGATTTTCAAACTTCAAAATGTCGACCATTATATCATCTGCAGTACGAGAAATCTTAGATGTCTTAAATATAGGTTCATAGTAATTACTGGCTTCGGGCACGTCTCCACTCAGAGTCCTCAATATTTCTAGAATGAAGCAACCATCCAAACATAGCATTTGAGCTAGAGTCTCTTCTTCGCACTCCAATTTTTCTTCGTAGTTATCCCTGACCTTGTTCTCAGGGCGTAAAATCTCGTGCTTTGCACGAATGTAGAAATCCATAGTATTTGGATCATCGGAGAGGTTCGTAACATTAATATTGAACCTCCGGCTTATCATTCGATGGAGAGCTCTTCTTTTGTGAATGTCCATTGGACGAAGCTCTGCAGTTCTGTTATGATATGGACCCAAGGAAACCCTTGTAGGAACATATGCTTCTCTTTTCTCAGAGTATGCCATGAGCATATTGGGAACTCTAAATATGGATACAACGGACGGCGATCTGAGATCAACATCGGAGCTGTCTGAAATCCATTGATCTGGATAGCTGATCCAATCCTCTGGTTCTTTCCCGTTACGTAATTCTCTCGGTTGTCCCAGCTGCGACATCCGTCTACCATTGCTCTCGGAATGACACTCGGCTACTGACCTTGCAAGACCAGACATTGTACTACAACAATTCCAATTCCGATTCCGATGCAGAGATTATTGTTCTGTCTCTCTCTTGGGCAGAAACACGGAGCTAATGCTTATTTGCGCCTCCATGGAACCGATCTCTTTTAAAGAAGAAGCCGTGGAATCACGAACTACCCTTCCCTGTCAACCACTATTCTTCCGGGATGAAATTAACGACCAGCGAGTCTCGTCAACTACTATTCTAGAATGTCAACGTTAACCACTATTTTGGTGTTTTTTATATACTGTTTGAATTTATGTAATTTTGCAATTTCAGCAATCAAACTAAATACTGAATTTTGAAACTAAGCAATAGAAATCACACTTTGAACCATTATTCCCACACTTTGAGCCATTATTCCCCGAATCGAGGGCGTTGCGTTTTGATCGCCCGGTATTTATTTGAAAAGTGTTTTTATGGCGTAGAAATAATTAGAAACTCGTGGTTGTGAGTTTTTCTTAAGTGTTACGAATTAGCACAATTCGGCTTTCAAATTCTTGGTGGGTATCATCAACCTTATGTGCTCACACTCTAATCATCACTTTTATAGTTACACCGGCGGGCAGGTTAACTACCTTTTATAATTAGAAAAATTTGATTGTGAACAACCTTCTTAATTACCTCTAAGAAGAAAATACTTCTATTTTTATTCATTAAATATAGGAGTCAGAAAATATTTTTAGCTTTATTTATGGTGTTTTAATTTGTTATGTTCAAATGCATCTTGATTAAGATTTAAATAAGCATAAATTAAGAGGTGGTTATGAAAATGATATGTTTATATTAATTACAACTTTAATGTTTATGTTAATTAGTTTAATGTTTAGCTTTCGTTTAACAACCAACCATCTCCACCAAATCTAAGAGGTTAACTACACCTATCAATGTCCATTGTACTGATTATCAGTTTATGATATTTAATTGGTTTGCTTGCATACACAATCGTCTATGATATTTAATTGGTTTGCTTGCATACACAATCGTCGATAGTTATAATTTAAAACATTATAAAGAAGGTACACGATGTATTAAAACATTATAAAGAAGGTACACGATGTATTGATAGGACCCACTTTGGTTTTCACTCGCTAAAACATACGTCACATTTGATACAGGCAATAATGGAGCATAGGGACCATCAAATACATCAAATATCTAAATCCTACAACCCTTCAAAGTCTCAATTATATTTATTATAATAATATTAACCACTTACAGGTAAACGGTCCGGTCTTTATCTTTCAATTATTTTACAGAACAAGAACAAGAAGCGATGTCATTAAGTCATTATAAAATCAGATTTGTCTTTTCATATGGACACCCCCACTGCCTCAGGTTGACTTTAACATATTCATATTCGGACCGCGCAATGACGACCGATCCAGGATCCTTTTAATTAAATATTTATTTTTATTTTCCTTTATTCGTGGCAATTCATTCGAGGACCTTCGATAAATACTTACCAGGAGTTTAGAATACTTCATCTCGTCTGTGTGTTTGGATTTGATTGTGAGAGGGATTTTGGGTTTCAGTGCGCTGTGTTTTTGCCTTCGATCTTTGCTTCGTGAGTATTTTGATTTTGCTTCTCACATGGGTTAAGTGAAAATCAATAATACATATGATGTCAGATATTTACGTCTATTGATGCCAACATGTTGATGGATTCGAAGATTCGCTGATCTGAAGATCTGTTGAATTGGCAGAGTGGGTGCTGCGCTTCTGGCGGTTGCAAGTGTGGAGACAACTGTACCTGCGATCCTTGTAATTGCAAATAATTTAAACTACTTCTTTATAAATAACTATTCTTTATAAAACATGGTTTTGCTTACATACACAATGGTCGATGGTTTAAACTACTTTATAAATAACTGTTCCTTATGCAACTTGAAAAGAGAAGAAAGTCAGATCAATCATATTCATGGATTTATAAAATATCCATTCTTAATTTAAGTCACAAGAAAATGTTAACCTCGGTTTATAAAATATCCATGCAACATCACAAAATATGGAAGTGTAAATCTTATGAGTTTGTGAAATATTGAAAAACAAAAAACTGTGAAACTCATTAATATCCATTCATTGCGTGAGAAAAGAAATTCATGAGAAGAAAATGTTAAGCTCCGCTTATAAAATATCCAGGCATGTTAGGAAAAGAAGAAAGTTGTGTAAAACTTACTAGTTTATAAAATATTGAGAAAAAAAAAAAAGCTACGTGAAACTTTTTTTACTAGTATATAATATATTTGAGAAATTCATGTTAAGTTTTTTCCTGGTTTTATTTTAGCACAGCCACTTATGGTCAACACCCATATGCCATAAGTTAAATGACATAATTAAGTTATTTATTACTTGTTTTTGTCTTTCTTTATAATTGTTTATTTATTTTTGATAGTTTTTTTTAATAATGGTATGCCATAAAATCAACTATAGAGTACACTTGTTTCATCTTCATGTAATCTATTAAAAAAATAGGTGCTAATCCACCCTAAATTTTATAATATAAACACCTATTAATACAATATTAAAGTCTTTATAATATTAAATGAGTTAAAATTAAACATAAAATCTATTTCATAATTATATTTTAGTTTTTTTTTTATTTAATATATTTATTTTCTTTAATTTTTTTATAAATCTATGTTATATATATTTAATATTTAATAATAAATATATTTATATATAGATATATATATATTTATATATATCTTATAAATATAAATCTATCTATATTTAATTTTATTATAAATCTATCTTATATAATTATATTTTAGTTTTTTAAAATTTAATATATGTATTTTCTTTAATTTTATTATAAATCTATCTTATATATATTTAATAATAGAACACAAGCAACACTACTTGTTTTCTTTACACACAAGTCTTTTTGAGTGTTAGGTGCCCTATTGGGTAAATAGACAAAAATAAATGAAGACAAGAAGATAGGCATGAAAGCGCACTTATTCTCATTAATTAATTGTACATATATACAAATGAGAATGTCCCTTCGGTTCAACTTCCCAAGTGGACTCTTGGAATCCCACAGACTCTTCCCATTCACAAAGGACTTTTGGTCTTCTCACTTAAATATGCAGTTAATAATATAAGATTTTCGTAACACCAAGGATTAGTCTCCAACAAATCCCACTTTAATCCTAAGGGTATATATAAGTCCAAGAAAAAGGAGAGAGCTGAATAATTGGAAGTGGACAGCTACCACCTATTGAACATTTCCACCTTGACAATCCTTTACCAAGAAAGTTAGCTAGAAGCTTGCACTGGCTTCTACTAAATACAAGTGCTCTCTGAAGGGGTGATTTTGGCTGACCACCAACTACAGGGGCTAGAATAAGCTGAAATATTCTACTATGTGTGTGGTTTAAGGCTAACCACAAACTCTGGAACTTGGCCACAACACTCGCTTAGAGGTTCTCTATAACTTGGCTCAAAAGCTCGAAGGTTCTGTCTGGAATGGTGGTTATAAGTGACCACAAACCAATTGGAGAGTTGAAAACGGGAAGTGAACAGCTAACACTTGCTAAACATTTCCAACTTGACAATCTGTTGCCAAGGAAGTTAGCTAGAAGCTTGCACTGGCTTCTACTAAATGAAGGTGCTCTCGATATGGTGGTTTAAGAATGACCACCAACTCTCGATATTAGTCGAACATAAATTTTCACAGGCTCGCTTGTTTCTGCTTGCTTATACTCACTCGCTTGTTACTGATGGTCTTCATTCCCCCCCATCAGGAATAATGTGAAGAGAGGAGAGTCTCATGGTGTCACAACTAGATACAACACATGAGTACTCTATGACATGGTTCTCTTCTGTCTTCATGATACATGCATCTCTAGCATCTCTGAATCTGGTGGCCTCCCAAACTCACTGTGGCCCGGGCTAGCTTGATGTGACTTACTTGAGGAATGTTGTGAGTGTTTACTATTAGAGTAACAAGAATTCGAAACTTGAAGCCTAAAATCATGTCCCCCTGTTAGGTACAAAGTAAGAAGCAATACAATATTCTACCGCAATTTTCAGTCTTGCAGGTTTCTTCAGCTTCACACACCAATCTGAAAAATGGTTATGCTTCCCGCAATATTGACAAGGATGAAGATCAAAACACTGATCTTTAATATGACCAACTCGGTCACACTATTGGCATCTGGAACTCTAAACATCTTTTGACGTGATTTCTTTGTTTTCTAGCAGCTGATAGGAATCATCTTCAAACAAAGGGTTATTCTGAACAAGCACTAGTTCAGAATGATATTCATGTGTTGTGCATCTTCCTCTTTTGCTTTCAAATTTTGCAGTTGATTGATGACAGTTTGGAGTTATCTTTACTAATTGTGATTGTGTCATATACAACTGTATGTACTAGAGTATTCAACAACTCTAGTGTTTATTTTGTTTTAGACATGGTGAGCACAGTTTGAGGCCTTCTTGTGTAGGTAGGGCCAAGTACAATGACACAATTAGATTTACGGCTTCTTGTAAGTGTTCCCTTTACAAGCAATATTTCAATAGATTTAAACTTAAAATGTGAGGGGTGTCGATCTCATATTAAAATGCATCACATCCAATTTACAATTCAACTTAGCTTCAGTTTTGGTACTGTACAAAAACACATATGCAAGTACCAAAAACAAAACCTAGAGCTTATAAATAAAACACAAATGCAAGTTACACTAATGACTATTGAATTCGCAGCACAACCTGGGTTTCGATGAGGTCACAGTCTCAAACTAGGTCACAACAAACTTCACGTAGGAGCAACAACTTTCATAGCCTCAACTCCAATTATCACAAAAATGAAATGAAACCTCTTCAACGCAATATTCAGGAAATCTTTTGCAAGAAAGGTAGTCAAAATCTTCTCAAGAAGCTGAGATTATAAAACCATGGGAATCCAACTCTCATATGCCCAGAACATTGTCAACCAATAGCCACTCACAATGTGGTTTTTTTCTAAAAAAAACAATATCTGCAACAATTTCCAACCTTCTTCTTTTGGAGCAGCGTTGCAATAGGCTATAGTGTTGTTGTGGAGGCAATATGCAACACCACAAAGCTCCTTGCAAATAAATTTCCTTTCACCGCAATAATAATTTTTGCAGGGGGCCTATGAAGACAATCTTTGCAAAACAATCGCTGGCATGTGAATGTTGACACAAATCCACAAAACTTCAACACTGCAAAGATCTCTATGATAGTGTAATTTTAAATGACTAAAAGTGCCGCTCTAAAACTTGACAGAAATATATATGCACAAAAGTGAGGAGATTCAAGCAATACTTGTGTAGTTATATAGATGTGTACATGAGATTCAGTCTACTTGTATGATAAATACTGTGAACAATAGCACTATTAGCAAAATTTATGAGTAAAATAATTTACTTGAAAATAAATAAAAATTCCACCTTGTCCACCAAATATGTTTGTCCAAATCTCGTGCTTCCAAATATTGGATTTGTTGACTAAGCTCCAAAAGCCGAGCTCTTGACTGAATGGGGATGGAGTGCTTCCAAGTATTGTGTTGCTCCTAAATGCTGGAGTATATGCTGCTTCAAAGGTTGGAGTACCCAAATCTCCAAGGGCAGGTGCACTTGCAGATGTCGAATCATTGAAGAGATTTTGATGAAATCTTTCCTTGTCTTCTCTTTTTAAAAAGGAGTCTTCGCACAGCTCCACGTGTAGAAATCAATATTGAGATGCACAACTCCACATCAACTCACAATTCCACATGTAGTTTCGAGTCGAATCATTTGTTGTCACGGTCCATGCACATTAGGGTTTCTACCATTGTTGTCGTCCATGCAACAAGAGAAGTAGCCCATGCAATATAGGTCATAGGCCTTCATTGTGATGGAAACATAGCCATTGGACAGAGGCACTCCAAGTAGTGTGCATGCAAAGAGTTAGGCACCATACGCGTTAGGGTTCCCTGATCTTCAACGCAGTTCCATATTGATCAAAGACTTGATCACTTGTAATGATTCTCCCCAGAGTAGTAGGCTTGTATCCATGCTATTTCATTGAAGCACCATTAGATCGTTCAACGGTGGTATAGACAAGAGCGTTCAAAATATTGGGGTTTCCACCACTTCAAACAAACACGATAGAGCACTGGCTTGGTCACACGCTCCAGATGGAAGCCTCACACACAAGATAATAGAGCAAACTTCCCTCAGAGAGGTGTGATACACGCAACAATCAACACCAACGCAAATATTTGAGAGACACGCAGCTCCAGTATTCAACGGGCTCTGTCACCCCACCATTTTGAAATTCAGCTTCAAATTATGGTTTAACACTAAGGGGAGCAGCCACACCACAAGTCTCCACGAAGGAAGCAACAATGACACAACTTGTGGTCAAATTTTAGGGTTTATGCAACTTCGGATGTGAGAGACTAGGTCATGGAAGAGAGTCTCCACGTGATCTCCAATATTACGCAATCACCACACTCAATGAGTCACCAACCAACACACATCCGCATAGTATGGAAGTATACCATTGCAGTTTCACTAGGTCGCACCGTTTCACATTCAACGCAATATTCTTCACTAGCACTTCAACGCATAGGCAGAGAGAGCATGCAATGCATAGTTCACAACATTTGCACAATAGTGCAGACTCTTCAAAATATGACTTATTGAAAAAAGAAGAATAAGCTCATACTGTATTCCATCAATATCTTGAAATTCATCCACCAATACATGTCTCCATATGTTCTGATATGCCTTAAGTAGGTCTGAGTGGTTGTGCAAGAGGTGATCTATAATGTACAAAATATCATCAAAAATTGCAACATTGCATCACCTAAGCTCACGCTCATATATATCTATCATACAGTTGAAGAGAAGTTGAGGGAGGAGAGATTTCTCACAGCGCCATAGAGAGATTGCACCATCACGCAGATACCAGCTCCAAAAACACATCAATGGATATGTTAGGGTAACTTCAACATAAGTGCAGCTAACCATTGAAAGAAAGCACGCAGTCTAGCAGATACACACACTAAAGGAGAACACATAGCATACTTTATGAGGGGAAACATCAGGAGCAGACTATGGAAGGTATCACAGAGAGCAGAGAAAAAAACGTAGAGGGTAGGTAAGGTAACAAGCATGAATATGGCAGACAACGAACCGAACTGGAAAGCAAGGGTAAAGTACATGTAGAAAGAACATCGGGCCAGAATGAGGCAAAAAATAATCCATAAATAGGATTTTGTAGGTGTGAGTATTGAGAAGCAACATGCAGGAATATGAAATCACCAGAATTAAAGGAATTAGTGCTCAGGCCACAGGTTCATAAAATATCTCCGGAATCTTGGTTGAATGCAGGTCACAATCCTCACAGAGTTGTTATATATGAACACAAGAAGATGGGTGTGAAAACACACTTATTCTCATTAATTAATTGTATATATATACAAATGAGAATGTCCCTTGGTTCAACTTCCCAAAGATCCTTCCCATTCACCAAGGAATTTTAGTCTTCTCACGTGAATAGGTAGTTAATAATGTAAGACTTTCCTAACGCCAAGGATTAGTCTCCAGGATTGAGAAAATCACTAAAAAGTCATTAAAGATAAAGGCATCCTTTACTAGCCCAATTGTGCGCACCATGTTGACCAAACCATTGACATGCTTGATTGAATTACACGTTACGAATTCCAGAGCCTTTAATAGAAACATTACAATCAACAAATCACATGTATAATCACAAAACCTGAGGAACAAAAATGCATAGCCTATTAAAAATCCTTACCGAATTTTGGCAAAAATATTAAAAACAAACTGGTTTACACAAAATCTAGTCTGTAGAACTGAGTACGCTTGACGTGCACATAGATAACTTGTCAAATACATGATTCAAGATATGCAAATTATATAGAAGATTTAAATATTATTCCAATTGCAGTTAGTGCAAACTTCACCTTCATATCTTGTGAGGACTTCGTTTCCTAAGTTCACCATCAACACATTGAATCACTGGAAGGATAGACCTAGATTGGCTACAAGCATGCCAATTAGAAATTGTGTTCGGGCATCGCTGTAAATAAGTTGCTATGTAACAAATGTTCTTTTTTTATTCTGTAGATCTTTGTAGTAGGCAGCATATAAAACATTGGGAGGTGTGGGATCTGGTTTTACTAAATTAGATCCCCAATTCCATCCATATGTGCACTTCAATTGCAATTCCATCCATGCTTGGATCAGGCTTGTAAGTCCCACTGAAGTCATGTCCTGTATCCCCTTGCAAAGGCTTCTCTTGAATGCATGGCAACTGAGAACACCCAAAAAAACCAAACATAGACATAAATTCTCATATTTTACAAGTGATTCACATATAGGTTTCTTTCACATATCGACGTTATTATCTCCACTTTCTCCCCCATAAGGCGATCTCGAGAATCCCCCAAATAGCGGAAATTCATGGTCATCGACAAACTAAAGCTTAACTAATGTTGTTTAAGTTTGTAAGGAATTGAACAAATGGTCCATCACTGCCTTGGCGGAGATCCCATCCCGGGATTTAGGTAGTGTAGTTGTCTTATACAATAAATCTTAATAAACCTAATTACCATTAAAGTTCAATATGCCAAGATAATAACATTATATAGTATCTCTTCCCCAATTCAGGTGCGTGATGGTGGAAGCCACGAGCAATGATCAAATTTGAAGGGTGGATCTTAATTTTTATTTGAAGGTATTTGTTTTTGGAGTCCATCAAAGATGAAAAGAAATTTAAATAATTATACTTCAATTGATAAGTATAAATTAGCTAAATTCTTCCCCCCAAAAATTGAAAAAACAAATATTGCCTATCCAAATTTTTACAATCTTAAACAATTGATCACTCCTTAATATCTACATGATAAAATGGTATCTTTTCAATAAAACCGAATTTGAACACATTAATTTTACACTTCATTAAAATAACAACTATTTTGTTGTATTTTTCTATGTTAGACCACACTTCATTGTACAGAAAAACTACTTAGACTATGCAATAACCATATTAGGGCATCTGCATGATCTTATGCATAGTGCAAGATGTTGTAACTAGATATAGTCTTAAAATAAAACTAGAACCATGAGAAAATTACTTAGTGTTAACTATGTACAAAAAGAAGCCACCGAGCAAAAACAGGCTATAATAAACCTACAACCAAAATATACATATAAAACCAACCAAAACCTTAATTCAAACTGGAGAGAGGGAAACCATCCAAGCTTGAGAGATGTAAGAATGATGGACATTAGGAGCCTAAGAAAAAATAATGCATAGCTCAAAAAAACATTAAAAAAAAATCCTCCATACCAAGCAAGTTAGCAATGCTAGCATCATAGGGGCCTAGGCATCAAATTTTGTTGTTCAACACTTGTCGCGACAACAAACACGTATGGGATGGAGGGGAAATGGAATCAAGCCTAAGTCAACTGGATCCTTGTGACTCGCTACATGTTTGAGTCTCAACAATCTACCTTTTAAATTGAACCAAAACATCAAAAGAAGTTTGTTAATGGCTCGATTTGTGAAAATTCTAGATACATGAGTAATTAAGAGCTCGAGGCTCTAAAATTTGATGTTTTTTTTACCAATCCACGATTCAGTGAATTCGTAGTCACTGGCATGAAATTTAAGTTACTTAATGAAATAATTAATGTATCTACCTCTATGTCGAAACTGTTTTCCATGTTGATGCGGGCCACTGCCCTCCTTATTGTCTTACCAAAAGGAATGAGAATGAGGAAGAAGACTTAAAATTATGGAGTTCACCATCAAAGAAGCCTTATGATCACATTGGTAAGGAGTGATAAGAAGATCACAACAATCCAACATGTCAAATATCAGATGATAGTGCCAATTAAAGGACTTATATGGTAAATTTAATATAAGACTTAGTTATAGTTGTCTCTTATTCTTTGTGTCTTGGCACATTTGATAATTTATGGTTGTCTTTGCGCCTTGACCCAATTCATATTATAAGGTGAGGGTGTGCATGCATAATAATCCTTATTTATGACTATGCGATGATGATTTAAATGGAAGAGGATGTAAAGACATGTAATTTTTATACGTATTTTGGTAGCGAGTGTCGAAGACAAATGTGGTGAGAAACCACATATGTTTGGAACGACGGAGGGAGATTATATGATCATGATCATGCCACCCATCAAATTGAAGACAATTCCTAAGCCAAAAATTGTTTTTTAAAATTTTATTAATAACCAATGTGGTACTTTGGTCCAAATGTTTTTTCTAACTCATTGTTTCTCCATATTGTGTGCCTAGTGCCACCTCTCTATATCAATGAATAAATCAACCTCTGATTGGTCGGTGGTTCTAGCTGCATGCCATTATTTGTAGTTGCATGCCATTGAGTGTTGTTTAGAGTTGTCGTGAGTCCGTGACATTCATGCAAGAAATGAAGTCTTGCAGAGGAGGACTCATCAAAGCGGCAATTTGAATTTCATTTTGACGAAAAACGAGTGGACATTGGTAGTAAGGTTCACATAGGTAGTAGGCACAATGTTTCGGCCTTGTTTTGGGCCTAGTAGTGGTTCTTTATTGTTACAGCCATAGTCATTGACACATTGTCACACCTTAGATCTCAATCCGGAATGACTCGGGATTCACAGTCAAATCCTAATGGCTAGAACCCTGTAGTTGTTGGTCATCACTCGTCACCTTGCAAAGCTAAGCACTGAGTGCATGACATGAGTGAGTGAATGATTATAAGTTATGATATTTTCAATATTTTGAATGACGAGTCGAATTTTATAGAATAGGAGTTTCAACATATAAATTGAAATTTATATGGATGGTTAATTTCAAATGTTGCCCTTCTTTTGAAATGTTGATATAAATTATGTCATTTCTATTGGAAAGATAAAATTCAGATTTTAAATTTTTTTTGAAGCGCAATTTTAACTTTACACTTCTAGGAAGGGCTAGAACCCTTTGGAAGAGCCACGAAAGGTTCAAATTTGAACACTGGACCCCACCCTTCAAATTTGATCCCTTACTGAGGAATGTTGATCCCTTCCTGAGGAATGTGTGTGTGCAGGAAGCATCGTTGAAACTACCATCCAACTGCTCCACCTGCAGAGGCACACTTCCCGAGCAGAATCTCCCATCCAACTGCTCCAACTGCACAGACACACTCCCCGGGGAATCTGTCTAGTGCTTAATTTCCGTCCCCGTGTCATATAGTAATAGGCGATTCTCTCCAAGGAAAAAAGTAATAGGCGATTCTCGCCGCGTGCAATGTATTCTCGCACGACGACTCGACCAGTCTCTTTCAACTTCCCCACCACCTCTTAGGGTTCGCACATGGATTTAAAAGGCGAGCTTGAAGCGCGCTTTTTAGCTTACTTAGCTGTAATGATGGCGGCTTGGCGACCCACTTGGATGCAGCTATAGCCCAGGCCCCAGGCTATACGTGATTTGATTGTACTATGATTTGATCGCTGGCCATCCACATTACCCTAATTTTATGGATGGTCGTTAAAATTTAATTTTTTTTAATCTTATTCACATTAATACATAAAGTTGTACACAGAGAGTTCAGCTCACAACCCAGTACGAATCATCCGCACTAAGAACAGCATGAACCAAACAATATTACCCTAATGAATCTAACAATTAAACCACCGTTTCCATTGATCAAATTGGGCAAATCCTTAAAAGACACAGCTGCAGCATTCATCCATATTTTGCAGCATGAATTGCATCAACAGAACTGGGCAGGCCCTACATTACTCCAAACAAGGACGGGTCGCCAGAATCTGATATTTGTTTTCATGAAACAACGCTTTAGTTATGAAGTGAAGCTTTTAACAAGGTAATGTTTGAATTTACATGGTTGCTTTTATGCGAAGAACTTAAAGTCTACTTTACGTTGTCATTTGAACGAGACAATGCATGAAAGGGATCATGGGATACATGATTTTGGTGACGTGATATTTGGTAGTAGACCTCAAATAGAGTAAAGAGAGTCAAAAAAGTTTTTGTTTGTGTTTTTTCTTTGCAGCTTGGTTCAGATATAATGTATACATTAATTAATCAGACACTCGATCACCATGTTTTCTAAGAATTTTTAAAAAATTCTCCACCGAGCGAACTGAAAATACATGTAAAAGACAGCATTTCCCAATTATACATCTAATAACTAAAACACTCTTTGCTTTTTCTTTTTATTCACATGGCTTTTAAATATTTTTCAAATTATTTCTTATTCTCTGGGATATTTTGACCATTATTGAAATATTTCAGTTCCTCTTCAACATAAAAAGAAAATACATATAAAACTATATAAATAAAAAATTACCACATTTACCATAACAGAAGATTTCCTCACTCCTAAATATTTCTTATTCATTGGTATTTTAACCAATCACAAAGTGAACAGGGATAGCTAAGTGCAATAAACTACTTGTTTTGCTACTTGTTCTTTATGCATCATTTTTTTAGTTAAATCAGTTGTCTACCACTAGCTAAGAGTTATCATGCATCAACTACCAATTATTTTTGCTATTCTTTTCTATTTTAATTGTTTACATTTGAAACAACTATCATAATATTCGTGCAATCTAGGAAAAATCTAGGAAAAACATAGATGTTAATCCACCCCAAATTTTAAAATATAAACACCTATCAATATAAATATTTCACAACAAAAAATAGAAAATAAATATAAAACTATAAAAAAGATTATAGCATTTCCCAAATATCAACAATTAACAGAAAATTTCTTCACTTCCAAATACTCAAACACAGAACAACTTCTTTAAAAAAAAATACAAACAAAAACCACCAAACTAACTATTTTGACTCAACATCACCAGATTCTATCGTTTCCATCATTCGATTATGTATTTAGTCCAGTATCGCCTACCGTCCTACTGTCCAGAAATGTGGAATGATAAAAAACATAGCTATCAAATTAACTTGGAAAATATTGAAAAACTTGTATACACAATTCATCTTCTACACTTCCGTACTAATTGCTATAGCCAACAATATACATATCACTTAAAATAACTAAAAACCTCTCTCTTAATTCGGACTAATTGCGATAGCCCAAACGACATACAAATCAATTAAAGTATCTGGAAACCTCTCCATGACACTTCATAAAATAGAAAAACAAAAGAGAGGCTATTTCATAAAATAGAAAAACAAAAGAGAGGCTATTTCATAAAATAGAAAAACAAAAGAGAGGCTATTTCATTTCTTAATTGAGAAGACGGTTTGCAGGAAGGTGAGCACCAGTAAAACAAATGCCGCCACCAGAGCTGTAATACTCCACGGAGATGAGAAATGCTCAGTCATAAGCTTAGCAAAGTGGGCATTCCATTTTTTTTTGTAGTGCTGATTCACTTTGAATATGAGTTGATTGAAGGCCTCTTCTAGATTCACGGACACTCCCTTGCATAGATCATTGAAAAGCTCGGCAACCTCTTTGTCACTCCCAAGGAAGTTTGTAACGATGCCCCTTTTTCTTAGCAAAGCCACGTCTTCTTCCGTGTCGATCAACTGGTCCATCAAAGCCACGTAACAAGCAACGTATTTGATATCGTGAGATGAGTTGCACATCTCAAAAGCGATTAGGTTACGGAATAGTATCTCTGTGGAGTCTGTGATAATGATGCGAGGAAGATAAATTGTGCCGCTCTTCGAGTCAAAGTTAATCTCCTTGATCCCTCCATTGCATGGCTTAAATTTCATCCCAGCATTTCTTAATTTTATTGCACGAGGGATGTTTGCGATGTCATTAATTGCGATGTGTTTGTATGAATCATAGGGGACCACTATGTTCTCCTCATCTCGTCCACGCTCTGAAAACAGAATAAGAGTGTGCAACAAACCCAGAAGATGAACTTTTTCTTCATCTCGTTGTGGCCAGGACCATTTATTCACATCAATTTCAGAGTAGAAAGGGTAGAACACTGAGAATGGAATCATATTCTCGACATCTTTGGCCGAGTTGAGCTCCAATTCTATTAGCTTTTGGAGAACGATTAAAGGGACTTGATTTTCAAGCTTCAAAATGTCGAGCAGCATATCATTTGTAGTACGATCAATCTTAGTTCTCTCAAATAAAGGTTCATAGTAATTACTGGCTCCGCGCACGTCCCCACTCAGAGTCCTGAATATTTCTAGAATGAAGCAACCATCCAAACATAGCATTAGAGCTAGAGTCTCTCCTTCGCACTCCAATTTTTCTTCGTAGTTGTCCCTGATCTTCTTCTCCAGCTCTAAAATATCGCGCTTTGCACGAATGTAGAAATCCATATTATTTGGAGAGAGGTTTCTAACAATATTGAACCTGCTTATCATCCGATGGAGAGCTCTTCTTTTGTGAATGTCCATTGGACGAAGTGCTGCAGTTCTGTTATGATATGGACCCAAGGAAACCCTTGTAGGAACATATGCTTCTCTTTTTTTCTCAGAGTATGCCATGATGATATTGGGAACTCTAAATATGGACACAACGGACGGCGATCTAACATCAACATCGGACCTGTCTGAAATCCATTCATCTGTATAGCTGACCCAATCCTCTGGTTCTTTCCCGTTACGTAATTCTGTCGGTTGTCCCATCTGCGACAGCCATCTACCCTTACTCTCGGAATGACACTCGGCTACTGACCTTGCAAGACCATACATTTTACTATAACAATTCCGATTCCGATGCAGAGATTATTCTTCTGTCTCTCTCTTGGGCAGAAACAGGGAGCTAATGTTTATTTGCGCCTCCATGGAACCTATCTCTTTTAAAGAAGAAGTCATGGAATCACGAACTACCCTTCCCCGTCAACTACCAGCGATCAACTACTATTCTTCAGGGATGAAATTAACTACCAGCGATCAACTACTATTCTCCAGGGATGAAATTAACTACCAGCGAGTCTGATCAACTACTAATCTAGAATGTCAACGTTAACATTATTAAGGATCAAGGGGAACGGTGAAAGCTAAACATTGAGCTCTAGAATGTCAACGTTAACATTATTAAGGATCAAGGGGAACGGTGAAAGCTAAACATTGAGCTGCAGAGTTAAATGCCGCAGCTCAATGATTTCAGTGATTAGGGTCCGTTATGTGATGATACCCATCCATTTAGAGAAGTGTGATGAGAAGTAGTAATTTATAATTGACACATAAGGTTGATGATACCCATCAAGAATTTGATCGCCGAATTGTGTTAATTGGTAACACCTTCGATCCAAATTCTTATAAAAGCTCACAACCACAAGTTTCTAATTATTTATACGTCATAAATATCTTTTTCAAATAAATACTTAGTATTACTAGGAGTAGTATACACCCTCCATTCCAGCCAAAGCTAAGCATTGACCTGCAGAACATTAAATGTGGCAGCTCAATTCAGTGCTTAGGGTCCTCCAGATCATCACACTTTTCTGATCATCACTTTTATAGTTATACCGGCGGGTAGGTTAACTACCTTTTATAATTATAAATTTTATCATGTGAACAACATTTTAACTTCTAATAAGACGAAAATACTTCTAGCTTTATTCATTAAATACATAAGTCAGAAAATACTTCTGGGTTGTATTCATTAAACAATCTTAATTTATTTGATTAACATTAATTACATCGATAGGTGTATAGATATTATTTAATATTTTGGACTTCCTTAAGTGGATCAATATGATTAACGTGAGTGTAACAAGTGTACAATGGAGATTCATTTCATGGTATGTTTATATTAATTACAACTTTAATGTTTATGTTAGTTTAATGTTTATATTAATTAGTTTAATGTTTAGACTTTGTTCAACAACCAACCATCTCCACAAAACTAAGTGGTTGGCTACACCTATTGGTGAACATCAGCCACTTTACTTGTGATTGTGCTAGTTATTAGTTTATATGACATTTCTCTCATTGGTTTTGCCACTTATTAAGCGTTCATTACTTCAACCAAATATAAATGGAAGTAGAGTGGCTTTGCATTAATTCACTCATAAGTTTTAGCAGTTTTCACCAATGTATAGCACAATAGTGGTGGCCTATGCTTTTCTAGGATTGTACAAGGATGAGACAAGTGTACTGTCCTGGTAGTTGATGAATGGATAATTGGTAGTGGATGCATGGATAAATCTAGGTGATTAATGGATAACCAACTCTTCAAAGTAGATAACTAAAAGAATGTGAAATATTAAAAAGAAAAAAAAAGAAAAAATATTTGATGATTAATGTACGGATAACTTATAACTAATAAATAGATAACGAATAAGTGGAACATTATATAAATGAGAGGGTAAAGTAACCAAACATTATTTCACTTACAAGTTGTAGGAGTTTTCACCAACATATAGCATAGTGGTAGGGTGTTTTCACTAAATCTAGGTACCAACCTTATTGGACTAATAATAACCCTTCAAATCGTGAAGCTAACATCACAATAACAACCTTAAATGCTACATTGTGAAGTGATTATTGAACTTACGCCTTATGAATTCAAAGGAGTGGCAATAATTTCTAGTCAAAGTAGCTTTATCTTTGAGGTTTCCATTTTAGACATGCACGTACACAATGTCAACTGTGGTCATGGTCACGGCATAAGGTAATTTAATTAAATGTTGGCTAAAGGGAAAACGATTTGGCCCTTTAATAACTACAGTCGGATGAGAGATTCTGGCCGACAATTCTACTTCTGGGAACTCCAACTCGGTGAATTTTGTCTCGTCTACTTTCTCGGTTAGTGTTTCAAACCTGTTGTACCTTCCCTCTGTCGTAACTACCTCGTCGGAACTTTTTGCACCTTCGTCTAATTTCTCGGTTACTGTTTTGAACCTGTTGCACCTTCCCTCTATCGTAACTACCTCGTCAGAAGTTTTTGCACCTTCCCTCTACTGTCTTTAACATGTAAAGGGGTCTTCTACATGGGTTGAGGTCAGAAACTAGTAGTGGGGCCCAGTGTAGGAATTTGGGAAAAATCTTACCTGTTAAAAATGATGGCTTGGACACTAAATACAGATGTTTCACTGTTTTCTTCATTTTTTCTGACGGTTAATATGAAATATAAACCATATTTGACAGGCAAAATGGTCCATGACGGGCATTTTTCCCATCAAATTCCAACCCTGGTGGGGCCTGATGGTTGTCTTGATGGAAACCTAGTTTCGATTTTTGCAGAGGAGGTGTAGTGAACAAACTATCCAGATGGTGTAGATGACAAAGCTAGCTGAAAAGCTTGGAGCGTTCCCTTTGTCAAAAAAAAAAGTCCTCTACATCATTTATAAAATTAACTTAGCTGGCAATTAGATAGCATCAATGTGATGAGATGGCTCTGTAGTACCATTCAATGCCATTATGTTTTTAATTATTCAAATGATTAGCACTGGGTCGAGCTTGGCCCCACTGGAAATGAGACTTACAAAAATGGTTGGAATTTGATGGGCCGAAATGGGAAATTAATTAATCTAAAACGTCATTTAAGATTTTTTTAAAACGTCATTAGTTTCATTTGGGTTTGGGTTTTCTAGCTGGAAGCCAAGAGGGACCTTGGTCCAAGTAACTGAATCCATAGGCCGTCTACGTGGTTTTGGCATTTATGTGAATTTTGGTATCAATGGTATGTTGAAGTTTTGAACTATTGAAGTACTCACGAGTCACACCACACGTGGCCACACCAACCTCCAAGGCATATGAGTTAATGAACACGGCTAGGCCAGGGAAAAGATTTAATGAAGCAATCAACTCCTCCTGCCATCTCTAACTACCACCTCCTTGTAGATTGTACGTGGCCCTGCCTCCCTGAGATCGGTAATTTGGAAATTGGTAATGGATTGGAATCTAGGATGGGCATTGGGGACCTGAAACTCTAACTCAAAGAGCCAGAACTTGAAGAATGTTGTTGTGGTACCATGGCTGCTACCCTCCAGTGCCATATACCACTGACTTTTGCAAGCTGCAATATTCAAAAACACTGCCACGACCTCCATGCTGCAACTGCCCTCGCAATATCAAGGTCATCGCCTCCAGGCTTCGACTCTCCTAGGCTCTGAGCTCAGCTGGTACAGTGGTACAAGTATTAATTTCTCTAATTTGTAGTGTTGTAAGTGTAAGTTGTGACTTGTAAGTTGTAACTAGAAGTTAAATAAATAATTAGCGCAGTTTGGAATAGGTAGTTGTAGAATTGTAGGAGTGATACTGTGATATCTTATTACCCTGTAACCTTTGTCAACAATGGAAATTCTAAATTAATCTTTTGTCACTCCTGTTAACCAAGACGCTTTCTCTTGTGTCAATATTTGTCCCAGTTTTTGCAGCAGTTGGATTCCTGAAACAAGATGCACCCACTATGTTTCTTTGACCTATCTTGCATTCTAGGATTAGAACTGGGTGCATTCTCAATCAAGTCATCTCTTTCTTCATTGTTAACTTCCTAATTAGAGAAATGTAACTGAGTTTGGTTATCAACAGTCTTCATATGGTTGTGAATAGATTAAAAAAAACCTCATGTTTCCACATTCATTCTCCTCCATAATTCAAATGCAATTATTTGCCAAGCGAAAACTCATCCACCTACACACACGGATTCTTACCTATTGACCCCTTTTACCTTCATTGGATTTACTAAAATGGGCTATGGTTTTGAATAGGGAGGAGTCATGACTCAAGACCGAGGGGGTTTATAAATGGAATAGGTGTGGGAGGAGGGACGAGCCAGCTCGATTGATCATCGGGAACCCTTCGACCTATATCTCACAATGTAGAAGTTATATCTTAGCCGTTTGGGCAAGAATGGAGCCTTGTGTCATTCTATGGAATGGTCATTGGCCATGAAGGTGTTTTGGTCTACATACTTTCTCAGCGCATAAGCAATACATTATTTTATCAACCAACATTTATATTTGGATGCCCCTTGTGTTACTGCCCTGTTGAATGTTGAAACCCGCGCACAACTATCTCTTCTATGTTTTGCGAGGCTATTACTATGACTGTGAGTCATCCTGAGCTGCCATCATGTTGCTAGGGTTTCAGCATAACTTTCATCTATGTATTGACGTGATGAATTTTAACCATGTCCACCTACGTGCATCTGTGAGATCTGTGTGATGACCAATTATGAGTTGATTTTTTTAGTCATTTATTTTACAATATTGTTAGGTCGTTTGGAATTTTATTTTATTTGTTTATTGGTTTTGTTACGAATTCATTTCCATGCACTGTGTGATGGATGAAAGTTGAAATTGTTTGTTTTGATATTAATATTCCATATAGAGCCTCAAACCAAGGTCATTCTGTCCAGGTATTGAACTGTCTCTAAAGAAGGTAGCCCAAACCGTATATATATATAACAAGATATATATATATATATATATATATATATAACAAGTACACACATGAAGAAAGACATGCCGTTGGGAGTCTCATTGTTTAGAAGTAAAGAATCTAAATGGATTTTTATTACAATGTCGTAAAGAATATAGATGATTTTTTCTTTGATTGATATTATGGGAATATACCAAGTTGGTATAACCTGGGCAGTTTTTGTATTCATTTCCTTGGTATACTATAATTTCTATAGATTTCTTTCAATTCTTATATATTATAGTTTGAAATCAATGTATACTAACCTAATTATAAACTACTTTTCAAAAAAATTGAATTCTTATTTGGTTTGATTGGCCAGTCCTAAAAAAACTCGGCCTTAACACTTTCATTGTGCTTCACTTCGTATATTAGTAGGATTTCCATGGCTCTCTCATGAACACAAAACTAATTAAAATATATATATATATATATATATATATATATATATATATATATATATATATATATATATATATATATGTGTGTGTGTGTGTGTGTGTGTTTTCCAACTTTCTCACGATCATATGAAATAAATATAAATAGAGAAAGGTCTCTCGTACTTTTGATTCACAAAAACAGGTTCCTTGTTGGAACCTATGATCCAAAAGAGACTTCATAAGTTAAAAACTACTGAAAAGTTGGGTAAACCTCAGCTTAATCATTAATACATAATTCATGGCAACTATTAAAGAAAACAAAAGAATTACAAAGAGAATCCTTGTTATATACCATATAGGAAAAGACAAGTATATCATAGTGAAAGAAATTCCCTTTGGAATAGTGTTTTTCCGAAGCCACTAATCTAAGATTTTTAATACCGTCCCTTGTTCCATACCATTAAAAATGTTAGCAAGCAATACTGAAATAATCGTTAACTAAACAGAGGCAACTATGTGTGCCTACGGATATTCAAACTTCTGCAAAAACAATGGCTGGGAATCTGTCAATACCTACATGTTTTTTGTTAGGTCAAAATAGACATAATGTTACGGCCTGAAACGCCATGAATTGTTATGCCACCCTACATATCTTCTAAGTTCTAATGCTTACATGCCCATTTCCAACTGTGTTATTTAGGTTTTCTTTTAACTTTCTTTTCAAGGTATGTAGACTGTGGGGTTTGTGATTATTTTTATTGAAATAGATAGAACCATTTCTTATGCACTTCAGAACTAAAGATGATTCCGCGGCAAGGTTCTGTGTTCCACACTAATAAAACTATATGGCAAGCTTCGCTAAGGCTAGCTCAATAGTCTAAACGAGCAGCCTGCCACTTCCAAGGCTTTCAGTTCACGCGGAAAGCCAAAATCATTATCAGAGAGGGTTAGCAAGCCCCAATTTTGTTTTATACAAGAATGGGGCTCACATCTCTATTCCATCGTTCCAACCATGTTAGACACAGTAGTTTTGACTCACTCAAAGTGTTGATAATTCGGCCCCATACCGTACCCGACACACAAACAAGTTCATACCTCAAATGGATGGAAGGAATGACGAAGCTTTAGGACTAATCCTTTATATATCTATAGACTATAGGCGTCTCACTCTAATGACACGGGGAAATTACAAAAACAATAGATAATTTAATTGGTGACTATCGATACATTCATTGGTATATGCACTTCTCTTCTCACTTTCTCGTACCCCCTGTTCTCTAGATACAATTTGATGGCTTTCTTCTATGGCCGAATCCCAATTTGTGGGAACCATTCGATGGCTTCCTCATGAAAACATCAATTACATGTGTAACAAGTGGATGTCGGACGATTATTGTGTCACATAGTGTCAATTGATATGAAGTATTTTTTTATAAAAAAAAATAATTCTCACATTACATGAAATGAAAGAGTACAATCTATGGAAATCTATCTTACAATATACATTATCAGGTTAACACTTATGATCATTGGCATCTTGTGGAGAGTCTACGGTAGGTAAATTTATGTTGTCTACATTTCGAGCCATCCAGTAGATGCCAGTAATTCTCACTGTGGATTCTCATCCATTTCAACTTATGATCATGTTTAAGCATTAACACTATCTAGTTTAGTAGGGTGTGTACATTAGACCTAAAGTTATTTAGATTAACTATACACATCCAGAGATGAAAATCATTAAATATTTAAATAAGTAGTGCACAATACAAGTTGCAGAACTTAGAATGCTTATTAATCATTTAAAACATGCAAAATTAACTTTTACTATAAATAACCAAGGGAGAAAGCATATTCCCTTAAGCAACAGTCCCAATGTGGTTGTATCCGAAATTAATTTCAGTTAAAATCAGGAAAAACAATTTTTTTTTAAAAGGATATGGTTTGAGTTCGTTTAAATATTTTTGGAAGTTATAAGTTGATTAAAAACTCTCAAAACCTTTAGAGGTTACAGAGGCATGGATCCACTATGTTTTAAAATTTTGATTTATGGAGTTATGTGAGGTATCCAATTTAGCACCAAATTTATGGTCTGAAAGTTTGTTATGAGAAGATCCCTCTGGTCGCTAAATCTGTGTATCCAAATTTGAATTGAATCTTTTCTGAAGAAGAAACTTAAATGAAAGGATCGAGATTATAGCAGAATATCATGAAAGTACATCATCTTGGAGGTCTTTTTCTGCAAGCATGCTAGATTTATAGGAGAAGTGGTGATGTAATGAAAACTGTTAAGTGTTAAAATATTCTTTCTATTGCACCCACAATACAAGCAGATTCTCGCATAAGAATTTACAAAGAAAAACATGTGATACTTTGGTCTCATAAGTTCCAGGTATCATCTATCCTTGGCCAGAAACCAAAATGCAAAAAATTTACAACCGGGGAATTTTCAAGCAGACTTTATGTTATAGTGGGAATGTATTGATAATTATTGATTCTTTATAATCCAAAGAACACCAAAATCAACATGGTTTTGTCTTGGTTTCCAACACTTAAAAGAGTAAGTACACACTTTGCATAGCATAAATGCTTACACTCCTCAACACTTTGCTTACACTCCTCTTGCTTTGAAATTATATTTATTATATGTAGCACCAACTCACCACTGCCAAGTTGTAGCAACTCTTTGTTTTGCCACCATTGAATTGGTTTAATTTGAGGGTGTTTTAGGGTTTATATATATATATAATATTAAAAAATGGATCTGGTAGGTTGAAGTCAACCAATCCCCAGAGCAACCGGTGGTAGATGGTAGTCATTTTTTTCCTAGTGACCATGAGGGCCGCGTATAAAATAGAAGGAGAATGAAACTCTTTGAAGCTTAGGAACTCCTCCAAAATTGCACATATAAAATAGGAGAATGAAACTATTTGAAGCTTAGGAATTCCTCCAAAATTGTGAAAACAAGAGATTTCCATTTGTATTATCAATTATCTTTCACATGCTTCACTAATAAGCATGTATGATCAATAGCTTTTGTCTAGGCGTTTTATATTTATATGGTATAAACTAAATAGAATAAAATTTTGAAAAAGTCATAAATTTATTATTAAAATCAAAATTTACCATTCCAATGGTATGAGTCGGAGGCTTTGGGTGAATTTGCTCCTTTGAATAATGGGGTTGTGGGGGAAGTTGGTACTGGAGAGTCTGGAGGGGAGAATACCTTCATCCCTCTTTCTATTTATTCAAAAAATTCTAGTTCTAATCCCCTAGTTAAGTCTGTACATTCCGAGAGATTTCAGAACATTACTATTCGGAAATCTCGAAGAAAAGGGGGAACTAGTGGGGCCGAGGCAAGCGACACTATACAGGGCCATATTCCTATCTCGAAGAGAATTGATAAGCTGGTTATTGATGAGGATACAGATGTACATTTGCGGGGTCTTAGAGCTATATCCCCGGTGAGGAGGGTCACTTAATGTCTATCTGCTCCCTAAACATTCGGGGATTGGGGGGGGTTGTCCGAGTCAGGGCCCTCGCTGATCTTATAGCTACTGCTCGGCCAAGTATTTTATTATTACAGGAAACTATGTGTTCTGATTTGGCTACCATTTCAAAGTTTGTTGGTCTTTTGGGGGTTGGGAAGTTTCGGCTTCTAGCTCGAATGGCATGTCTAGAGGTCTGCTTGTGACTTAGGATCCTCGCGCTTATACATTCCAGGTTTATAAGTCAATTTGGGGTATTGTGATGGATGGGATTCGCAGATCTGATGATTTTACGCTAACAATTTTGAACTGTTATGATCCATATAAAAATCATGATTTTTTTTGGAATGGGTTACAAAATTTTGGATTGTTGGAAAGAGAAAATATTTTGGTGGCTGGTGACCTAAATTTTACTAGGTTATCCCAGGAGATTTGGGGCACTTCTGCTAAAATGGATATTCTTGCTGAATATTTTATTGATTATTTGTTAATTAATGATATGATTGATGTGTGTACAGGTGTCTACTATGAAAAGATTGGATAAATTTCACATTAAGAGAACTCTTCTGGAGTCTTGTGGCAGGTATCGTACATGGGTTGGAAAGACGAAGATATCTGACCACTGGCCAATATTTTTGTAGTTGGATGACAGTTTTCAGCATCGTTGTTTCCCTTTTAAATTTGATATCTCCTGGATTGAAAATTTAGAGTTTGTCAGTTTTGTTTCAAATGTCTGGCTTCGCATTAATTTGGAGGAGGATTTGAATCCTATGGATCGGCTTTGTTACAAACTGTGGGTGCTTAAAGGGAAAGTTTCGGCTTGGATACATGATAGGAAGAAAGTGGTTAAGCAGGAACTGTTAGTGATTGAATCACAGCTACATGATTTATATGCGCAGTCATTGCAAGCTCCATTGGATGATAGCAATTTTAATAAATTGAAAATTTTGGAGAAGGATAGGGAAAGCTTTTATTTAATGGAGGAAAAAGAGTGGCGTTTGAAAATTCACGCCCTGTGGGTGAAATCGGGTGATAAGAACACACATTTTTTTCACACATACGCTTCGGCTAGAAGGAATAGCAACACTATATGGAAAATGGATGATGGAGAGGGCAACGAGGTAGTTGATGCTCAAGGATTACAGGGCCTGGCCAAAAAATATTTTAGTTCTATTTATTCGGTGGATCAGGGTTGCGACTTGATGTCCCAGTTGAAGGTAGCCAGATTATATCCGAAATTCTTTGCTGACAGGGAAGCTGTAGAACTTTGTAAGGAAGTTACTTTGGAGGAAGTGGAGAGTACATTGAAATCATTTGCTAAGGAGAAGAGTCCTGGGCCAGATGGCTGGACAGTAGAGCTCTTTATACAATTTTTTGACATTATGGGTAAGGAGATACTACAGATGGTGGAGTTTACCAAGACACAGGGCTATGTTTCAGGGGCATTAAATGCTACACTTATTACTCTTATTCCGAAGGTTAATGATCCAAAAGCATTTGGTGAATTACGGTCTATAGCTTTATGCAATCTTATTTATAAGGTTGTATCGAAGATTATTGCGTGTCGACTAAAGCCTATATTTTCTATATTCATTTCTCATGAGCAATTTGGTTTCTTACAGGATAGACGGATCCATGATGCTGTGGGCATAACTCAAGAGCTTCTTCATACTATTAAGTGAAAAAAGTTAAAGGCCATCATCCTTAAGATGGATTTGGAGAAATCCTATGACTGTGTTAGTTGGGATTTTCTCAGAATTGTCTTAATACACATCAAGGTTCCGGCTCTTGCCATAAGGTGGATTATGAAATGTGTTAGTACCATGAATATTGTTGTCCTTGTTAATGGTGCACCATCTTCTTTTTTTAGTTGCTCAAGGGGGCTATGCCAAGGATGTTCACTGTCTCCTTTGTTATTTTTATTAGTGATTAATGGATTGAATTGGTTGATAAAGAAAGCTATTGAGGAAGGAAGTATCAAGGGCCTGAAAATCTCAAAGAATCTATCAGTGTCCCATGCACTTTTTGTGGACAATGTTTTACTTGCTGGTATTGAAACGGTGGAGGAATGGAAAGCATACCAGCGGATTATAGATCTATTCTGTGGCGCCTCGGGTATGAAAGTAAGTCTTAAAAAGTCCTGTATTTATGAGAATTTGGTCTGTTTGGACAGATTGAGACAATTGAAATCCTTTTTGCCTTATAATTTCTCAAATATTGGGGATGGTTTTACATACCTTGGCTTTCAGCTAAAGCCAAATGGTTATCTGGTCAAGGATTGGCAGTGCCTCATTCATAAATTTGAAGCCAGGATTACTCATTGGACTTATCGTTTTCCTTCTATTGGAGGAAAACTTACTCTGGTAAGGTCGGTTTTAACTGGGACATCGATCTATTGGCTTTCATTGCTCCCAGTGCCATGTTCTGTCATTAATACATTGCGGAGTTTGATATTTAAGTTTTTATGGTCTGGAGGCTTGAAGAATTCTTACCTGCCTATGATAGGTTGGGATAAAATGTCAATCTCAATTACTAGTGGTGGTTGGGGGAAAAAAGATCTCTCTGTTTTTAGCGTTGCCCTAAGGTTGAAAAGCTTCTGGAGGGCCTTATTTGGCAGAACCCTCTGGACTCATGTGATACAGGAGAAGTATATTAAAGCAAAAATCTCCCACTGGTTGAGGAAGCCAAAGAAAGTATTGAGGGGTGTATCACCCATTTGGAATGATTTTATGAAATTTTATTGTTGGTTGGCAGATGGACTATGTTGGAAGGTCAGTAATGGTGCAGAAGTGGCGATTAGGGTGGATCCGATCGTTGGTTTGAATGAACACTTGGTATTATCACAGGGATTATTACATTTATTAAGGGAAAAGGGTTTTATCACTCTTAATACTATTGTTAAGAATCTGCCACAAGGATATTGGATGGAAGCATCTGACTTGCAGTTGCCACGACAGATTGTTATGGAGTGGGATCAGTATATTAGTACATTGAATGCAGCTGGTATTCGTTGTATTGAAGGGGAGGATGAAATCCGGTGGGCTGGTAATGCGTCTTCAGGTAAAATAACTGCACGTTCTGCTTATGAATATATCATTAAGCGCGGATGTCTATTCCCTTCCCATTGGTGGTACAAACTGATATGGCAATGGTACCTTCCGTTGAAGTTGCAGTGCTTCTTATGGTTTATTTTAGTGAACCGTCTAAAACCATGGGATAATTTGGGAATGCTGGGATGGATTGGACTGAGCCAATGTGTCTTATGTAGGATGGAGTCTGAAACAACAATTCATCTTTTTATGGACTGTGGTTTTACTAAAAATGTTTGGGAAAATTTCACAAGAAGTCTGGGTCTCTCTTATCACTGGGCATGGAGTAATGTAGAAAATTGTTTGCATGACTGGGTGAAGATTGGTAAATCTCATATTACATTGCGAGTTTTTATCTGTTGGGTGATTTGGAGAGCTCGGAATAGAGCTATATTTGAAAATATTAAGCCTTCTGTTGAATCTGTGTATCATGATGCATTAAGCTACTATCTGAAATACCAAAAGGAAGGTATAAAACCTGTGGATAGAAATATTGGAAGGTTTCAGCTGACTGTTGATGATCCGGTATTATTTTTTGATGGGGCAGCATCTTTGGGGAAATGTGGTATTGGTGGAGTTATTTTCCTCAACTCTGATCATTTTTTCACTCTACGTATGCATGGAGGTTATGGGACTAATATGAAAGCTGAGCTTTTAGCTCTCTGGTGCGTAGTCAGAGTTGCATTATGCTTTGGTTTGCATAAAGTTAAAAGTTTTGATGACTCTAGAGTCACTATCAAGTGGGCTCGTGGTGAGTCTAATTTGCAGGTACTGAATCTTGTCTATTGGTGCAATTGCATTCAACAGAATTTGAGTTCTTTCAATTCATATTCGCAGGATCATATTTACCGAGAGTTTAACTTTCAAGCTGACAAGTTATCAAAGTTGGCGATTGAAGGTGATGAAGGCATTTTATTTTGGGAGGATGTCTGTGAGGATGTGGTGGTGGATTCTGGTTCACTGTACTTTCTTTTCTAAGTTATTCATGGAAATATGTATGACAGTTTATAATCCATGGATATCAGTCCAGTCTGCAAAATTTTGAATTTTGAAGTGTAAGGAAGTACCATTCTTCATGGTCTTTCTGATAGATTGTAATATCTTTTGATGAACATCTGTACTACTTGATTCAGCCATAATTGAATAACAGTAGTATGTTTTTTTTTTTTCGCGGGAAAAATAAATAAATTTCAACATGATTTTTTATAAGTTAGTAGTCTAATTTGTATTAATGTTTGACTTGAATTTTCTTCCAGGATAGTCATGATAGGTTCAAAACTTCTTAATAGAATAAATATTCTTAAATAATACAATTGAAAAAAGATTACTCATTTACATGTAACTTACTAGGTAGTCAAGATAAACCCATCATCTCTAAACACGGATAATTTTAAGAACCCATACCTATTTAAAAGTGTATAAACCTTGGCGAATCTTACCAATTCTTAAAATGCCAACTATAAAATATTTGGCGATATTTTTCTAAAATTATTTCAATTTCTAAGGATTTTATATAGTTTATATAATAATTTGGTGATTTTTAGAGTGAAAAAAGTTTACCCCATCAAAATTGGGCAAAATGGGGCTTCAAAAAATGCAAATTGGCGAATAGTTTTTTGAAAAAAAACATGGAAAAATAGCCCATGGGCTAAATTTCGACCCTAAAATTATCCTTGTCTCTAAATATGCTATTTGGAGAGTTTCTGGATATATATAGTTGAACCTTTTCTAATGGTTTTGGATTGTTGTGACCCTCTTTAATTTTGACTTAGCATCTAGTCAAAACAACATGATTGTCTCAAAATTCCATATGTATACAATGACTTCTTTGATAATTCCTTCCATCCCCATCATCTCTGTTATTTTAGATTTTTCACATTTATTATTGATAGCACCAAGTGCAGAGTCTAACAAAAGTCTTTGGAGAGCCTTCCTATTTTCTTTTTCTTAAAATATGATCAACAAAAGTTGATCTAAGTCATGAAAGTTGAGAACCATCAACATTGTCATTTTGCGAAGAGCATTTTCAAAAATATTTTAATTTTCCGAGAGTTGATTATTCTACTTATACATTATATTTTGTAATTTAACATTTAATAGTATGTCCAAAAGGATTATTGTTTTTGTTTTTCATTAATATAATTTTTTATTGAGCTAGGTTAATACCATTTGCACTCGTTCTAGCTTCAAATATTTTTTATTGTTATTGTTTTGTGTATAGGTAAATTATTTGAATAGAAATTCCTCATAAAAAAAGACCAATCAACTTTGGACAAATTTTATGGTTATTTTGTAATCTCGAAGCCTTCCAATGTTGAAGATATGTCACCTATCCCTGATTTGAATGATGAGCCTCATGAAGACATGGATGAAGAGCTTCTTGACAATTTAGGATTTTTTGGTCATGACAAGGAATGTGGATCCGGTAGTCTGAGGAGAAGGAATACCTCCTCAAAATATGAATTTCAGGAAGAGTGGAAAATAAAACATCCCTGGGTGTATACTATCAATGTTGTTGATGGAAAAAATCATATGAAGAGCATATTTTGTGAGAATTACAAGGCTCAAGGTCCATGGGGTATTGGAAATGGATGTAATACAATTTAGTATGATGTTGTTATAACTCATTCAAAATATTCTATTCAACAAACATCATCTCAAAAAAATTTGTATGAAACTAAAAGGTTGGCAAAGCCCATTCCGGAACACATAGTGACTATAAATGAGGCCAACAAGGAAAGGGTCATAACCAATATGAATATAGCATATTTTATTGCACATAAGGATATTGCAATTTCTACTTATGAAGATCTATGCCATATTCAAATGCATTTGCAAAAACCGAACATGCCTTCTAAACTGGAGTACTCTTCTTACATAAATAGAAAATTCGCAGGTCAATTTGTTCAATGCATATCATATTACCTTGAAGAGGCGCAAGTTAGAAATATGTTAAACAACCCATTTTTCTCTATAATGTTGGATGAAAGCACATGCTATGGTTTGGAACAACACCTTGTTGTGTATTCAACATATCTAGACTCTAAAGGTTTGGGGTCTCCAGTATCAAAATTCATGAAAATTATTAGTGTTCCTGATGGTAAGGGAAAGACAATATATGATACAGTCACTAATCTAAAGGAAACAAGGCAGCTGAAAAATGAAAAACTAATAGTAGTTTCCACTAATGGCGCTTCGTCAATGGTTGGATGTGAAAATGGATTTGTCACATTGCTAAATAATGATCTCCCAAATCTAATTGGCAATCACTATATTGCACACTGTGAGGCACTTGCAACCTCAGATGCTTCAAAGAAGATACCATAATTTTTGTATGTTGAGAAAATAGAAAATAAAGTGTACTTATGGATTGGAAATTCAACGAAGAGAAATAATGAATTGATTTCCTTACTAGAGATAATGGAAGTAGAATCCTTACAAGTTCTTCATATCCATGGTATTAGATGGTTGTATAGAGGTCAAGTAGTTGAAAGACTTGTTACATTAATGCCTGCTATTTTGAGCTTATGTAAGAAAGAAATAAAGAACTCTTGGTATCATAAGGTAAGGGTTTTCTCAGTTTATTTTTGTTTAAATATGCTTGCTGACATTCTAATAGAGTTGAATAATCTAAACAAAAAATTTCAAGAAGATAATGTGGATTTCACGTCACTTGGAATAGCCATTGATCATACATTAAGTACTCTTCAAAGATATTTCTGTAGGCCAGATTCTTTTGCAGAAGGTGCAGTGCATCTTACTAAATTCTTGGAAGATTCAAAAGATGGATTTCTTGAAAATATTGACAAAGAGGGGACTACCCATATACATGATTTGCTATATATTCCAATCCAAGATTAGCAAATGTCACAACCAATGGAAACTTGCATCAATGGTTCCCTTGAAATTTGCATACAACTTACAATGAATTATGTCCAAGCATTGGTTGAGAGCTTTAATTCAATATTTCCAGACCATCATCTCTTTAATGCAGCGAGGTTGTTTAGTCCTTTCCATTATCCATCATATCTCTATGTGAGAGAAACTAATGCAAAGCATTGGCTTGAAAGACACTTTTCACATTTGCAACATAAAATGTGCAATGAAAGTGAAAATGTACCATTGTTTGACATTGCTGCTTGTAAAAGAGAGTTGTATGAATTTTTATCTAAATGGAGAAATATTTCCAATGAAAGATGCACGGAAAGTATTTTCTCAAACAAAATATTGGCATTCTAGATATCCAAATATGTTAAAATTATGGCAAGCAGTGCTTGTAATACGAGCAAGCACTGTTGCATGTGAAGGAGGCTTCTCTAAGCAAAATCTGATTAAAGATATAAAGAGAACAAGATTGTCAATTGATACACTTGATGCATTAATGCATATATCATTAATAGGCCCTTATATATCAGTAATGGATTGGGAACGAGTTTATGATATTTGGAATAATACAAAGGAAAGAAGACTTTATGACATGTGAGAGTTATCAAATTTATGTCTTTTTTTGTGTATAGATTCTATATACATGTAATTTTATTTTCTATTTTTTTTGTCTTACATTCCAATTTCAATATGTTTATGCTTATGATATATGAAACACTAATGTTCTTTTTATACTTATGCAATGTGGAATACAGGTGTTGTTAGTTACATGAAACTCTATCATTTCAACATA
Organism: Larix kaempferi; assembly: GCA_027924585.1. NCBI lineage: Eukaryota > Viridiplantae > Streptophyta > Pinopsida > Pinales > Pinaceae > Larix > Larix kaempferi. Next base: position 8,678,749 of record BSBM01000123.1, read on the forward strand.
ATTTTGTGTATCCTCGGCATTATTTTAAAGAAATATGCTTTTTTTTTGTTCCAACACTCAACAAGAAAATATTCTTCCTGTACTCAGTGAGAAGGGATTTTTTTCTTGCAACCTAGAATATCAAGCAAATCAAGGTTATCCAATGAAAGGGTATTGGAATGTGTATGCCTTAGCTATGTTCTTATTTCAAATGCTTCGATCTAAACATATTGACATATTAGCATTTTTTTGTTAAGATTTTAACATATTGATACAATTTCATGGTATCTATTTTGTGATTTTGGATACTCATTTTAAGATATTAGCATATTGCTGCAAATTCACGGCTTCTATGTTGTAATTTTGGATACTTATTTTAAATTTGGAAAATTCTAGTTAAAATATTAAGTGTACTTGTCCTTTAATTATTTATGTGGGAGGGAAAAATCTATGTTTATAATTTCTTTTGTAAGATTGAAATTACACAGAAATTTTGCAACATGTATTGCATTCAAACAAGTTTTTCTTAGTATTCCATTGATTGGAGTTATATATTTTACAACCATTTGTTTAGTAAATAGACATATTTGACACTAGGAAGAAAACCTAGTCATAATTTAGAGTGAGGAAACCTAGTCATAATTTAGAGTTGCTAATTTAAATGTGATTCTCTTCTTCATTTGGACGAAAATGGTCATATAAGTAGTGATGGTTTGTTAAGGACATTTATGTATTTTGCAATTTCTATTTGAAAAAAATATGTTTCAAATAAAACCAAAAAGGTTATTGTTTCCTCATTAAAAAGACAATCACTAGGATCTTGTAGCACATTTATATGTGATTTTTGTGTGTATTAATGGATAATCACAAAGGGATGAAGGTGAAAAAATTCTAAATATTTTTACTCTGTTATGCAATTTTGAATTCATTATTAATTGATGCACTTTCTGGGAAATGGAATTTGCTTATTGACTTACCCAACATTGATTCAAGAGAGTATACATGGTGTTTCGGAGATCTATTTCTTTCTTCTTGGGATGATATTGGAAATGGTAGAATCTCATATTCATTTAAAATAATTTGAGAGTTTATTAAATCAGGCATTCCTGTAGGTGTTGTTTTTTGTTTTTTTCTCAAACGATCATTTATATGTATTGGGGTTTGATGCTTCAATTTTGGAGATTCTATATACTTAATAGATCATACTATGTATGGAGCATGAAGATTAAAATTGTTTTCCCAAATGATAATTTATATGTATTGGGGTTTGATGCTTTAGTTTTGGAGACTCTAAATACTTAATAGATCTTACTAAGTATGGAGCATGAAGAGTAAAATTGCCATATAATTAGGCACTATGCTTTTACTGTGTTGGTTTGGAAGGAGTTCTAAAGTATTATGGGACTAAGGGAGATCTGGTTTGGAAACACAACTGAAAAAGGTTTCCACTAGTGGTACAATAATCCAGCCACAAATGCTTCTAAAGCACTATCCCTCATCACTGCTTGGGGGATCTAGTTATCTTGAAATGCCATCATTTTTTATGACAAACTAGCAATTATGGGGAGTGCTAGTATAAAAAAAGACTTTATGTTATGTACCAAAATATGTCATGTACCAAAAGTTGGCTGCAATTATCAAAATATGGGTAGAGCCAATCCAAAAGTATGGGTTATTTTCCAAATGAATGAGTGATTGAATGTGCATGAAATCTAAAACGAATTGTAAATGTCTTTAGATACGATTAATTTTTGTAATGATTGAACCTATTTAAATTTTGTGAAGTGTTCCCTATGCTCAGTGTAGTGAATGCAATGCGAGTCCATGATGTATTGGTATTAAACCAATTGTGGAGTAGAGCTACATGTTCTCCATATTAAATCAATTCTTAACCTCTATCATTGCAAGAAAGATAAGAGCTTTTATTTTAATCTTGCACCAATTTTGCATAGGTTCATGGTAATTTCTAGTTTTATGTATTGTACCAAGTTGTAACTTAGGAATTTCCCAATAGAAATTATGATTAGAATTGGATAACCATGTTAAATTTTTTTTTGTTTCAAAACTTGGAAATTCAGTTTTAGGTTTATTTTGTAATTGTATCTGGTTCAAAACTTGAAAATTGAGTAAATTCACTTGCTTGGAAATTGAGTATTTAGTTTTTTTTTTCAAACAACTGCAAAAAACTAGAAAGCGTAGTTTTTAACTTAAAAATTTGTTATGAAGGGTAAATTTTTAATTTTAAAACTTCAATATCGAAGGGTTAATTTCTCATAAAAACTTCATTGTTGAAGACCAAAATATTAGACAAATTGTTTTTGGATAGGTAGTATAAGAATCAAAACGTCAAAAAAATTTGTATGATGGGCAGATGAATACAAATTCCAACCCTGCTTACAACGAAAATATGGTGGGGTTTTGCGGGTGAATAAGAAGGACAACAAACTATGGTTCGGGGTACGACAAATGCAGTTTTTCTTTGAAATTTGAAAAAGGCAAACTTCATTTATTTCAAGAATTTTATCATGGCACAATCTATAGTGTGTTTCTCATGGAGCTCTAGGATTATCTCCAATGTTTTTTCGATACCAAGATTTGGACAACATGAGTATGGCGAATCTATTTCGCTTGTGTAATGACTAGCTCTTGATCATTTGTTGTAAACGTGATAATTAATTTCATAAAACCTTTGGCTTCACAAACTTCTCTTTCAAGTTTATAGTCTGTTTTCCATATTATATTTGTTTTCCTTGATTCCTTTTCCCTAAAGTTGTTGAGTAAATTATATTCTATTGATCCAGTTTCCAATTGCATATTGAACAGACTTCTCTTTGAATTTTATAGTCTGTTTTCCATATTAAATTTGTTTTCCCTGATTCCTTTTCCCTAAAGTTGTTGAGTAAATTATATTCTATTGATCCCCAACTTGTTTCCAATTGCATATTGAATGGGTTGGAAAATACCTCCTCCTAATAAACAGGTGAGCTGGTGGTAAAAGTGATGTAAGCAATACAGTAACCGCTAGCCACCCTTTCATTCCACGTTAGTCCACAAAGTAAGACTAGGTTAGTTGGCTAGCTGGTTTAGCCAGGTTCAATCCCTAATTAGTTTTTAGTTTTTACTCTTGGGTAACATTCACATGAGTTGTGGGGGACTGGTATACCAGAGAATTGAACTCTCTTCTCTTGGAAGCAAAGTAATTTTCTGTAATTGTGAGTGATTTACATAATATAAAATCTGAGGGAGACAGATTCAGCCCAGATAGATTGTTTATAGTTAGAAAGAAACTAGTATAGGTGCACTTAAATTCAAAGACAAAGTTGTTTTCTGTCACGTGCACCATCTACCTATGCCCCTTCGTTTAATGTCTTGCACCATTTTTTTTCACTACACACAGAGCGTGAATAGGTTCCTGCCCACCTGGAACAAGCTAGCCATCATCAGACTTGATGCAACCCTGCTAATACCATGCTTGCATTGCAAAACTCTGATACAGAAAATGATGCAGGTAATCTATAGCTGAAACACACCAGAATCTAACTAACTGGCATAGTGGTGTTCTTTCCTATCACTATATGCAGAGATTTGATTAAACAACTCACATCTCTATCAAATTGCTATATTAAGAATAAATTTTAATAGAAAGGTAAAAAAGTTTATTAAACTTTATATTTATATGCAGGGAAGTTGTTTTAGAAACAAAACTGTCAAAAAAATTACACTAAGGTTGCCCATCAAATTTAACCCTAGAGTTACCCAGCACCGGGCTTGGGCGGTGGACGTGGTGACGTTATGGGTGGTGGAAAAGCTGGCTTCGGTGGTGGAATTCTTGGATTAGGGGTAGGGAGAGGTTGGGAGGGGTTCCGTTTGGGGGATTATTTGAGGCACTAGAGGAGGAATTTACAAGCCTTGCGTCGGGTGTTCCTATCCAGTGTCATCTTACAGGAAGTGGTTGACTTGCCTTAAAAGCTGTTCAAGGCGTATGGGAATTTTGGGGGCAATGGTGGTAGTGGATGCACCATGGACTGCAAGCACAAGTGCCGCGCTTACTGCTAGAAAATTGAGTTTCAATTTAACTGCATCGAAGAATCGTCACTACGCTGATGGGATACAATATGAAATTTGTTAATAATGTTTACATTCTTGAGAGTTGAAGCCGCTTGCATGAAATCAAATTAAAGGTAAACTAATCACACCATTTTTACAAGCTTGCAAACCATGAAAATTAGTCAAGTCTATTTTCCACTTTGGAAAACTTATCTACTAGCACATCTGCAAAAGATGCAGATGGAAACGCCGATAGGGATATTAATAAAAATTTGCAAAATAATATAGTGAAGATTGTTTATTTGACGAACTTACTTGACCTTCAATTCAGAAAGAGTTTTTGAAAGTATAAATTCATCTATTGATGTACCTGTTCCTATGCCTATAAACTTCCCACACCATAATAATTAGTGCGCAGAGGGACCTACACCGCCATTCTTAGGCCCTATACATTGAAGCTGGGTGATTGAGCAGTGTTAAAAGGGGATGTGGCGCGATGATGATCTACTGCAAAGCTGGCTAATTAATCTGATGATCCAGACGATGACCCACGCAACAGTGCAGGACCATGACCCATGCAACAGTTCAGGCAATTGATCTGTAATATCGAGCTTAATATCGATCGTGATGTTTTTGCCTTGTTCCGGTTCCATTGCCTCATTCTGGTTCGATTCTGTAATATCGATTCTGTAGACAATGTAATATTGATCGTGATGTTCTGCGATCTGCTCATGATCATGAACTAAGGCCGATGCAATACTCGATGGAATGTTCTGCGCTCTCCTGTCTTCGTTTCGCTCCAACAATAAGAGAGTACAACCAAACCATCCTGAACAAATACCATCGTGATGTTTTGTGATCTACTCGGCCTGCACCATTTCAATTACCACATTAAATGTGCGCGTTCGATCGATTTCTCTTCCCCACCCGCGTGGCAACTCGGTGCAACAGAGTCTCATTAGCAAAAAAAACATAACTTAATTAAATTTAGAGAAAGACTTTTGGTTAACCTGTGACTCTACCCTAAATCCCGATCGTTGGATGATGTGCTCGACGAAATAATATGATGTGATCCTTAATCACAGTCGCCCATCCTTAATCCGTAATTAAAAGGTTATGATCGCCCTCCATATACAATGAATTTGTTCATTGTAGCGCCTATCGGAAAATGAACATGATTAATTACTAAAATTTAAACTAAATTGAAAATTTTCATTTAAAATGGGTTTTGGATGAAATGAAATACATGAAATCAAAGAAGATGGAGAGCAAATGATCACGTGTAACCAATACTGTCGGTTTGTTGTTTAATACTGATCTTAACTACAATTTTTTTTTTCTTCTATAATGTTCTCTACTTGCTCTTATACTAAATTTATAATGTTCTCTACTTGCTCTTATACTAAATTTATAACTAGTTATTTTATTTTAAGAAGAACGTCACGTTAAGTTAGTTTCAAGATTTATAAATGGTGTAGTCTAAATAATTTTCATATGCTTCGATGCAATTTTGACAACGGAATCTAACCAAATATTGGAAGAAAACTTACAAACCTTTAAAAAACATGGTTTTGCTTGCATACAAAATCGTCGATGGTTTAAACTACTTCTTTATAAATAACTATTCTTTATGCAACTTGAAAAGAGAAGAGAGTCGGGTTAATCATATTCATCGGTTTATAAAATATCCATTCATAATTTAACTCACAAGAAAATGTTAAGCTTGGTTTATAAAATATCCATGTAACTTGAAAAAATATGGAAGTGTAAATCTTATGGTTTGTGAGAAGAAAGTCGTGTGAAACTCATTAATATCCCTTCCTTGTGTGAGAAAAGAAATTCATGAGAAGAAAATGTTAAGCTCTGTTTATAAAATATCCAGGCAGGTTAAGAAAAGAAGAAAGTTGTGTAAAACTTATTAGTTTATAAAATATTGAGAAAAGAAAAGCGGTGTGAAACTTTTTTATGAGTATATAGTATATTCGAGAAATTTATGTTAAGTTTTTTAGTGGTTTTATACCAGCACAACCACTTACTTTTTTGTTGGTGAACATGTGGTGAACATCCATATGCCATAAGTTAAATGTCATAAATAAGTTATTTATTACTTGTTCTTGCTTTTTTTTTATAATTGTATATTTATTTTTTATAGTTTTTTTATAATTGTTTATTTACTAATGCCATAAAATCAATCTGTATAGTACACTTGTTTCATCTTCATGCAATCTATTAAAAAAATAGGTGTTAGTCCACCCTAAATTCTAAAATATAAACACCTATTAATACAATATTAGAGTCTTTATAATATTAAATGTGTTAAAATTGAACATAAAAATCTATTTCATAATTATATTTTAGTTTATTTTAAATTTAATATATGTATTTTCTTTAATTTTATTCTATAGCTATCTTATATATATTTAATAGAACACACACAACACTACTTGTTTTCTTTACACACAAGTCTTCTTGAGTGTTAGGTGCCCTATTGAGCACATAGGCCAAAAAAACATGAAGACAAGAAGATAGACTTCCCAAGTGGACTCTTCAAGACTCCCAAAAATGCTTCCCATTCACCAAGGACTTTTGGTCTTCTCACTTGAATAGGCAGTTTAATAATATAATGTTTTCCTAACACCAAGGATTAGACTCTAGCAAATCCCCCTTTAATCCAAAGGGTATATATGAGTCCAAGAAAAAGGAGAGAGCTGAATAATTGGAAGTGGACAGCTACCACCTACTGAACATTTCCACCTTGATAATCCTTTACCAAGAAAGTGAGCTAGAAGTTTGCATCGGCTTCTGCGAAATACAAGTGCTCTCTAAAGGGGTGATTTTTTGCTGACCACCAACTGAAGGGGATAGCAGAAACTGAAATCTTCTACTTTGTGTGTGGTTTAAGGCTAACCACAAACTCTGGAACTTGGCGACAACACTCGCTTAGAGGTTCTCTGAAACTTGGCTCGAAGGCTCAAAGGTTATGTTTGGAATGGTGGTTTTACGCTGACCACAAACCAATTGGAGAGCTGAAAACATGAAGTGAGCAGCTACCACTTGCTTAACATTTCCATCTTGAAAATATTTTTCCAAGGAAGTTAGCTAGAATATTGCACTGGATTCTACTAAATGAAGGTGCTCTCGATATCACTGGTTTAAGGATGACCACCAACTCTAGAGATCAATCGAACATAACTTTTCACAGGCTCGCTTGTTCTGGATCGCTTGTTACTAACGGTCTTCATCCCCCCCCCCCCTATCAGGAACAATGTGAGGAGAGGAGAGTCTCATGGTGTCACAACTAGACACAACACATGAGTACTCTATGGCATGGTTCTCTTCTGTATTCATGATACATGCATCTCTAGCATCTATGAATCTAGTGGCCTCCCAAACTCACCGTGGCTCGGGCTAACTTGATGTGAGTTACTTGAGGAAGATTGTGAGTGTTTATTGTTAGAGTAACAAGACTTAGAAACTTGAAGCCTAACATCATGTTCCCCCCTTTTAGGTACAAAGTAAGAAGCAATACAATATCCTGCCGCAAGTTTCAATCTTGTAGGTTTCTTCAGCTTCACACACCAATATGAAGAATGGTTACGCTTCCCGCAACGTTGAAAAGGATGAAGATCAAAACATTGACCTTTCATATGACTAATTCGGTCACACTATTGGCATCTGGAACTCTGAACATATTTTGACATGATTTCTTTGTTTTCTGGCAGCTGATAGGAATCATCTTCAAACAAGGGGTTATTCTGAATAAGCACTAGTTCAGAATGTTGATTCTTGTGTTGTGCATCTTCCTCTTTTGCTTTCAAATTTTGCAGTTGATTGATGACAGTTTGGAGTGTGTCTTTACTAATTTTGATTGAGTCGTCTACAACTGTATGTACTAGAGTATTCAACAAGTCTAGTGTTTATTTTGTATTAGACATGGTGAGGACAGTTTGAGGCCTCCTTGTGTAGGTAGGGCCAAGTAAAATGACTCAATCAGATTGAGGGATTCTTGCAAGTCTACCCTTTTCAAGCAATATTTCAGCATATTCAAACTTAAAAAGTGAGGGGTATAGGTCTCAGATGAAAATGCACCCACATCCAATTTACAATTCAACTTAGCTTCAGTTTTGGTACTGTACAAAAACACATATGCAAGCACCAAAAACAAACACTAGATTTTACAAATAAAACATGATTGCAAGTTACACTAATGATTTTTTAATTGAGGAATATGCTATACATGAATGATGTGGATCTAGTTTTGCAACTTTTCTTCCTTTGGAGCAGCTATAGCAACAACTGCAAACTTGCTTGTCTCCAAACCAATTTCAGATATTTTTCGATTGTAATTTATCTCTCACAATGCTTGTCACTGTAGGATAACTGATGGATAGAAAAAGAGCCGTCAATCTTGCACAATGCATTTCAAGAAATTATGTGCACTATGTACATCTGCATACACATTCTACAACACAAATTTAATTCCACAACCGTATGCAAATTCAATTTTGCAACATTATCAGTTCTGCAGCGGTTATTAAAAACATTTACGCAGTGCTGTTAAAAACAATTATGTAACGCTATTAAAATAGTTTTGCAACGCTTAAAACAATTATGCGGTAGGAAATGATTTTGCAGTAGTACAAACTTTAACATTTTTTTGCAACAAATACAATTTTGCAGCACACAATACACTTTACTCACACATTGAATTTGCAGCACAACCCAGGTTTCGATGAGGTCACAATCTCAAACTAGGTCACAACAAACTTCACGTAGCAGCAACAATTTTCATAGCCTCAACTCCAATTATCACAAAAATGAAATCAAACCTCTTCAACGCAATATTCAAGCAATATTTTGCAAGAAAGACAGTCCAAATCTTCTCTAGAAGCTGAGATTATAGAATCATGGGCAGCCAACTCTCATATGCCCAGAACATTGTCAACCAATAGCCACTCACAATGTGGTTTCTTTCGACAAAAAACAATATCTACAATAATTTCCAGCCTTCTTATTTTGGAGTAGTGTTGCAATAGGCTATAGTGCTGTTGTGGAGGCAATATGCAACACTAGAAATCTCCTTGCAAATAAATTCCATTCTCCGTAATAATAATTTTTGCAGTGGGCCTATCAATATAATCTTTGCAAAACAATTGTTGGCATGTGAATGTTGACATAAACCCACAAAAATTCAACTCTGTAAAGATCTCTATGATAGTGTAATTTTAAATGACTGAAACTGTAGCTTCTAAAACTTGACAGAAATATATATGCAGAAAAGTGAGGAGATTCAAGCAACACTTGTGTACTTATATAGATGCATACATGAGATTCGGTCTACATGTATGATAAATATTGTGAACAATAACATTATTAGCATAATTTCTGAGTAAAATAATACTTGAAAATAACAAAACTTCCACCTTGTCCACCAAATATGTTTGTCCAAATCATATGCTTCCAAATATTGGAGTTGTTGACTAAGCTCCAAAAGCTGAGCTCTTAACTGAATGGGGATGGAGTGCTTCCAAGTATTGTGTTGCTCTTAAATGCTGGAGTATACGCTACATCAAAGTATGGAGTACCCAAAGCTCCAAGGGCAGGTGCACTTGCAAGTGTCGAATCATTGAAGAGATTTTGATGAAATGTGTCCTTGTATTCTCTTTTTCAAAAGAAGCAGTCTTCGCACAGCTCCACGTGTAGAAATAAATATTCACATGTAGCAACACATCAATGCACAACTCCACATCAACTCACAATTCCACATGTAATTTCCAGTCGAATCATTTGTTGTCACAGTCCATGCACATTAGGGTTTCTACCATAGTTGTCGTCCATGCAACAAGAGAAGTAGCCCATGTATAGGTCATAGGCCTTCATTGTGATGGAAACATAGCTAATGGACAAAGGAAATCCAAGTAGTGTGCATGCAAAGAGTTAGGCACCATACGCACTAGGGTTCACTAATCTTCAACACAATTCCATATTGATCAAAGACTTCAATTGTAATGATTCTCCACGGAGCAGCAGGCTTGTATCCACGCAATTTCAATGAAGCACCAATAGATCGTTCAACGATGGTATAAACAAGAGCGCTCAAAAGATTTGGGTTTCCACCACTCCAAAACAACACGAAAGGGCACTGGCTTGGTCACACGCTCCAGATAGAAGCCTCACGCACAAGATAATCAGAGAAAACTTCACTCAGAGAGGTGTGATATACACAACAGTCAATACCAACGCAAAGATTTGAGAGACACGCAACTCCAATATTCAACAGGCTCTCTCACCCCACCATTTTTTAAATGTGGCTCCAAATTATTTTTTAACACTAAGGGGAGCAGCCACACCACAAGTCTCCACGAAGGAAACACCAATAACACAGCTTGTGGTCAAATTTTAGGGTTTATGCAACTCCGGATGTGAGAGACTAGGTCATGGAAGAGGGTCTCCACGTGATCTCCAACATTACCCAATCACCACACTCAATGAGTCACCAACCAACACACCTCCACGTAGTATGGCAGTATACCATTGCAATTTCACTATAAAGAAGTTGGTATGTAACAAATATTCCTTTTTTATTCTGTAGATCTTTGTAGTAGTCATCATACAAAACATTGGGAGTTGTGGGATCTATGTTTACTAAGTTAGATCCCCAATTCCATCCATATGTGCACTTCAATTTCAATTCCATCCATGCTTGGATCAGGCTTGTAAGTGGCATTGAAGTTGTAAAGCCTATCTTGTATCACCCTACAAAGGCTTCTCTCGAATGTGTGGCACCTGAGAACACCCAAAAAAACCAAACATGTGCACAAATTCTCGTATTTTACAAGTGATTCTGCTAGCAACAATTCATTTCCGCATATACTAGGAGAAGATAAAATACCAAAGGTACAAACTTCCATATTTTTGGCAGTTTGAAAATCCTTAGATCAATCTAAGTACCATGTATGTATTTCAATGACTAACTACATCTTATTTTTCACTAGTTTCCAATTTGTCAGATAATTTCAGAATATAGGTTTCTTTCACATATTTACATCGATAGACATTATTATATCCACTTTCTCCCCCAGAAGGAGATCTCAAGAATCCCCAAATAGCAGAGATTCATGGTCATCGACAAACTAAAGCTTAACTAATGTTGTTTAAGTTTGTAACGAATGGAACAAATGGTCGATCACTTCCATGGTGGCGATCCCATCCCGATATTTAAGTAGAGTAATTGTCATGTCCCCAAATTTTGCATTGGATCACAATGGCCTAAGCCACTTGTCCATGTTCATGATAGTTTGTCAAATTGGTGCTAAGGGTCAAATAATTTCCAAGCATGATGTCCAAGTTAGTAATAATGCAGAATTAGAGCCAAATGGACAAGGTGGGTCACATGAAGAGAAAATCCCCAATTCAAAGTTTGTAATGCCCCCATCCAAATAAATTAGAATAGAGGAAAACAAATCCACTAACCTACTAGTTCCCGAGGTTGGGGTGGAAGCATAAAAAATTGGAATAAGGGAGCTACAAGACCCAAAATGACCTTAGACTCATAAATTCACATTAAATGGGCCAAATAAAAAATAATAAAGAGGAAAATGAAGTGGCATTGGATCATGAGGGCACATAAGAGGTTGTGGGACCCACACGTGGCAAGATTCCCCACTACATTTGGCATCATTCTCACACAAATTCGAGTTCAAGGTGAAGGGTAACGTACTTGGGATAGATGAAGAGGCAATATTCATGGAAAGAATAATGGAGGCTTGAATTGGAGTGGAAGAGTAACTCCCTATGAAGAGGAAGAAGCATAATATACAAATTGTGACACTTGTGACAATATTCCATGGCATCTATGACAACAATGATGAAGGAATCTATGAAAAATATGACAAATTCAGACTTGATGGAAGACCTATGACAAGTATGACATATCAGGGATAAAAATAGCCACCACGAGGGCGCATAGAGGGACTTATGGTCAGCCAAGCTGATTCCCAATTCAAATTGAGGAAAAAGGAGTGCAAGAATGTGGAGAACAAGTGTCTCAAGAAGGAATCAAGCACTAAATCGAGTTTGGTGAGTGCCTTGGAGGGAAATTCGACCTCATGAGTCCACCTGAAGTTAATAAAAATGGAGGATGACAAAGAAGAGAAACTTTTGGATCATTTCTGTTTTGCACTCTTGGATAGCTTAGCTTGTCCATTGCACGATGGGTCTTTACCTTCCCTGTTATTGAACAAATTTCGAAGGTGAAAGATCCCAGTCCAAGTTGGTTGGAGGAGAGGCCATTCATACCTATTATTAGAGCTTAATGAAGGTGTTTTGTTTTAATTTTGATTCCCTCTACAGATCGAGTTCATCTCTTATGTCTTTCTCCACTATCTCCTCTCACATTCTCTTCTCAATGTCCATGTTCTAATGTTGATGGCGCACTCATACTTGTATGAAACTTGTGGAGGATGATTTTGTGACTTCATTGTTGTGAGATATGATGTATGAAGTTGTGTTGAGCTACACATTTTATCCATATCTCAAAATCCTATGTCTTTCATGTAAACATTCCAAGCAAACAACTAATTCGAGCTAGTTTCCCCTCTACTTTCATATGGACTTTTTGGAGTAGTTTTATATTTGTTTTGTATCAAAATTCAACTGATTTTTTGAATCTATTCGAGCAGCCTATTATGTACTGTACATGAACAATTCAATCTATGCACTTCCCTCGGGAATTTGATTAGAGTTTATGCGAGAAATTCCATGTTCATTGTTTACAATTTTCCAAGCAATGTCTATATATTACCACTCTATGTTTGAAGGGCGAAATAACCAGTTTTTGATATTGATGAGTGATGCATTTTGATTTTAAATTAGGTCCTTAATCCATTCCAAGTCTCTTTTCAGAAAATAGGGAAGTTAGTACAGTGTTTGGGAAGCCAAAAAGGTCAAAGACTAGTGTGGGTTTTAACATCGAATCCCCTAGTATTTTTCCCTTTCGTACCTTCTTGATAAATTCGAGCCATGAATGTATTCAATAAGTGTCGGAGTGTCTAATAGATTCATTTTGATGTTGTAAGACCCCTAAATCCATTCCATACAAAATTTGAAATCATTGGGGATCATTTGGGACAATCTGGGTTTCACTAGTCCAAGGTTCGAATTTGGCCAAAATTGAGTAAATTCACATGGTAGGGATATTACAGTCGTATCAGAGCATGGTCCTTGCAAATTTTCATTGGATCATCCATTGAAGAAGAAAATGGTATCCATGTATTATTCAGATTCAGTGTATGAGTTGTATGGGAATGATGAGCAGCATGATGATGACTATGATGAGTAATATGAAGAGTGATGCAGACAGTATGAGGAGCCCTCTTGTAGTACCTCTACCTAGTTCACATTCAGAGATGATGATGGTTACTATTGTGATCACTTGTATAATGAATATGAATATTGGGAGATGAAACCACCAAGGAAATATCCTTTGAAGGAAATAGCAAGGTGGAGGGAAACTTGCAAAACCCTGCTCCAACAATATCAAGCCTATAGTGTTATTATGAAGTCATCCTCAAAAGTTTCTTTCGAATTTTTTGTGGAAGCCTTGTTTGGATATAGGCCCAAGAATGAAGATGTGGATTTAGTGAAGAAAGTTCTATGCCCTTCTTGAAAAAAACCTTGGAGAACAAATCATATATGTTTGAGTGAAAAGAATAGCAAAATATCCTTAGCTTCATTAGATGCATGTGTTTCCTATTTGAAGAGAATTTTTGGATCTTAAAAATCAATCTCCAAAGATATTGATCCTAAGGAAACTAAGGGGAAATATGCATTATCTTGCTTGAGGGAGCACAAACAAAGTACCGATCAGAGCAGAGGATAAGAAAGGAGGACAAGGATAAGGATCTCAAATCCACCCTCAATCATTAAAGTGGACCATCCAGAGACACCTACTAATGTATTTCCATCCCTCTATATTGGTGACATAGAGATTGGCCTTGATGAGGTTGCTACAAGTCCCAAATACATTTAGCATGAAGAGGAAGAGCTTGTAGCATCAAAATATGAACCAAGATCAACTTCCCAGTCACCACTTGAGCTTCCATGTGAATTTGATCCAAAGAAAGAAGAAGAGGAGGAGCTTCTCTCTCATGAACCATCTTTCATTGAAGGGTCTTTGAAGATGAGTGAAAGGAATATATATGATACCCTTGGCATACTCCATGCCACTCAAGCATTGGTGTCAAAATTTTGTTGGATAGTTTCTTCATTGGAGGATCCATCCTTCCTTGAAGACATGGAGAAAATTCAAAGAGCAACATGCAACATTGAAGGTAATTTCATGTCTTTGTTTTTTTATAGAAACAATTTGGTTGAACTTAATGAATGCCTACATGAGGCATACTTGAATAATAATGATGATATTCATAAGCTCAAAATTCAAAATGAGCAACTTCTTTATAGGTTGCAAGATACTTGTTCTTCCTCCTATGTTTCATATTTTCATATGCTATATTGCTTGGAGGATTCTCATGACATGATGGATCATGAGAAACATGGAAACTTGCATATGTTTAATGTGTTTGAATATGATCTTGATGAGAGCCAAGCACTTTTTGTAGTGGAAGAGGAACTTGAGTTGCCTCTTGATAATGGTTACACACTTTTTAAAGAAGTGCATGATTCCACTACCTTGGAACCAACCTATGAGGAAAGTTTCACAATTTTGAGGAAGGTTCATGATCCTACCCTTATGGAACCTTCACATGATGAAACTTCTGCACTTTCTGATCATTTGAGTGAGTTGGTTCATTCTCCTACATCCTACACTTCCATATTTTGCAACATTCATCTTAATGAAGTATGGGTGAAAGGTTTCTTATTGGTGGTGCCACATGAGGAGTATGAAACTCCTATCTCTCATTTTGATGATGAAATGACTAGAGCACCTTTTTTTTTACATTTGCAGAAAAATCATTTGTTACCTTATGATGATACACATCTACATGGATGCACCTATGATGTTCACTTTAGTCACTTGAAGACTCATGATTTTCCTTGCTCCTTGCTTAGTTCATTTGATGTTGGAGGAATTTCATCCAATACTTGGGTGAAGAGATATATGATTGGAGCACATTATTATTGGTAGCAACATCCTTTGTTATTTCTTGATGATACACATATTCATGGATGCATATATGGTACTCCTTTGAGCCCCTTGAGCTCATTGTTTTCTTTGCTCTTTACTTGGTTCAGATTTTGGTGGAGGTGCTTCATTCACTTCTTGGATGAAAGAACACATGGTTGATTATTTTGATGCATCTTACATTCTTTTGGAGCAGCATTATAGGACATGGGATCCTCACCTATATCATTGGATTAGATTTGATATAATACTTGATGCTTGTGTGTATGGGGCACATGATGATCTACTTGCTTAGATGGACAAGCACTTTCATGATTCTTTGATGAGGCACCTTCTTGATGTACATTTGTATGATTTTGTTATGTACTTTGATGATCTACCTTTTGTACCTATGATGTTTGGGAGGATGCTCATTAGAGAGTGGGATCCTGGCATCTTCCACCTTGATGTAAAACTTGTGTTATTTTGCTCATTGATGAAATGCGCCAGTTATGGTATCCTAGCATTCCACACTTGGTTCAAATAATTTGGAGGATATTGTACGCCTCCTACTATGATGTATTGTGTTGGGATACCTTGTGCACGATAGGAATGCACAAGCATTGGGACCTTAGCATCCAATACTTTCTATATTGGTTCTTGATGACATTGTGGACTAGGAGAGTGCGCAAGCAGTGGGACCTAGGCATTGTTGATCATTGGGAGTACATTTTGGTTGGTTGGCTTGAGGAAGCAAGCCTCTTCTTTTCTCCATGGAAAAAATATTTTTGGATGGACTATGTTTTTCTTGTAGGGTGTTATGATGACTTCCATGTGACTCTTATGCATTGCATAGGAGAATATATATTGCACCTTGTATTCTTGAGGATCAATTGGGATCCAGGGATCATCATTGGATTCAACCATTTATGTTTTGGAGTTCATGAATTAGCTTGCAGAAGTTGGTGGAAAAGTACACAAATGTTCCATCATACATATATTCACTTGCATGAGGTGAGAATCCATTGGTTGGGTTCAAAATTTTGTGGAGTTGGTTCATATTGCTAGAGGACAAGCAATATTGGGAGGGGTGGATTTTTCATGTCCCCAAATTTTGCATTGGATCACAATGGTCTAAGCCACTTGGCCATGTTCATAATAGTTTGTCAAATTGGTGCTAAGGGTCAAATAATTGCTAAGCATGATGTCCAAGTTAGTAATAATGCAAATTTAGAGCCAAATGGACGAGGTGGGTCACATGAAGAGAAAATCCCCAATTCAAAGGACAAGCAATATTGGGAGGGGAGGATTTTTCAAGTCCCCAAATTTTGCATTGGATCACAATGGTCTAAGCCACTTGGCCATGTTCATAATAGTTTGTCAAATTGGTGCTAAGGGTCAAATAATTTCCAAGCATGATGTCCAAGTTAGTAATAATGCAAATCTAGAGCCAAATGGACAAGGTGGGTCACATGAAGAGAAAATCCCCAATTCAAAGTTTTTAATGTCCCCATCCAAATAAATTAGCATAGAGGAAAACCAATTCACTAACCCACTAGTTCCCTAGGTTGGGGTGGAAGCATAAAAAATTGGAATAATGGAGCTACAAGACCCAAAATGACCTTAGAATTACAAATTCACATTAAATGGGTGAAACAAAGAATAAAAAAGAGGAAAATTAAGTGGCATTGGATCATGAGGGAACATAAGAGTTTGTGGGACCCCCATGTGCAAGATTCCCCACTACACTTGGCATCATTCTCACACAAATTTGAGTTCAAGGTGAAGGGTAACTTACTTGGGCTAGATGAAGAGGCAATATTCATGGAAAGAATCATGGAGGATCGAATTGGAGTGGAATATTAACTCCCTATGAAGAGGAAGAATCATAATATACATATGTGACAAGATTCCATGGAATCTATGAAAACAATGATGATGGAATCCATGACAAATATGACAAATTCAAACCTGATGGAAGACCTATGACAAATTTGACATATCAGGGCTAAAAATAGCCACCAAGAGGGTTCATATAGGTAGTTATGGTCAACCAATAATCCCAATTCGAATTGGGGAAAAATGAGTGCAAGAATTTGGAGGACAAGTGTCTCATGAAGGAATCAAGCACTAAATCGAGTTGCGTGAGTATCTTTTTAATATCCCTGATCTGATCTCAGAGGATATCAACTCAAATTCAACTTTAAAATCATAAAATTGTATGACAGAAACTAGTTCATAAAACTAGACAAAAAGAAACTAGTATTGGACACAGATAAACCTCGGAAGAGCTTGATGGTTGGACTTTGTCGAATCTGCAAAATATGAAAGTGAGTGTGTAGCAGAAAGGAAAACAGAATCAAGGCTAGATTCATAGTTCTATGCACAATGTATTGGGGCCATTTATGTTTCGACAACAACTATTTATTAATGAACTTAGGTTCAAATATGGATTGTACTTTATTGTTATTTTGGTTTTATGCACTCTTGCTATATACATTAGAAACTTTGCATATTTGTGTATGTTGGTTTGAATTTTGATGAATGCACAGACACATATATATATTTCAAATTTTGAATGCTTTATGTATAATTCGGTCGACCAGTTTTGTGGTCCAGTTTTTTGTCTAGTTCAACGTTGAATTCAACGAACACCGTCTCTGCTCACTGTAGCAGATTCCTCGTATGTCGATTCACTAGATCATCGCCACATTTTTTTCCCTGTTCCTTCGATTTAGATTTATCTCGATCCGAGATTTCGAGTTTTTGTTTATCTGTATCCAAGTTTCCGGTCACTTCGTCACTTTCCCATTTCAGTACCACTTATACCTGGTCGACAAGAATCCTATGGTGGGAGACGAACCCAACCACCCCTCTACCTGTGATTTCTTCGTCCTCGATGCCACAGGGAACATGTACTCGATATTGAACCCTCGATGCTGCCCTGCTCATCATCAATTGGTTCCTCCTCATCATGATGGGATGGATCCCATAGCACAGGCACACCCAATTTTCAGATAGGTTTTGAGGTATGGACACTCAGATCAAAGACTCGCTTAAATGCAAAATTGTCATATGTTTCTTCATAATGAGTATTATTGAATATAAATAGCTCATGGGGTCCTTAATTTGATTGGTTATTTGTGTGAAATTTAGATCCTCAGAATTACAATTTGGGCATTTATTGGGTCTCCGTTGTTGTTTCAAATGAGAAATATATGGGGTTTGCATAGGGTTTGACATCATATTCTTGTTTTTGATATCTTCCCTGTTAGTATTGCCCATCTCAGTAATTCATCACCCCGTTGTTTTCGGTAACAGTTTTGGCATTCTCCAAACCATAGTTTTGAAAGTCGTTAGTTCTTGTCATTAAAATTTTGTGGTACATTTGATAACAAGGGGTAATGGGCATAAGCTAATTTGGTCCTAACTTAAAGTTTCAATAGGAATTATTTGTCCCTCAATTCCACAATGGAATTTATACCACTCATAGTTAAAATAAATGAAAGAGGATCTCAAGAGGAGAGCATTTCTCATTCTGTGTTAAAGAGTCCGGTGATTGGTGTGTGAAATTGGCTTATAAGGGAAAACTTTGCATCACAAATTCGACCATAGTTTCTTTTTCTTGATATGTAATTTATAATAATATTTATCTATCACTAGACATGGTTACAATTGTATCCCGTAAGCAATGGGGCACCACTAGCTGTAGCCTGCAATTACAACATTGTCCATTAGGTACCTAGGTGCAATTATAACCATATTCAGTAGATGTGGCAAGGGTGTTCCACAAGAGTGTTGATGTTGTAGCTTGCTTCGCTAGTGAGATAAAACTAGACATCCGAGACTAACAAAGGCTGGCTATTTCTCATAATTTACACATTTGGGAGTGTATCTAAGTACTTTTGACGATACTTGTATACATTTGTCACCACCACTAAACATTTTGGTAGTGTGTGCCTTTTGGAGTGTAGAGTGCAAGAGTCTGTGCAGAAGCAAAAGCTGTAGGTGTGAAGTGAAGGACAATGTCCATAGTCAGCAAAGTATGTTGAGAAGAAGTCCAAGCATGCCTACAAAAAACTCTCCATCTAAGCTGGAGAAATTTGTTGAAATAGTGTTTTTCCTAAAATTTAAGACAAAATTGAAGTTTTCATAATCAAACATGCCTATATAGAGATTTGCAGAGTTAGCATCAACATATCCGGTTGGCATTTCTATGGATGGTTCTATTAATACAATGGGGAGAAAAATTATTGAGAAATCTAAAGTTTGAATCTGAAAATATGTGTGACTTTATCTATTTGGGTATATGCTCATCCTAATAATGGCAATGCTTCATGTTGACTATAAAATATGAATTGAGAACGAGTGTGTGGGAATAAAACAACTTTTTAAAATAATTCTAGTATCCTATGAACACTTTGCATCTTACCAATGTATGAGATGGAGCATGGCTCACATCAGCTAATATATTCAAAGGATGTATTGCCTACTTATGCCAAAAGGTCATTCTAGTGGCCAAATTTTTTGAAATTTTGGAATGTTGCTGGAAATTCTAGAATGAGAAATTGAGAGGGATCGTGCACATATTGACAAAAGAAACGAGAATCAACTAAGAGAGAGTGTACTTGACTGACCTATACTCGTTTTCTCATGACTGGATTGATGATACATTGGGAGGTCATATAGAGGAACTTATCAAGTTTTTGATATCGACGTCAAAAAAAATTTATTTCCCAAGTACAAAAATCATATAAGAATTTTTTGTGGATGATACCTTAGTAGTGGTTCCAAGTGATACAAAATTTAAACCAAAGATAATATATGACAAGCCCAAGGGACAAAAGTGAAGGGGAAGCATCCATTGTCCAATTGGAAGAAGGGTGCATCTTTGAGAAAGTAGATAAAGTGGTATCGAGTTGACAACATTGAGGATCACATTGGAGAAATCAAGGATAGTGCATTGCATTAATATATTGATGTTCTATAAGCAATGCATGGATATCCTGTTACCTCCGAAAACTTGCACTTCTTGTGGTAAAGCCCTATATCACAAGTGCAACCTAGAGGAACTCAAGAGGGATTCCAATGCCACCTTTATCACTTTAGGCCATCTCTCCTCCCACACAAGGAGGTATCCATAAGCTAGAATTACCAAATCTTAATCAATGTCGGCTCAGGCAGAATGGATAAGTAGCTTTAGCAAAACAGATTTTGCAGTATATGAAATAAAGTGATGGATGGACCAAGACTAGTGTCAATATGTTGGGCAAGTGGAGTCCAAGGATAAAAATATGAGGTATGTTTTCTTATGTGATTATGAAAGCATGTAGATCGAATGAAGAACCTACCACAATCCTATCTTGTTGTCCACTAAAATATAAATTACATTTGTAGGAATCTGAATTAAGAAAAACCTCAAAATGGATTCTACTAATGGAAAATATAAATCGTAGCTAATCTGAATTAAGAAATGAGATACATAAATACATTTTCCAGCAATATATGCAAAGAATTTAAGGGAAAATTAGTCACAGTTGAATTTCTTCTAACAAGGAACAATGTTACCAAGATTATAGCCCTTCATAACACATTTGATGCAAAATATTTCAGCCTTAGTATTCAGCAAATTAAGTCTAAATACATTATACCTCACAAAATAAATCTTTAGCTTGCATTGCCTTCAATATCTTCAACTAAGCTTTTTGAGGAATATCCGGGCCCAAATCCAACCACCCATACAAATGGAGAGAGCTACTCTTTTCACGGAGAGTTGTGAGGTGCTCTACAACCCAATATGGGGGAGATGTCGCATAACTTAAAGTCATCAAAAATAAAAAGTAATTAAAAAACTTCATGTTGGCTCATAAAATAAAATAAATTAAAACCAAATAAAAAGTAATTAAAAAAATCATATGGACGCATAAAATAAAATAAAAAGTAAACCATTATAGATCCATTTTAAACATGGATCTATCAAGCATGGAGAGGGATAAAAAAATTTGAGGTGTAAACTTTTTGCTCGGTGTGTAAAAAAGTAGAGACAAAAAAAATTTACACCTCAAGAAATTGGATCCCTCTCACTGCTTAATAAATCCAGTTTTAAAATGGATATATGTTGGTTAAATATAGTTGAGATTCATCTCCTTACAATAAGCACAAGAATTATGTATCATAGTGTCCAAACAAGAAGAAGGGAAAAGGAAAGCAACAACAGAAGCAGGTAGCAACCTATGCAGAAAATAAAATGAATGAGTTTGCCATAAATTTCGAGAAGGATTTCTTGATGTTATCTTGCCTTTCTACAAGCACAATTCCAAGGAATGCTTGGTATGTTGATAGTGGGGAATCTCGGCATAAGGCATCAGCCCAACAATGTTTTACAAGTCTAACATAGCTCATTTCAGGCGCTTAGGTAGAGCGTGGTGATAATTTTCCATGATTCTTTAAAAAAGTAATGTCTGCAATGGTGTAATGGTATGTGTAGAATCTCTACACAACTAAATATGTAGAATATCTACATACGTATGTCCCTCTAAATATTAATTCGTTTTATAAATATCAATAAATTTCTTTTGGGGAACTGAGTTATCCTAATATGTCAACAATTTGGTATCAGGCATTTAATTATATTAAAGATTGTAGAAATTTGAACCATTTTTTAAATGGGAGTAGTTCTAAAGGACTGAAACCTATTTTCAAGTCCAAGGTTGCATCTGCAAAAATAATAGAAAGACGATTTGTTGTGGAGGTTGCAGCAGCTTCAATTTATTCAACGGCCAATTTTGTCACAATAGAGAATGTTTCATGTTTCTAGAGATTTTGTTTTGCTTCCATGATTATTTTATTATCAGCGTTGCAAAGTATTCACCCCTTTTGTATAACAGGGATAGATGGAAGTTTAGTCCATAAAAAAAATTGAGGTATTTTTTGAGGGTTTATTATGTTTAGTATCCCAACATTTATTTATCCACGAGTTCATCTGACAATGATCACCTGTTGTTTCTCAAGCATGATATACAAGTGACTGCTGAATTTTAGTTGGTGTAGTTATTGGCATCATAATATTCATGTCTTTAGATGAATGTCTGATAATATGCATCCTTGTTTGGAAACAAAAATTCTCTGGAATAACAAGGTGTGTCCTGCACCACCTTATATACTTATAAATCTAAGGCTTTCATTAATTCTTGTTTTGATGATGTTAGGGACTGAGATTATTATATGTGTTTTAAAGTTGTAAGTTTATTTTAAATTTAGATGGATTTTTTCTCATCCTTGGTTTATTTTTGTTACAAAACAAGGATCAGAAAATGAAGGGCAACACCATCCTTTTGAGTGGAAGTTTCTTTATTCTATGTAGAATATAACTTGTTTATTGAAAGAGAATAATGATTGATGCCAATTAGATCATGTTAAATTATTGCACCTGAGAGTAGTGAGGTGTTCTACAGTCCAGTATAGCAGAGATGTCATGCAATGTGGGTAACGATGATGTGGCAACAACAAAAAATTAAATAAATCTATTTGACAACATATTTTTACTAAATTTTACATTTTACATAACGATATAAAAAACTAAAACTAGCATAGATCCATCTTAAACCCTGATCTATCAAGCAGGGAGAAAGATTATTATTATTTTTTAATATCTCAATATTTTTACATATTAGGAAAATAAATTACACCAAGAAATTTGATACCTCTCGGTGTTTGATAAATCCGGATTTAAGATTGATATATGTTAGTTTAAAAAATGGATTCCATCCTCTTGAATACTTCTCATGCTTTTATTTCAATTACATAATTGACCAGAAATAGCTTTTCATATATCAATATAGATTTAATTTATTTTTGTTTATATCTCATTCGGGTGACCTTTGTGCCTTGTGCCTGCTCTCAAACGGTGCGGGCCCATAGGCTCATGTTATTCTGGCACCTGGTCTTTTTAAATGTATTTGGATGTAATGATTGGGCTAGATTTGTCTTTGCATATGCAGAGTTGAAAATTGATCATTATTAGTTTTTGGAGGCCAAAATACAAGTAATTAGGCCGAAGGCATATATATTAAGGGGTCGGCTCCCCTCAGGTCATCGTCGTTAATTAGGCCGAAGGCATATATTAAAGGGTCGGCTTGCCTCAGGCTATCGTCGTCTGTCGACGGCGTATGAGGAGCCGCCACCTGTTGAAGAATTTCATGCCAGTTTTCATATAAAATGTTGCCACCTGTTCGTCGTGTGAAGTCGGAATGAGCTACCACGCCAATGCCTTGTCAATCGATCATACTGACCATCACTCAAACAGAGATTTCTCCTTACCATCAGAGATTTCCTTCGAACCTTGCTGCAGTGGTTGCTCCAGCATTTCCTAGCAGGCACGGCCTCCAGAGCAGAAGTCGGCTCCACATCCTTTTGTCAAACAATATGACTACTGCAATGAAGCAGACAGTCCTCCTGCATAACCACTGTGATTCCAACTCTATATCCGCTATGGCGACTGTTCTCCAAGGTGGTAGGGTGGCTCTTCTCTGAATTCCTCTATGATTTGATACGGCGGTAAAAGCAGCCTCTCCGGGATTACTGTTGTTGTGGTTGTTGATCAGTAATAATAATAACGATGTTGCTTCCATTTTGGTCTTCATTTGCACTGGGAAAAACACAGGGAAGAGCTTTCAAGAGAAGAAAATGAAGATGATCACCCCACTATCTATTCTCATTACCCTTCATAGGAGTGCTGCTGCAAGAAAACTCCAGTTCGCAATGAAAAATTGAACATCACACACTTCAATGCTCTCACCCGGTTTGATTTTTTGTATCTTAAATGCTTTGTCGCTGTTTAAGTTAATCGCAGGCGTTCTTTAATGATCTAACTATTGCCTACAAGAATGAAGCATTAATTAAGTCTGTTATCTCCTCTGTCATCTTGAGAATCTTGCTCGGCATGTATGTGCTTCGCGTTGCAGGTATGGGGAAGAGCAATAATATTGGGTTTAGATGAAATGGACAAGAAGTTGATTTCAATCCCTTGGACATTCTTGAAGGCCGGAAGTTGAGTTTCAATCCCTTGGAGATTCTTGAAGGCCTTTGGAGGTTTCAAGATATCTGATATACCCAGGCTGGTAGATAAATACATGAACAACGTAACTTCTCATTCTTTCTCTTATCCCCTGCCATCTCTTCACATGCATTTAAACATGAATTGAGAAATCGAAGTGTACTTAATGATTGCAGGAAATCGATCTAGAGAAGTTTATAACGAAGAGAATGGCGTTCTCAGATGTTAATGCAGCGCTAGAGATGCTTATAGCTAGGAAGTGCTTACGATGTGTTCCGGAAATGGAGGAAGATTGCTCAAACTAAACTGTAAAATGTGTGAAGCTGTGAAAAGCGAACGTTCACGTGCCATTGATATTTGCAAAATAAGAGTAGTCTGTTTTTAATTAATTTCCGTGTCTTTAGAAAGAAAACGCCGTTGTCGTGATCTCAAATCTTCGTGGGAAGAAATTACACCAAATATGTACCTTTCAAATTCACAATCAGAATACATCGTCCACGTTCCCTCCGTCATCGTATGCGTTAACAGGACTCGAGACACAACTCAAAAACGAATTCCATATTAGAAAAGTAACCAATCACGTTAGGTTTCAATAATATTTGTCAAATGTCTTGACGTTGACCGTAAACAGAGATAAGAAATGTATTAGCTATATCAATATTTAAGGTCTTCCTTTATAAATCAAATTAGTACTAAGGGTTCTCATCGTTATCTTTTGCAATCGTTAACGATGACTGCCCTCTGCAGATAATGGATTCTCAAGCCACCATTGCTTGATATAGCTGTTATTAGCTATATAAATATTCAAGGTCTCCACTGAAGCCACCGTTTTGGTTTTCAATATCTTGATGACTACCCTCTGCAGATAATGGATTCTCATCATTATCTTTTGCAATCGTTTCGCTGTAAATCCTTTTCTCATCATCACAATCACTAATCTCGCTGCACTGTAAAACGACCTTCTCCAAATATGTTGATCCTTAATATTCAACACCTCGACTTATTCTGATCCGTTGGCACAAAATTTTGAGAGGCGTTTTACTTCTTCCCTCAAGATCCACAGCAATGGTGGATTCAGAGGAGATCGAGAGCACCGAAGAAATATATAAGCAGTTGGGAAACTGAATTCCTGTGCAGTAAGGCAGGCTAGAAGGATGGATTTGGTCTTGCCATCTAGCTATTCAATCCATGAACATCTCTTTCGAACAGCAAAACAAAGAACTCTCCTCCGCCTCCGAGCTCCATAGAAACCATTACTTGGAAAAGGAACAGCTTAGCTCCAAAATTGAGAATGAAACCCTTAAATTGCGGGAAGAGCTGCAGCAAAGGATTAAAGAAATTGACTAAGCCAAAGCCTCGCGGGAAAAGTTTCTCCAACAAGTAAGCAAAATGTAGGAGGAGCTCAAGCTCGAAAGCATGAAACAATGCCTTCAAGCTTCGGAGCTTGAGCGTGAAATAAACGCAAAGTACGATGCGATTTATCAGTTTAAGAACTTGAAGAAAATGTACAGAGGTCTTAGGGCTCAATATGATGTTATTCTTAGCTTGAATGGTATCAGCACGGACAAGACTTCATCTGGCAAGAAAAAGCTACAAAATGAAAGCCGCATTACTCCAGATTATCTGAAGCATACAAGCTTATACGGTAAATCAATGTTTGTAATGTTCAATTCTGGTTTCTTTATCATACTAACTCATTCTTTCTGAGGATCTGATAGCATAATCAGAGAAGAATACGGTATGTACATAATTCTTGTGTACATAGCCAAACACTCAGTTTGAAGTTTTGTTGTCTGTGTTTATAAAATCTGGTTTGCTTCCAATTATGCACCTCGGAGTAGTAGTGGGGGATATATATTGAATTTTATTTGAGGAGACTGCATTCAAACTGCCATTTTTTAGTGCCCACGTTTACTGCAGCTTATTGGACATCCCTCCAAGAAAACATGTCTCTAAGGATTTTATTAACCAAGACACCTCGATAATTAGTGTCTACCTGTGTTGCACTGTAGGCAATAAAACATGGTATCAGTACACAACATGGTATCTATTAAATAATCACATCTAATATTTGACATGGATGCCTGTCACTGATTGTGCAGTCTCTATTTCTATTTAAATGACTTTCTCTTGAGCAGTTAGCTCTTTTGCAATTCATGATACGTGCCTTATAAAATGCATTCTGTGTCATATTCTGGCCTTGCTGTTATGAATAAACCTAATAAACCTATTTTGCTTACTGGGTGAGCTGATTTACTATGCATTAAAAACACAGCTTCGATGTTTTTGCACTCTCACACACTATATAATAAGGAAGAGGATAAATTTCAACGTGGATCAATTCCATTGATATTTACACATAACAACAGTGTCTCATGCATTAAAAACACAGTTTCAATATTTATACTCTTAAACACTATTTAATATCAAATACTATTTAAGGAAGAGGATATATTTCAACGTAGATACTCTACCACTACGTTTGTGTATAAATATATATATTTCTGAATAATGAAAACAATGAAATTTTGTGTCTAATCTCTGGTGGGACCGTGCTTAGCTCCCTCACTGGAATGCCAGGGAAATGAGAACAACCTGTGAGATGTAATACTCAAGAGATTTATTGTTTGTTAGAAAGAAATCCTGATGGTATGATTAAGCGATTCAAATTGACTTTAACTCATTTCATTGTTTAGATCTGGGTGTTTACATCCCTCCATCCCTCCATTTCCCGATTAATTCTCCTTGCAGATCAGATCGGATTTGTGTTACCATATTATATAACCTTATTGCTATTATGTTCTTATGGATTAATGGATTCGAGTAGGAAAAAACTGGAAGCAGACAAACTGCATAGATAGAAGCAACAAGGTCGAGCTTGTATTCACGTTAGTGCCCCCAATAGCGACGAAACAACGACGTGTTAGGTAGAAGCATTACCATTATATATGATCCACTCGCAGAAAAACATTTAAACAATAGCAACGTACGAGACTAGATTGACCTTATGGTTGCCAATAGGGCGAAGAAAAGTATTAAATTAAGGCTTTGTCATTTTCAAAATAGATATAATTGATTTGTCATTTTCAAAATAGATATACTTGAAATAGATATACTTGATTTGTGGTAGTAAGTTAATAAGTTAAGAGTTTCTATTAAGTTAAGTGCAACTAACAAGTTATCTATTATTTGTTCTTTATGTGTGTCTAGTTCTAAAAAGTTAATAAGTTATTTGTTCTCTATGTGTGACCTTATCGTTGTCAATAGGGTGAAGAAAAGTATTAAATTAAGACTTTGTCATTTTCAAAATAGATATACTTGATTTGTGGTAGTCATAGGTAGTAAGTTAATAAGTTAAGTGCAACTAACAAGTTATCTATTATTTGTTCTCTATGTGTGTTTAGTTATAATCATTCATGAACTGCTCGTTATCCATGCATCATCTATGAATTATTCATGCATCAGCTACTAGTTATCCATAAAATCAATCTTGAGAGTACACTTGTTCATCCTAGTGCAATCTAGGAAAAGCATACGCACTAATCCACCCCAAATTCTAAGATCTAAACACCTATCAATATAAAAGCTTGTATTTCAAGTTCAAGTCATGATGAATGGTTGTTTATATTGTTCAAGATGCGAGGAATGGAGAAACTATACTTTATTCAGGTTATGAGGCAAACATCATATCTTAATTGAGGATTGTAAGACATTTAAGTGTTAATAATGTCCAATATTATTAAATAATTTGTGTCATAGCTAAAGGATATAATTTTAGGAGGAACATGAGACCATTTATGGAATTGGAAGCTTCTAAAATTTCTAAATGGTAAAGAAACAAAAATATCAAAAT
This sequence comes from Larix kaempferi, assembly GCA_027924585.1. NCBI lineage: Eukaryota > Viridiplantae > Streptophyta > Pinopsida > Pinales > Pinaceae > Larix > Larix kaempferi. Next base: position 8,706,805 of record BSBM01000123.1, read on the forward strand.
AAAGATTCCATATTTCATTAAGAGAAGGTGCTCGAGAGGAATGCTCCCTTCAATGGTTTAGGAGTTAGATGTATATCCCTTCAATGGTTTAGGAGTTAGATGTGTATGTGGACACCTTGAATATTAAAAATATCTAAGAATTAATGTTATATGTGGACACCTCGACTATTAAAAATATCTAAGAATTAATGTTGTATGTGGACACCTTGACTATTAAGAAGAAAGTAGATGCGAAAGATGTGGAATTAGCTATAATTTATTAAGAAAAAATAAACGTGTATAAATATATACATTAGTTATTAAAATAAAAAAATTGTGTTTAACCTCCACTATTTAGTTTACTACATTTTCCCCAAAAAACCGTAGTATTGTTATATTCCTATTAAAATTCAATGTTCTCCATTGGCATGATGTGATTATTGAATGTGTGCTAGTGAGTGGTACTTACTAAGAATGAAACATTTAATATACAAATATATAATTCTAAATTTCAATTTGAACAATGTGATTTATGTGATTGAAATTAGAAAAAAAAATCCAAAAAAACTTGAATCCTTCTCACTGTCAGTTATGTAAGGAAATTTATAATGCAATTTGGGTGGCTATAGTCATGAATCCGTAGTTTAAGAAAGTCTCACGTACAAATGCTCTGAAATTCATACCAACGATAATTGCAGTAGACTTTCACTGTTCAGTTATCCTGAAATGCTCTGAAATTCAGGTCTGCAAAAAAGCTCTAAATTTTTTAATGTGGGTCATTGAAAATTTTGCAGTTTTGTATGTTAGTTATCCTGTGCATCAATCAACACTGAATATGAATATATTCACATATTTTGAACACATGTGCAGTTCTCTCCAGATTTGGGTTATGTCTGCCCATAACTTATTACGCTATCATGCAAATGAGATCTCTGTATTTTGACCGACACAATTACTTTTTGCTTTCTTGCAAAGGAACGTTAACAAAAATTAGAGAATTAATTGCAGTCTGTATAGAGAGAAAAAATGGCACTAAATAGTTCCATTAGAAATAGCAATAGAGGATAGTAAGACCTCTCCCTTTGAGGTCATTGAACCATATTTCTCTCATTTGCAGATCCATCGAGGATTCCACCAGATTTTACCAAGACGTCCTTGGTTTTGTTCACGTTAAAATACCTGAATTCTTTTGATTTAATGGAGCCGAGTAAGTGGTAACTACATCTTCTATTGCTATGAAAGTTACGCATACAATGCTACGGCTATGAAAGTTAGGCATACAATGCTTTTGGATCATCTTCAACTAATCAGTTTCTATTCACTTTCCGAGTTTTTTAGTTACGGAATGAGCACGGCCACAACAGGAATGTGAATTCAAAATGCATGAACAAATTATATCTCTTCTAAGCCATTATGTCTCTCTTCTGATCCCGTACATCTCTCTCACTTCATTATAAGAAGACGGACTAACTTGCATTTGAGATTTTAATATGAAATCACCCATATTGATGTGTGAGCTCAAATTTCATTGTAGAGACCTCCAAACAAATATTTAACTTGCCCATATATTTGAATATATCTATGAGGAAAATTTTCAAATAAAAATAAAAACATCTACAAGTGCACAAAATGGATATCAACAAAAAAAAATTGAAATTAATTATGCTAAGTTGAGACTGTATACCTATGTGCAAGTGCATAGTATTCTAGAATGTACAAACATATTCACTCCTACAATGGTTAAGATTGAAATCGACATGCTAAATGCAAAACGATAACAACGCCTTAAATAATAAATATTCAATGGATAAACAATATGTATTAATGAGAGCATGTTGAAATTTTGCATTTTGGTGAACATATAACCTAGAATCACAGCTACATCCTGTCCACATGGCTCAACCTTATATGCCTATCATTGTCTGAACTTATAAGCAATTGTTGACCAAGACATCAGTGCTTAAGAAACTTGCCATATGTTTCAAATTTTACCCCTTGTCTGTACACAAAACTTTCTCTCATTTTATAACATATTGAATTTCTTCTCAGCATTTCATTTTCCCCGCTTTGAGGGTATGCTAGTTTTAAATGATAAAGGTGGGTGTTGTGTTTTATTTTGAACTTTAAAAATTTATAATTTTTGTCGATTACCATTTACTTGGCAACATCTAACTTCATTCAATAAATTCTTTTTAAAATACCATGGGTGCCTCCTGAGGCTTAGTTCTGATTAGTTCTGATTGAAGAATTGTGGAGGCTTGATCTATGCATTGAACCAATGTGGTGTTTCTACATTGAACCAAGACTTGTACGCTACAGAGTGGTATCAAAATCTAAGAACCAAAGAAAAACAAAAGGGTTTAAATATTGTGGTTGTAATTGATATAGTGAGGAGATTATGCATGCCTGTGCATTTTGAGCAAGGTGGGGATTTAAGCAAAATCTTTGTATCTGTGACTGCTACCTTTTCAAGAAAATAGAGTGACCAATGAAGAGGAGTTTCCAAGTAATGGGCATTGACAGTCGCGGACAACGCTTACACCATTACAACAATATATTTGTTATGAGCTTAACATGTCACTTGTGAGAATGGAACCTACATGGGGAGGATAATACTCCATCTCATAAACACTATGGGGCAGACCCAATTGACCATGGCTGAAAATATCATGTTTCTTGCATTATGATATAATGTTTATGGATCATATTATATGATCCAAAAACATATAATTTTTGTTTTTAATGGACATGTCCAATTATAAAATATATTCACCTTGATATTCTGTCTTCTATTTTTTTTACCATTCATATGTGCATATTCTAATTTCCACAATAGGCCATCCTTCCTCTTGATTGGATGGTTTCCCCAAATCACATAATAAGACACAGATGTTTTCCAAATTCCCACCCATTGTTCTTAGCATTTCTTGAAGGGGAGTGTTGGTTTTTCTGCTATTTAGTTACTTTGGCTACTCTGCCAAAACCAGAGGAGATGCTTCCCATAAATTGTTTATTCCATCAACAAAAATAATAATATCTTAGGTATGTTTCTCACAAAAGGATATTTTATTTTCCTTTCGAAGCATAAGAAGAAACATCAAGCAGATATAAAGATATCAAGAAGGCAATTTTCCCAAATTGTTCCTAATAGTATAGCAAGATATGAGTGGTTTACAATGATGTGTCCTCATTCTATGCAGTGCTTGCAAATTGATCATACATTGTTGGACTTGTATCTTTATTACTAATTGAAATGCAATTTTTTTTTTAGATGGAAGAAAAGGAATGGGATGATAGGTTGCAATCCAAGGAGGAAATTGAAGCTAGTTTGCAAAGAAAGCAAGAACCAACCATGAAGCGGGAAAGGGCATTGGCATATGCATATTCTCGTTAGGTATGCCTCTTAGCGTGGATTTTTAACAACTTTTGTAAAATGATAGTCTACATATGACCAGTTCATTATGATGTTCTAATTAGGTAGTTCCCTCTACAAATAAGTTGGCAGTGTTCTCCCAAGCTTCCCATTTTTATCATGTTTTCCGCCAGCTACTTAATCACCCTCAATTTGCTAAATTGGAGAAAATTTTGAGGTCCTTTATTTTGACCAAAAATGGAGGGGAAAGAGATTTACCAATGGTTCCTTTGGCATGTCTATACCCTTCCTACCCTTCCTAAGAATGAGGGAGGACTAGGCTTAATAAATATAAAATCTGAAAGAAGAATTCTTACAACCAAATGGGTTGTTAGATGTTTGAATGCTAATGATACATGGCAGGTTCTCTTGAGACACTAGATCTTACCTGCACAACCTAATGTCAAGGTGAGAAGGTCTTTTGGTCTATGTCTTATCATTGTTTCTTTGCATGTGTTTAAAATCTGAGGTTTTTTACTCTGAAAATTATTTGGGAAGTGTTGGGGGTGGTCACCAAGCACTTAAGTTGGAACCTCTCTAGTAGCAGAGTTGGGTAGGACTTGGAAAACAAGCAAATTTAGAGATGGAAACTAGGTGATCTTTGTGTCCCTGAAATCCCTAGATTTTAGGCTCTAAGATCGAGCTGAAAAGGTATCTTCTCGTGGGAAGATTTGTGGGACATTGAGTCTAGATCATGGATAGAATGGAGAACTCTTACTTGATAGAAAACCTTTTTATCCTAACAGATTGACTAAATATGAGATTTAGGATAACATCTCCGAACCTCCCGCCTACTCCCTCCAACATTTTATGTTTCACTCTTTTTATAATCTACAATCTTCCTAAATTTGCCAAGTTTTATATGCATTATCATAACCTTCCCACTTTCGTCACTTTCATTGTTATTCTGAACCTGAATGTTACATGGCCATGAACTATAAAGGGACTCTTCTTCCATTTGAGGCTCCTTCGATTGAACATGGTTAATCCCCAGTTATTGGTCGTGCAAGTGGGATTCTTCCTCGGTTTCGTAGTGTTCTGGAGCAATATTGTCGTGGATTCTCTGCAATTGTTTAAGTCCTCTATTTTTTTTCATTAGGTTCTGACCTAGTTTTGGTTTCTTAATAGATTATCAACAAGAGAAGAAAATGTTAGAGTACTTCTGACAAAGTACTATTCAAAGTAAAGTTCATATGATTGTTAATTTTATATGTACAAATGTTTTAAATAACTGAAAGTCAATGTTTGGACTGAGACCTGGCATAATTTCAAGTTGTATTTATATGAATCCGATGTATGAAGGATAAAACTATAAGAAGACTAACGATTTGAAGGTTGCCTAATCCGCTAAAGAAAATTATGACGAAATCCACCACTCCGTTCATGGCCTGCTATAATGGTTGTAATTGCTATTATTTATTCTTTGAACTGAAATGATAAAAAATGTCATTTATGCAATGATTAAGTACACGGTCGTCAATTGTGATCTCCTTTTCTACAAGCACATGCATAATTATAGTGATAAATTATTTGAATTCTTCTTTGCACTCATGAAGGCCACTTCTAATTTAAATGTTCTGTATCATAGAGCACCCTTCCACAACAATGCTCCTACCATTGTCCAATTCATAGTTTGTATATATTATACTTGATTAAAATTACTCAGATTGATTCATTCTTTGTTGCATATTTTCCAGATAATGAGTTTACCTATCTTTTATTCATGCCAGATAATTAAAATGTTGTTTTTGGATCATTTTTCTCTTATTATATTTTTTTAGCAAATATATGCTGGTGTTTTGTCTTGTGAGAATTAAGTGTAGGTTTTGTTGGTTTGTTTAAAAGTTTGACTTCAGCAATAGGTTAAAGGAAGAACTCACTAAACTTAAAAGATATTTCATGCTTTATGGCAAGATATATCAGTCTTTGTGATGTTGGGCAATGATTTTTTGTAAGTCCTTTTTCTATTACTTCTTTTGCAGATATGTTGTGGATGCAATAGACAAAGATAATATACCAGTCTCCAAAAGTGAACTGCATGATATGTTGAACAAACCTTCTTTGCATGGGATTCCATTGCTGGTGCATGGAAATAAAATTGATAAACCCGAAGCACTTTCAAAGCAGGCATTGCAAGGCCAGACGTGATTATTCAATCAACAATTTTTAGGTCACAAGAAGCATTGAAATACATGACTAGTGCATTAAAAATGTTAATGAAATCCAAGAATTTCTAATTCTTTATATGAATAATGTTTTTAGTTTTAGCCACTTAGAAGTGAAACTATTTCCTCAAATAAAATTCAAGGCTACTGAGAGTATTCTTGTCAGTTCTCACATTTGATTTTTCTGAGTGTATGATGGTTGAATTTGGTAGGAGTCTTGAGTCCATCACTGATAGATAGGTTTATTGTTATATGGTCTCATGCAAGAACTCCACAAATGTGTTGTTATTGACTGGCTTTTAAAGCATTCCAAAACAAAGAGTTGAATGATCTATGGTGTTAGTTCAGATGTATTCTATCTTTTGGAGATTGATCCCTCGGCTCATTTATTGCATAGCCTTTAATGTGATTTTTGGGTACTAAAGTTAATGGGAACTGTCAATTACTGAAGAGTTTCCAAAGTGCCTTTGAAATGCTATTGATTGAGGGTAGTGCTTACTCTAACGCTCTATGTAGTGGTTGGAGGTGTACTAGAAAAAGGTTCCTTCTGGTAATATCATGTAGTGAAAGATGGTGATATGTGAGTGTAGTTATGATTGTTTTCATGTTGTTTCTAAAGTTGACATTGCTGGGCCTAGGCCAATTGTTGTGAACATTATTCGAATTGTTTGATGATGAGGCTCTTGGGGCTTTTGTCACATTTGTAATGCTCCCAAACAGTTAAAGTAATGATATCCAAAAAATTTCACATATAAAATGTCTTATTCTTTCTAAGTTTTTGTTATTGTTGTACTTTTGGCAATAAACTATCAAGTGATTTTTCACATTTGTAATTCTCTCAAACAGTTAAACTATTGTTATGCAAAAAATTTCACATATAAAATGCCTTATTCTTTCTAAGTTTTCTTTACTGCTGTACTTTTGGGTATAAACTATGAAGTGATTTGTGAAGTCTTCAATATTATAATTCATTGTTGCAATTTGCATATGTTTGTCTACAAATCTACTCTTTTATTCTGCATTCATTATACATGATTTTCATTGCAGATATCCATTTTTAGCGGCGAGTCATATTCCATTATTTTCCTTTCATTTTATGATTGGGTAGACTGGGATTTAGGTAGCATGGGATCTTAGTTCCTTGGTCTATGTTCAATTTGCATTTGGATCATGTTCTTGATCAATGCAAAATATTGATCATGCATATCAGTGTTGCATGGGAGTGCTTCTTGTTAGATTGCCAACATAAGATCCAAAGAGATAATGTAACCTCACAGTGAAAGAATTAAGGAATTAAGGAAGAAGAGAGAAGCAATAGAACATAGATCCAATAGAGGCAGAATACTTACACACACTACATTAATCAGAATAGTAACCGGGTAAATATACAATGCTGAGTATGAGGATTCGAATTCACTAGGTGTAATTCGAATTATCCTTCATGCACAGATCCATAATCAGTGGAGAGTCATCAGTGCCAAACTAGGAGTCTATCTCATCATCAGTGAAGTCATCAATGCACAAGTAGTGATCAACCGGGAGTCAAACTGAGTCTAACTAAGTGTGGTTGGTGTAACTGGCACATGGAAGCACTGATATAGTGAAGGAGACTCAGTGGAGGGCGCTCATGGAGCTAACTGGAGTCAAAACAGTCTATCTAGTCACACTGGAGGTCCAAAAGAGTGATAAGGTCAGTTAGGAGTCAGTTAATCCTTAAATCAAGGAAGAACTGAAGATAACTTAACTAAACTGGACTGGCAGATGAAGAAAGGCGCCCTTCTCATGCAATAAATGAAAAGAGGGCGCACTAAGCTCTAGGAGAGCTAAGACTGATCCGAGAGAAGCTCCTGGGGCTAGTTTGCTGAGGGCTAGGTGCTGGTGCTGATGACTAGGATGCATGTAAAATGCATGCAAACCCTAATTTTGCATGCAGGACTGAAAATGTAAATGACAGGAATGTTAGAAGGACTAGGATGGAGTATAGGAATATCCTAACACTTCTCGGTCTGCTTCGCTAACAGGGTTTTTCTGGGCAGGACTGATCCTAGTTCCTCCTCCCCTCTCTTTCTTCCTATGAACACATGTATATTCATGGAGGTTCTTTGCAATGTATGTGTAAAGCTATTGATTGGTTGTCTTGTCTGATATTGCAATAGCAAATTTTATTTTGTTTCTTGATATACAATAGATTTGAACTTCAAGATGTAGGAAAAAAATATAATGTTCGCTATTAGATCAATGATGTGCTTATAAGTTAAAGAAAACTTCTTGAAATGGGAAAATGAAAAACATTAATCAAGTAATGATGTGTTTCAAACTAATAATCTATCCTTATTCTCATCAAGTAATGATGTGTTTCAAACTAATAATCTATCCATGCTCTCCTTGTAATGATGTGTTTCAAACTGATAATCTATCCTTGTTCTCATCAAGTAATGATGTGTTTCAAAATAATACTATATCCCTATTCTCCTTGTAAGGAGATGAAATAGAGTATGCATATGATTATTTTATGGTTGATCAACATCCTCTTCCATTATATGTTTGTAATAGGCTTGTTAATATAATGTGTTATTTGTAGTATTAAAGTTTCAATATTTTGTATGAACATTTATAATTAGATCTGTCTTCAAAACTTGGGATTGGGATGCAATGTAGAAGGATTAATGTTCCAAAAATTACATCTCAATCATAAGCAATGAACATTGGAATTTATTTGAGTGGGAGTCACCATCACTGTTTAAGGTATGTATGGTTCTAAAATGTTTCATCAACATCCTTGGTCTTCAACACAAACAAGTGGAGTTGTTCATTGCATGTGTATGTGCATGTGACAAGGATAAGGGTAGTATATTTTGAAGCTTATTGTGGGTATAGGTAATGAGAAAGAGATGGATCATTTATTTGGATTAACAAGTTATGCCATGGCATGACATGTTCGTTAAAAGTAAAAATTTACAGGTTCATTAAAAATAAAAATAAAGTTTTTTTTTTAATATTGTAACATTGACAGTATAAAGTATAATTGAATTTAGGTAAATAAATTGCATGCAATAATTTAATAACGATGAAATGTATAAAAGCTTATAAATAATTAAAATTTATTTATTTAAACGTTTATTTCAAAAAATATGACTAGTTGTTGTATTAATGTAAAAATTATTTATAATTAAAAATAATAATATATATTTATCTTAACTTAAATTAGTAATAGTAAATATAATACTCGACGCTAATATAAAATGTCAATCGTTAAAGATCTAAAACATTCACCTAAATGCCAATGATATGGTTAGCTTTAACGTTTAGAAATAAATATATGTGAACAATTTCACACTTTATTTATATATATATAAGAGAAGAAGTTCATTTTATGTGAAGTTTGAAGCTTATGTTGAGAAGGGGTGATGAAAAAAAAAGATCCAACTTAAGTATTCTACGTGATACAAGGTATGGTATGCACATAAATTTGTTAAAAAAACAATAAAGTGATTTTTTTTACCATTTTACAACATTGAAAATATGAACTATAAGAATTTTTAAGTGAATTATGCTTTACAATTCTATCTAGATGAAATGTATAAGAGTTTATGTATAAAAATAAATTAAATTAAAAATTTTATTTAAAAAAAATCATTACTTTTATATTAATGTAAAAAAGTTGTATTTAATAATCAAGAAAATTATCATTGATCTAGACATAAAGATTGTTACTTCATTCTTTAAATCATTTTTTAATGTTTAATGGATAAATATAATAGACATAGCAAGAACTTTGATAAAGTATAATAAATTAAATCAAATGTAATGGATAAATACAATAGACATAGCAAGAACTTTGATAAAGTATTAATAAATTAAATAAAATGAGATTATACATTATTAGTTAGAAAATATGAGTTTGATTGTACTTTTAAATGAGAATATTTTTGTAATTAGAAAATACGAGTTTGATTGTATTTTAGATTGGAATTTATTTTGTAATTCAAAGTGCCTTTGAGTAACTTTTATGCTAAAATTTCAAATAAAAGGCATGATAAGATTTCTTATGTGATAATATTAATTGATAAGTTAAATTTTTTCCTTGTGATAATAACACTTTATATAAATGATTAGGAATGACAATTTTCTCTTATTTTATTGTGTTATTTATTTTATTCATTAAATCATATAGAGGTTAATATGTCCTAATAGTTTTCACTTTTACCTTATTACTAGCAATCAAGAGATTATTAGATTTATTGCATTAAGAGAAACGAGGTGTTTTGTAACTTACGAAGATCAATGTGTCACATATGTATGTGCAAGATGGATGGGAACATAATTTTTTTACAAGGTAGAAAGTGGAAGAATCATTCAAAAGATTTTTTTAACGAGAGGTATGATGAATTAAGAAAATTCTAAGGAGCACTCCCTTCCTAAAACAAAGGAAGCAAGATGGAACACTACTACATTTGGGGTCAACATTCTAAGTTTAGAATGTCTAAGCATCGGATATGAATATGTCTCTTGTAAAAAAACCAGTGAGGTTGTAGTTGGACATGCATCACTAGGTTGTCACAAATCTGATGCTATACCATTTGATGATTCAAAAAAAATCACCATAGCATGTCACTTACTGGATTCTCAAGGGACAACCAATCAACACAGTGGTAACTTCTAATAGACTTGTTGCCAACTCCTAAGCAACATAGAACACTTGAAAAAAATGTCAATGGAGTTTCTTAAGCGACATGCCACCAATGTCTATGCTATGGTATTGATGTCAATCGATGTTAGGGGCATCACTTAAGCAATCTCTATTGTTTGTGATATCTCACAATCTACAAAATATACCTACTAAGAGGTTGTGCAATCCTTAGTAGTAGATCAAATGGAAAGGAAACTAATTTAAACTGTACTAAATCAAAGGAATAAATTCTTAGACATGCATTCAATCCACTAGAGGTGATGTTATTTACTTTGAAACAACAATAAATTCATTTATGTAGGACTATAGACCTGTAGATGGTATCATGATTTCTCTTTATTCTATGTAGAATATAACTTGTTTATTGCAAGAGAATAATGATTGATGCCAATTAGATCATGTTAAATTATTGCACTGAGAGTAGTGAGGTGCTCTACAGCCCAGTATGGCAAAGATATCATGCAATGTGGGTAACGATGATGTGGCAACAACAAAAAATTAAATAAATCTATTTGACAACATATTTTTACTAAATTTTACATTTTACATAACGATATAAAAAACTAAAACTAGCATAGATCCATCTTAAACCTTGATCTATCAAGTAGGGAGAAAGATTATTATTATTTTTTAATAGCTCAATATTTTTACATATTAGGAAAATAAATTACACCAAGAAATTTAATGCCTCTCAGTGTTTGATAGATCCGAGTTTAAGATTGATATATATTAATTTAAAAAATGGATTCCATCCTATTGAATACTTCTCATGCTTTTATTTCAATTGCATAATTGACAAGAAATGGCTTTTCATATATCAGTATAGATTTAATTTATTTTGTTTATATCTCATTCGGGTGACCTTTGTGCCTTGTGACTGCTCTCAAACGGTGCGGGCCCATAGGCTCATGTTATTCTGGCACCTGGTCTTTTTAAATGTATTTGGATGTAATGATTGGGCTAGATTTGTCTTCGCATATGCAGAGTTGAAAATTGATCATTATTAGTTTTTGGAGGCCAAAATACAAGTAATTAGGCCGAAGGCATATATTAAGGGGTCGGCTCCCCTCAAGCCATCGTCGTCTGTCGAGGCCTATGAGGAGCCACCACCTGTCGAAGAATTTCATGCCAGTTTTCATATAAAGTGTTGACACCTGTTCGTCGTGTGAAGTCGGAATGAGCTACCACGCCAATGCCTTGTCAATCGATCATACTGACCGTCTCTCAAGCAGAGATTTATCCTTACCATCAGAGATTTCCTTCGAACCATGCTGCGGTGGTTGCTCCAGCATTTCCTAGCAGGCACGGCCTCCAGAGCAGAAGTCGGCTCCACATCCTTTTGTCCAACAATATGACTGCTGCAATGAAGCAGACAGTCCTCCTGCATAACCACTGTGATTCCAACTCTATATCCGCTATGGCGACTGTTTTCCAAGGTGGCAGGGTGGCTCTTCTCTGAATTCCTCTATGATTTGATACGGCGGTCAAAGCAGCCTCTCCGGGATTACTGTTGTTGTGGTTGTTGATCGGTAATACTAATAACGATGTTGCTTCCAGTTTGGTCTTCATTTGCACTGGGAAAAACACAGGGAAGAGCTTTCAAGAGAAGAAAATGAAGATGATCATCCCACTATCTATTCTCATTACCCTTCATAGGAGTGCTGCTGCAAGAAAACTCCAGTTCGCAATGAAAAATTGAACATCACACACTTCAATGCTCTCACCCGGTTTGATTTTTTGTATCTTAAATGCTTTGTCGCTGTTTAAGTTAATCGCAGGCGTTCTTTAATGATCTAACTATTGCCTACAAAAATGAAGCATTAATTAAGTCTGTTATCTCCTCTGTCATCTTGAGAATCTTGCTCGGCATGTATGTGCTTCGCGTTGCAGGTATGGGGAAGAGCAATAATATTGGGTTTAGATGAAATGGACAAGAAGTTGAGTTTCAATCCCTTGGAGATTCTTGAAGGCCGGAAGCTAAAATATGTAGCCATTGATATTTGCAAAATAAGAGTAGTCTGTTTTTAATTAATTTTTGTGTTTTAGAAAGAAAACGCCGTTGTCGTGATCTCAAAAGTGATCTCAAATCTTCGTGGGGAGAAATTACACCAAATATGTACCTTTCAAATTCACAATCAGAATACATCGTCCACGTTCCCTCCTTCGTCATCGTATGCGTTAATGGCTTCTGTCCCACTCAGGACTCGAGACACAACTCAAAAACGAATTCCATATTAGAAAAGTAACCAATCACGTTCGGTTTCAATAATATTTGTCAAATGTCTTGACGTTGACCGTAAACAGAGATAAGAAATGTTATTAGCTATATCAATATTTAAGGTCTTCCTTTATAAATCAAATTAGTACTAAGGATTCTCATCGTTATCTTTTGCAATCGTTAACGATAACTGCCCTCTGCAGATAATGGATTCTCAAGCCACCATTGCTTGATATAGCTGTTATTAGCTATATAAATATTTAAGGTCTTCACTGAAGCCACCGTTTTGGTTTTCAATCTCTTGATGACTTCCCTCTGCAGATAATGGATTCTCATCGTTATCTTTTGCAATCGTTTCGCTGTAAATCCTTTTCTCATCATCACAATCACTAATCTCGCTGCACTGTAAAACGACCTTCTCCAAATATGTTGATCCTTAATATTCAACATCTCGACTTATTCTGATCCGTTGGCACAAAATTTTGAGAGGCGTTTTACTTCTTCCCTCAGGATCCACAACAATGGTGGATTCAGAGGAGATCGAGAGCACCGAAGAAATATATAAGCAGTTGGGAAACTGAATTCCTGTGCAGGAAGGCAGGCTAGATGGATGGATTTGGTCTTGCCATCTAGCTATTCAATCCATGAACATCTCTTTCGAACAGCAAAACAAAGAACTCTCCTCCGCCTCCGAGCTCCATAGAAGCCATTACTTGGAAAAGGAACAGCTTAGCTCCAAAATTGAGAATGAAACCCTTAAATTGCGGGAAGAGCTGCAGCAAAGGATTAAAGAAATTGACTAAGCCAAAGCCTCGCGGGAAAAGTTTCTCCAACAAGTAAGCAAAATGTAGGAGGAGCTCAAGCTCGAAAGCATGAAACAATGCCTTCAAGCTTCGGAGCTTGAGCGTGAAATAAACGCAAAGTAGGATGCGATTTATCAGTTTAAGAACTTGAAGAAAATGTACAGAGGTCTTAGAGCTCAATATGATGTTATTGTTAGCTTGAATGGTATCAGCACGGACAAGACTTCATCTGGCAAGAAAAAGCTACAAAATGAAAGCCGCATTACTCCAGATAATCTGAAGCATACAAGCTTATACGGTAAATCAATGTTTGTAATGTTCGATTCTGGTTTCTTTATCATACTAACTCATTCTTTCTGGGGATCTGATAGCATAATCAGAGAAGAATACGGTATGTACATAATTCTTGTGTACATAGCCAAACACTCAGTTTGAAGTTTTGTTGTCTGTGTTTATAAAATCTGGTTTGCTTCCAATTATGCACCTCGGAGTAGTAGTGGGGGATATATATTGAATTTTATTTGAGGAGACTGCATTCAAACTGCCATTTTTTAGTGCCCACGTTTACTGCAGCTTATTGGACATCCATCCAAGAAAACATGTCTCTAGGGATTTTATTAACCAAGACACCTCGATAATTAGTGTCTACCTGTGTTGCACTGTAGGCAATAAAACATGGTATCGGTACACAACATGGTATCTATTAAATAATCACATCTAATATTTGACATGGATGCCTGTCACTGATTGTGCAGTCTCTATTTCTATTTAAATGACTTTCTCTTGAGCAGTTAGCTCTTTTGCAATTCATGATACGTGCCTTATAAAATGCATTCTGTGTCATATTCTGGCCTTGCTGTTATGAATAAACCTAATAAACCTATTTTGCTTACTGGGTGAGCTGATTTACTATGCATTAAAAAGACAGCTTCGATGTTTTTGCACTCTCAAACACTATATAATAAGGAAGAGGATAAATTTCAACGTGGATCAATTCCATTGATATTTACACATAACAACAGTGTCTCATGCATTAAAAACACAGTTTCAATATTTATACTCTTAAACACTATTTAATATCAAATACTATTTAAGGAAGAGGATATATTTCAAAGTAGATACTCTACCACTACGTTTGTGTATAAATATATATATTTCTGAATAATGAAAACAATGAAATTTTGTGTCTAATCTCTGGTGGGACTGTGCTTAGCTCCCTCACTGGACTGCCAGGGAAATGAGAACAACCTGTGAGATGTAATACTCAAGAGATTTATTGTTTGTTAGAAAGAAATCCTGATGGTATGATTAAGCTGTTCAAATTGACTTTAACTCATTTCATTGTTTAGATCTGGGTGTTTACATCCCTCCATCCCTCCATTTCCCGATTAATTCTCCTTGCAGATCAGATCGGATTTGTGTTACCATATTATATAACCTTATTGCTATTATGTTCTTATGGATTAATGGATTCGAGCAGGAAAAAACTGGAAGCAGACAGACTGCATAGATATATCCACGAAGGTCGAGCTTGTATTCACGTTAGTGCCCCCAATAGCGACGAAACAACGACGTGTTATGTAGAAGCATTACCATTATATATGATCCACTCGTAGAAAAACATTTAAACAATAGAAACGTACGAGACGAGATTGACCTTATGGTTGCCAAAAGGGCGAAGAAAAGTATTAAATTAAGGCTTTGTCATTTTCAAAATAGATATACTTGATTTGTCATTTTCAAAATAGATATACTTGAAATAGACATACTTGATTTGTGGTAGTAATAGGTCGTAAGTTAATAAGTTAAGGGTTTCTAGTAAGTTAACTACAACTAATAAGTTATCTATTATTTGTTCTTTATGTATGTTTAGTTATAAAAAGTTAATAAGTTATTTGTTCTCTATGTGTGACCTTATGGTTGTTAATAGGGTGAAGAAAAGTATTAAATTAAGACTTTGTCATTTTCAAAATAGATATACTTGATTTGTGGTAGTCATAGGTAGTAAGTTAATAAGTTAAGTGTTTCTATTAAGTTAAGTACAACTAACAAGCTATCTATTATTTGTTCTCTATGTGTGTTTAGTTATAATCATTCATGAACTCCATGCATCATCTATGAATTATTTATGCATGAGCTACTAGTTGTCCATAAAATCAATCTTGAGAGTACACTTGTTCATCCTAGTGAAATCTAGGAAAAGCATGCGCACTAATCCACCCCAAATTCTAAGATATAAACACTTATCAATATAAAAGCTTGTATTTCAAGTTCAAGTCATGATGAATGGTTGTTTATATTGTTCAAGATGCGAGGAATGGAGAAACTATACTTTATTGAGGTTATGAGGCAGACATCATATCTTAATTGAGGATTGTAAGACATTTAAGTGTTAATAATGTCCAATATTATTAAATAATTTGTGTCATAGCTAAAGGATATAATTTTAGGAGGAACATGAGACCATTTATGGAATTGGAAGCTTCTAAAATTTCTAAATGGTAAAGAAACAAAAATATCAAAATAAAGATTCCATATTACATTAAGAGAAGGTGCTAGAGAGGAATGCTCCCTTCAAATGGTTTAGGAGTTAGATGTATATCCCTTCAACGATTTAGGAGTTAGATGTGTATGTGGACACCTTGACTATTAAAAATATCTAAGAATTAATGTTGTATGTGGACACCTTGACTATTATGAAGAATGTGCATGCGAAAGATGTGGAATTAGCTATAATTTATTAAGAAAAAATAAACGTGTATAAATATATACATTACTTATTAAAATTAAAAAATTGTGTTTAACCTCCACAATTTAGTTTACTACATTTTCCCCAAAAAACCGTAGTATTGTTATATTCCTATTAAATTTCAATGTTCTCCATTGGCATGATGTGATTATTGACTGTGTGCTACTGAGTGGTACTTACTAAAAATGAAACATTTAATATACAAATATATAATTCTAAATTTCAATTTGAACAGTGTGATTTATGTGATTGAAATTAGAAAAAAAAATCCAAAAAAACTTGCATCCTTCTCAATGCCAGTTATGTAAGGAAATTTATAATGCATTTTGGGTGGCTATAGTCATGAATCCATAGTTTAAGAAAGTCTCACGCACAAATGCTCTGAAATTCATACCAATGATAATTGCGGTAGACTTTCATTGTTCAGTTATCCTGAAATGCTCTGAAATTCAGGTCTGCAAAAATGCTCTAAATTTTTTAATGTGGGTCATTGAAAATTTTGCAGTTTTGTATGTTAATTATCATGTGCATCAATCAACATTGAATATGAATATATTCACATATTTCGAACACATGTGCAGTTCTCTCCAGATTTGGGTTATGTCTGCCCATAAATTATTACTCTATCATGCAAATGAGATCTCTGTATTTTGACTGACACAATTACTTTTTTCTTTCCTGCAAAGGAACGTTAACAAAAATTAGAGAATTAATTGCAGTCTATATAGAGAGAAAAAATGGCACTGAACAGTTCCATTAGAAATAGCAATAGAGGACAGTAAGACCTCTCCCTTTGAGGTCATTGAACCATATTTCTCTCATTTGCAGATCCATCGAGGATTCCACCATATTTTACCAAGACGTCCTTGGTTTTGTTCATGTTAAAATACCTGAATTCTTTCGATTTAATGGAGCCGGGTAAGTGGTAACTACATCTTCTATTGCTATGAAAGTTACGCATACAATGCTACGGCTATGAAAGTTAGGCATACAATGCTTTTGGATCATCTTCAACTAATCAGTTTCTATTCACTTTCCGAGTTGTTTAGTTACGGAATGAGCATTGTCACAACAGGAATGTGAATTCAAAATGCATGAACAAATTATATCTCTTCTAAGCCATTATGTCTCTCTTTTGATCCCGTACATCTCTCTCACTTCATTATAAGAAGACGGACTAACTTGTATTTGAGATTTTAATATGAAATCACCCATATTGATGTGTGAGCTCAAATTTCATTGTAGAGACCTCCAAACAAATATTTAACTTGCCCATATATTTGAATATATCTATGAGGAAAATTTTCAAATAAAAATAAAAACATCTACAAGTGCACAAAATGGATATCAACAAAAAAAAAATTGAAATTAATTATGCTAAGTTGAGACTCTATACCTATGTGCAAGTGCATAGTATTCTAGAATGTACAAACAGATTCACTCCTACAGTGGCTAAGATTGAAATCGACATGCTAAATGCAATACGATAACAACGCCTTAAATAATAAATATTCAATGGATAAACAATATGTATTAATGAGAGCATGTTGAAATTTTGCATTTTGGTGAACATATAACCTAGAATCACAGCTACATCTTGTCCACATGGCTCAACCTTATATGCCTATCATTGTCTGAACTTATAAGCAATTGTTGACCGAGACATCATTGCTTAAGAAACTTGCCATATGTTACAAATTTTACCCCTTGTCTGTACACAAAACTTTCTCTCATTTTATAACATATTGAATTTCTTCTCGGCATTTCATTTCCCCCTCTTTGAGGGTATGCTAGTTTTAAATGATAAAGGTGGATGTTGTGTTTTATTTTGAAGTTTAAAAATTTATAAGTTTTGTCGATCACCATTTACTTCGCAACATCTAACTTCATTCAATAAATTCTTTTTAAAATACCATGGGTGCCTCCTGAGGATTAGTTCTGATTAGTTGTGATTGAAGAATTGTGGAGGCTTGATCTTTGCATTGAACCAATGTGGTGTTTCTACATTGAACCAAGACTTGTATGCTACAGAGTGGTATCAAAATCTAAGAGCCAAATAAAAACAAAAGGGTTTAAATATTGTGGTTGCAATTGATATAGTGAGGAGATTCTGCACGCCTGTGCATTTTTAGCAAGGTGGGGATTTAAGCAAAATCTTTGTATCTGTGACTGCTACATTTTCAAGAAAATAGAGTGACCAATGAAGAGGAGTTTCCAAGTAATGGGCATCGACAGTCGCGGACAAGGCTTATACCATTACAACAATATATTTGTTATGAGCTTAACATGTCACTTGTGAGAATGGAACCTACATGGGGAGGATAATACTCCATCTCATAAACACTATGGGGTAGACCCAATTGACCATGGCTGAAAATATCATATTATATGATCCAAAAACATATAATTTTTGTATTTAATGGACATGTCCAACTATAAAATATATTCACCTTGATATTCTCTGTCTTCTATTTTTTTCACCATTCATATGTGCATATTCTAATTTCCACAATAGGCCATGCTTCCTCTTGATTGGATGGTTTTCCCAAATCACATAATAAGACACAGATGTTTTCCAAATTCCCACCCATTGTTCTTAGCATTTCTTGAAGGGGAGTGTTGGTTTTTCTGTTATTTAGTTACTTTGGCTACTCTGCCAAAACCAGAGGAGATGCCTCCCATAAATTGTTTATTCCATCAACAAAAATAATAATATCTTAGGTATGTTTCTCACAGAAGGATATTTGATTTTCCTTTCGAAGCATAAGAAGAAACGTCAAGCAGATATAAAGATATCAAGAAGGCAATTTTCCCAAATTGTTCCTAATACTATAGCAACATAAGAGTGGTTTACAATGATGTGTCCTCATTCAATGCAGTGCTTGCAAATTGATCATACATTGTTGGACTTGTTCCTTTTTTTCAGATGGAAGAAAAGGAATGGGATGATAAGTTGCAATCCAAGGAGGAAATTGAAGCTAGTTTGCAAAGAAAGCAAGAACCAACCATGAAGCGGGAAAGGGAATTGGCATATGCATATTCTCGTCGGGTATGCCTCTTAGCATGGATTTTTAACAACTTTTGTAAAATGATCATCTACATATGACCAGTTCCTTATGATGTTCTAATTAGGTAGTTCCCTCTACAAATAAGTTGGCAGTGTTCTCCCAAGCTTCCCATTTTTATCATGTTTTCCGCCAGCTACTTAATCACCCTCAATTTGCTAAATTGGAGAAAATTTTGAGGTCCTTTATTTGGACCAAAAATGGAGGGGAAAGAGATTTACCAATGGTTCCTTTGGCATGTCTATGCCCTTCCTACCCTTCCTAAGAATGAGGGAGGACTAGGCTTAATAAATATGAAATCTGAAAGAAGAATTCTTACAACCAAATGGGTTGTTAGATGTTTGAATGGTAATGATACATGGCAGGTTCTCTTGAGACACTAGATCTTACCTACACAACCTAATGTCAAGGTGAGAAGGTCTTTTGGTCTATGTCTTATCATTGTTTGTTTGCATGTGTTTAAAATCTGAGGTTTTTTACTCTGGAAATTATTTGGGAAGTGTTGGGGGTGGTCACCAAGCACTTAAGTTGGAACCTCTCTGGTAGCAAAGTTGGGTAGGACTTGGAAAACAGGTAGATTTGGATATGGAAACTAGGTGATCTTTGTGTCCCTGAAATCCCTAGATTTTAAGCTCTAAGATCGAGCTAAAAAGGTATCTTCTGGTGGGAAGATTTGTGGGACATTGAGTCTAGATCATGGATAGAATGGAGAACTCTTGCTTGATAGCAAACCTTTTTATCGTGACAGATTGACTAAATCTGATATTTAGGCTAACATCTCTGAACCTCCCGCCTACTGCCTCCAACATTTTATATTTCACTCTTTTTATAATCTACAATCTTCCTAAATTTGCCAAGTTTTATATGCATTATCATAACCTTCCCACTTTCGTCACTTTCATTGTTATTCTGAACCTGAATGTTACATGGCCATGAACTATAAAGGGACTCTTCTACCATTTGAGGCTCCTTTGATTGAACATGGTTAATCCCCATTTATTGGTCGTGCAAGTGGGATTCTTCCTCGATTTCGTAGTGTTTGGGAGCAATATTGTCGTGGATTCTCTGCAATTGTTTAAGTCCTCTATTTTTTTTCATTAGGTTCTGACCTAGTTTTGGTTTCTTAATAGATTATCAACAAGAGAAGAAAATGTTAGAGTACTTCTAACAAAGTACTATTCAAAGTAAAGTTCATATGATTGTTAATTTTATATGTACAAATGTTTTAAATAATTGAAAGTCAATGTTTGGACTGAGACAACATAATTTCAAGTTGTATTTATATGAATCCGATGTATGGAGGATAAAACTATAAGAAGATTAACGATTTGAAGGTTGACTAATCCGCTAAAGAAAATTATGATGAAATCCACCACTCCATTCATGGCCTGCTATAATGGTCGTAATTGCTATTATTTATTCTTTGAACTGAAATGATAAAAAATGTCATTTATGCAATGATTCAGTATAAGGTAGTCAATTGTGATCTCCTTTTCTACAAGCACATGCATAATTATAGTGATAAATTATTTGAATTCCTCTTTGCACTCATGAAGGCCACTTCTAATTTAAATGTTCTGTATTATAGAGTACCCTTCCATAACAATGCTCCTACAATTGTCCAAGTCATAGTTTGTATATATTATACTTGATTAACATTATTCAGATTGATTCATTCTTTGTTGCATATTTTTCAGATAATGAGTTTACCTATCTTTTATTCATGCCAGATAATTAAAATGTTGTTTTTGGATCATTTTTCTCTTATTATATTTTTTTAGAAAATATATGCTGGTGTTTTGTCTTGTGAGAATTAAGTGTAGGTTTTGTTGGTTTGTTTAAAAGTTTGACTTCAGCAATAGGTTGAAGGAAGAACTCACTAAACTTAAAAGATATTTCATGCTTTATGGCAAGATATATCAGTCTTTGTGATGTTGGGCAATGATTTTTTGTAAGTCCTTTTTCTATTACTTCTGTTGTAGATATGTTGTGGATGCAATAGACAAAGATAATATACCAATCTCCAAAAGTGAACTGCATGATATGTTGAACAAACCTTCTTTGCATGGGATTCCATTGCTGGTGCATGGAAATAAAATTGATAAACCCGAAGCACTTTCAAAGCAGGCATTGCAAGGCCCAATCAACAATTTTTAGGTCACAAGAAGCATTGAAATACATGATTAGTGCATTAAAAATGTTAATGAAATCCAAGAATTTCTAATTCTTTATCTGAATAATGTTTTTAGTTTTAGCCACTTAGAAGTGAAACTATTTCCTCAAATAAAATTCAAGGCTACTGAGAGTATTCTTGTAAGTTCTCACATTTGATTTTTCTGAGTGTATGATGGTTGAATTTGGTAGGAGTCTTGAGTCCATCAATGATAGAGAGGTTTATTGTTATATGGTCTCATGCAAGAACTACACAAATGTGTTGTTATTGACTGGCTTGTAAAGCATTCCAAAACAAAGAGTTGAATGATCTATGGTGTTAGTTCAGATGTATTCTATCTTTTGGATATTGATCCCTCGGCTCATTTATTGCATAGCGTTTAATGTGATTTTTGGGTACTAAAGTTAATGGGAACTGTCTATTACTGAAGAGTTTCCAAAGTACCTTTGCAATGCTATTGATTGAGGGTAGTGCTTACTCTGACGCTCTATGTAGTGTTTGGAGGTGTACTAGAAAAGGGTTCCTTCTGGTAATATCATGTATTGAAAGAGGGTGATATGTGAGTGTAGTTATGATTGTATTCATGTTGTTTCTAAAGTTGACATTGTTGGGCCTAGACCAATTGTTGTGAACATTATTCGAACTGTTTGATGATGAGGCTCCTGGGGCTTTTGTCACATTTGTAATGCTCCCAAACAATTAAAGTAATGATATCCAAAAAATTTCACATATAAAATGTCTTATTCTTTCTAATTTTTTGTTATTGTTGTACTTTTGGCAATAAACTATCAAGTGATTTTTCACATTTGTAATTCTCCCAAATAGTTAAACTATTGTTATGCAAAAATTTTCACATATAAAATGCCTTATTCTTTCTAAGTTTTCTTTACTGTTGTACTTTTGGGTATAAACTATGAAGTGATTTGTGAAGTCTTCAATATTATAATTCAATGTTGCAATTTGCATATGTTTGCCTACAAATCTACTTTTTTATTCTGCATTCGTTATACATGATTTTCATTGCAGATATCCATTTTTAGCAGCAAGTCATATTCCATTATTTTCCTTTCATTTTGTGATTGGGTAGACTGGGATTTAGGTAGCATGGGATCTTAGTTCCTTTGTCTATGTTCAATTTGCATTTGGATCATGTTCTTGATCAATGCAAAATATTGATCATGCATATCAGTGTTGCATGGGAGTGCTTCTCGATCTGCTTCGCTAACAGGGTTTTCTGGGAAGGACTGATCCTAGTTCCTCCTCCCCTCTCTTTCTTCCTATGAACACATGTATATTCATGGAGGTTCTTTGCAATGTATGTGTAAAGCTATTGATTGGTTGTCTTGTCTGATATTGCAGGAGCAAATTGTATTTTGTGTCTTGATATACAATAGATTTGAACTTCAAGATGTAGGAAAAAAATATAATATTCGCTATTAGATCAGTGATGTGCTCATAAGTTAAAGAAAACTTCTTGAAATGGGAAAATGAAAAACATTAATCAAGTAATGATATGTTTCAAACTAATAATCTATCCTTATTATCATCAAGTAATGATGTGTTTCAAACTAATAATCTATCCATGCTCTCCTTGTAATGATGTGTTTCAAACTGATAATCTATCCTTGTTCTCATCAAGTAATGATGTGTTTACAAAATTATTATATCCCTATTCTCCTTGTAAAGAGATGAAATAGAGTATGCATATGATTATTTCATGGTTGATCAACATCCTCTTCCATTATATGTTTGTAATAGGCTTGTTAATATAATGTGTTATTTGTAGTATTAAAGTTTCAATATTTTGTATGAACATTTATAATTAGATCTGTCTTCAAAACTTGGGATTGGGATGTAATGTAGAAGGACTAATGTTCCAAAAATTGCATTTCAATCATAAGCAATGAACATTGGAATTTATTTGACTGGGAGTCACCATTACTGTTTAAGGTATGTATGGTTCTAAAATGTTCCATCAACATCCTTGGTCTTCAACACAAACAAGTGGAGTTGTTCACTGCATATGTATGTGCATGTGACAAGGATAAGGGTAGTATATTTTGAAGTTTATTGTGGGTAGAGGTGATGAGAAAGAGATGGATCATTTATTTGGATTAACAAGTTATGCCATGGCATGACATGTTTGTTAAAAGTAAAAATTTACAAATTCATTAAAAGTAAAATAAAGTTTTTTTTAATATTATAACATTGAAAGTATAAAGTATAATTGAATTTAGGTAAATAAATTGCATGCAATAAATTGATAACGATGAAATTAAGAGCTTATAAATAATTGAAATTTATTTATTTAAACTTTTATTTCAAAAAAATATGATTAGTTGTTGTATTAATGTAAAAATGATTTATAATTAAAAATAACAATATATATTTATCTTAACTTAAATTAGTAATAGTAAATATAATACTCGACGCTAATATAAAATGTCAATCGTTAAAGATCTAAAACACTCACCTAAATGCCAATGATATAGTTAGCTTTAACTGTTAGAAATAAATATATGTGAACAATTTCACACTTTATTTATATATATAAGATAAGAAGTTCATTTTATGTGAAGTTTGAAGCTTATGTTGAGAAGGGGTGATGAAAAAAAAAGATCCAACTTAAGTATTCTACGTGATACAAGGTATGGTATGCACATAAATTTGTTAAAAAAAACAATAAAGTGATATTTTTTTACTATTTTACAACATTGAAAATATGAAGTATAAGAATTTTTAAGTGAATTATTGTAATACCTCAATTTTGATCTTTATGAAATATTGGCTTCTAATGTAAATATTGTATACACACGTTGTATGTTTCCCTAGCGTGGAGCTCAAGCTCAAGGCCACGCTAGTTTATGCTCAGATTTTATTTAAATTAGACACGCTTTGATATTGTGTTACCCACGTGCTATTAAGCCATGGGATATTGTAAATTGATGTAAATATTTAATATTGAAATAAAATACCAAAACTGGCTATGGGAGCAACGAAGGAGAAGGGGCCATGTGTATCCACTAGGGAGTGGTGAGGGGGTTGTGGAATTGAACCATAGGCTACCATATGTCACCTTGAGAACCCATTTGAGTTTCCTTGTTGACATTTAATTTTGTTGTAAAGAAGTTGTTGAAGAATTCAGTCCATGGCTTCAATGGAACATGGGAAACCCAGAAATTCGTAAGGCAGGTATGGGCTCTGTTTTTCTTGTACCACAAGTCACTCTACCTCATGGGAATTGGTTCTTCCTCATTCCCATTTCCATTATTGAACAACCCATCATCATTTTTCATCTATTATGAATTGCCAGCAGAGAGAAAAACCAGAAATCGCAACCTTGAGAGAACCCACGTTTTGAAGAGCCAAAAACACCCAGATTTGGCATTGGACAGTGAAATCCAATGGGGGATCCATTGGTATGAACCTTGGGGCGAATTTAGGAGCATTAGCTATCCCGAAATCCATAGGAATACCCAGTTTTTGCAGCCCAAAAAACCAGTGACGGGATTGAGTTATTAGATAACAGAACTGTGAGAAATCCAAGTGTGAATGACTATGCAGAGGTTGGGTGTGCTTGATAAACCCAGTGAAGGCTAGGATCTCAAGGATTAGCAGCTGGACCTTTCTATGCCCATCCTGAAGAGCACTGAGGGAAGATTTTCCTGAGGGACTGTGTAACAGAGAAGGGGATCTTCCTTGTGTTAGATGTGGTAGGTAATGTGGGTGCCTGACTGTTGAGTTCACTTGAGATGCCTGTAGCTCTGTGGTTGAACTCACTGGCTTAGTGTTACCCTCCTCTATCTTTGTGAATGCTTGATAAACCCAACGGTGTGTTGGCTTAGCATAGCTGATGACCGAAACCATGGCTGTGAGTAAGCCCAACTAGTTACTCCTTAGTGGATACATAACCTAGCTCGGGGGTGATCTCTCAGCTAAAATAATACAAGCTGGACAGAAATCTATGGTTGGGTGGAACGTTGCTCTCACATAGCCAGTCGTTGGACCTTTACATTTCAAGATAAGTATTATTGTGAATTAATTTATATACATTTTGTGTTCTGCAATATGTTAAATTGTCCATGTTTAATTAAATGAATTGATTTTCTTAATTTGGAATCTATGCGTGGCATCGGAACGAGATTGAGTCTCTATATGTTGAATCATCCTCTGCTGTGATATATGTATATATGTTAGGCATTATTGTTTGTGTGCTTGCTAGTATGTTTATTCCGCTGTGTTTATTTGAGGTATGAGTCTGCACACAAGAAGTTTTTAATTGTTATGAATTTATGAGTAAAAGAAAGAATATTGGGGCTAAGTCTGCCAAAAGCCCCGTATGATTGGTAATGTTCTCTCCCCTTCATTTGGAAGGCGGGAGGGGACGTTCAGAGTGGTATCAGAGCCCAGCTTGCATTACTGGGGCTGCTTGGGCCAAACTCTGAATTACAAGCAAGAAACATAATGGTTTTAATGTAATATTGGGAAGTTGGGGGCGGCACTTTGATTGGAAAAAATGATAGGGTCAGACTTCTCAAATGAAAAATAAGATCACATAGGTGCATAGACTTCTCCCATATCTTTCCAACGGTACCAAACTTGCCTTATTTGGTTAAGGGACGAGGGAGATATGACCCCCGCAAGCACGCGGATTGCGCGTAGATTGCGTGCAGATTACGCGCGGATTGTGCGCAGATTGTGTGTGGGTTGCGCACGAATTGCGCGCAAGTCACATACAGATTGCGCGCAGGTTGCGCACGGATTGCGCGCAGGTCGCGCACAGATTGCGCGTATATTGCGTGCAGGTGCGCGCGAATTGCGCGTCGGTCGTGCACCGATTGCGCGCAGGTCGTGCGCAGGTGGCGCACAGGTGGAGCACAGGTTGCAAAGGGAGTTAAAAAGGAAAAGTAGTTAAACCCAGAATTTTGTAAAATATGAATGGTGCATCGAAATTGAGATCCGCAAATTGTTGAGTGTTCCTTGTTATATGGACTAACTTCGCCGATATAAAAGTTTTTGTGATTCTTCATAGATTTTCTTCCACGGGTGGCTGAAGTTGGCATTCTGGAACAAAATACAACTGTGTAAAATGTGCAGAATTATTGATAAGAGTTGTCATTTTTGAAACAACGTTGTTTCCACACCCGATGTCGGAATGGACGACGGGGATAGGCATTGGAAAGCTTGTCTAGTAGGGAATAATGGTGTATGACCAAAATTGGAATGAAGTTATCATACCCCAAAAATAATTAGAGCAGAAATGTACTAGCGATTGTTTTGACAAATTATTGATAAATATGGGCAATTTCCAGAATTGCTTGAATGGGCAAGGGAAAGGAATGCATAGCAACTGTGAATTATTCCATGAGTTCTATTATGTTAAATATTGATTGTGTATATTTCTATATGCATTCCTATGATGTCTGACAAATATTTTCATAATGCACAGTACTTGCAGCTCATAAAATTTATAATTGTAGCAGAGTTAGCATACAGGAAAAGTTGGTGACCATAAATGATGCTCAAGATCCTTATGAACACGAAGAAGATGTTCTAGGAGAAAATGTGCATGAAGAAAATGCGGAGACTGAATCCAATGGGAGAAGGGAACAGGTGACTCCTCAGAATTTGGTTGAAACCATGGTGAGCTTCAATGAAAGATTGATGAAGGCTCAAGAAGAACAACACCAACTCAATGCTGCTATTTTGCAAAGCCTCACTGATATGCAGCATAAGATAAAC
The DNA here is from genome assembly GCA_027924585.1 of Larix kaempferi. NCBI lineage: Eukaryota > Viridiplantae > Streptophyta > Pinopsida > Pinales > Pinaceae > Larix > Larix kaempferi. Next base: position 8,733,801 of record BSBM01000123.1, read on the forward strand.
CTTGGATCCAACCCAAGCAATATGGGTGAAGAAGAAAGAAATGTAGGGAGTCATTCTAGAGGTCGCTCGAAGAGGAGGACTCCAAGCCCAAGGAAGAGTTCGGTGAGCAGAAATCATAAAACATCTTCATCAAGGTCTTCTTCCAGCAGGTCGTGTGACTCCAAATGTTCTAGGAGAAGTACAAGACATACACCTAAGAGATTGGATGGAAGAAAGAAGTTCAAGGGCATCCCACAGGGAGAATTCAGGAAGGCAAGACCTCCCACATTTGATGGGGAAGGCAAGACTGGCCAAGAGGCAGAAGCATGGCTTCTTGGAATGAAGAAATACTTCAGAATTCAAGACTACTCAGGAAATGAGAAAGCCATAATTTCCATTTACAACCTAAATGGCAGAGCTTCCATTTGGTGGGGCAATCTCGTGCAAGTGAAAAGAGTTAATGAGAGAAAGATCAGTTGGGAAAGATTTAAGAGGTACTTCAAGGAGAAATACCTTTCTGCTAGGTATTATGACGGTAAGAGAAAAGAGTTTAATGAACTCAGGTTGGAACTAAAATCTATGGAAGAGCATGTCCACAAATTCTTGGAATTACTGAGGTATGTTGACTACATTAAGGATGAGAGAGTAAAAATCCAATGCTTCCTTGGAAGCCTACCTCCAAGCTTCAAGGATCGTATTGAGTTTGTTAATCCACCAAGTTTGGATGAAGCCATTAGGATAGCAATGCATTGCTACAAGCAAAGTAAAGGAAAAATAGAGGCTAACCCAGCATGGAAAGGAAAGCCAAGAGGGAAGTTTGATCAAAAGAAGAATGGCTTCAAGCCACCATTCAGAGGTCAGCCTAGAACCTTTCCACAGGGACAGCAAGCAAGGAGTGTATTCAAACCAGCAGTGGCAGCAGACAAAGCATCAAAAGGACCACTTCAGTGTTGGGGATGTGGAGAAAACCACATGTTGAAGGATTGTCCACATCGAAAAGACAATTATCGAAAGTTGAACAACTTGAAGGGAGTAGCTACAGTGGGGGACATGGCAAGGACAACACCTCGGATTTATGCAGCGTTGGATAATCATCAAGCAAACCATCAATCATCAGTGGTGGAAGTCGAAGGTAAGATTGCTACGCAATCTATTTCTGTTTTGATTGATTCAGGATCTACTCATAGTTATGTTTCTCCAAAAGTGGTTGAAGGTTGTTCTCTTAGAAAAATGAAGCATAATAAGTCTTGGCTAGTGCAATTAGCCATGGGGACCAAAAGAAAAGTAAGTGAGGTAGTGATGGAGTGTCCCATAGAATTGAATGGACTCCACACATATGCTGAATTGAATGTGTTACCATTAGGATCCTATGATGCATTAATTGGCATGGATTGGTTAGAAGGACATAGAGCCAAATTGGACTGTTATGAGAAAGCACTTGAGTGCATTGATGAAAAGGGAAGGCCAACATTGGTAAAAGGGATTCCCAAGCAAGTTTCAGTAAGGCAGATTTCAGCCCTGCAGTTGAAAAAGTTTTATAAGAAGGGTTGTCAATTATATGCAGTCCATATGACAGATTCATTAGAGGACAAAGGGCCAAGACTAGAAGACTTCAGGATATTGCAAGAGTTCCAAGATGTGTTTCCGGATGAGGTACTAGGGTTGCCACCGACAAGAAATATTGATTTTACCATCGATCTTGTTCTAGGGGCAGCGCCGAATTCCAAAGCTCCTTATAGAATGAGTACACCGGAGTTGGTGGAATTGAAGATATAGCTGCAAGAATTAATGGATAAAAGGTATATCAGGCCTAGTGTGTCTCCTTGGGGAGCACCGGTATTATTTGTCAAGAAGAAAGATGGGACTTTAAGGCTGTGTATTGATTACAGGCAGCTCAATAAAGTGACAGTTAAGAACAAGTATCCATTACCAAGAATTGATGACTTGTTTGATCAAATGAAGGAAGCCAAATTATTTTCAAAGATTGACTTGAGGTCTGGCTACCATCAAGTGAGGATTAAAGAAGAAGACATTCACAAGACGGCTTTCAGAACTAGATATGGTCATTATGAGTTCACTGTGGTTCCATTTGGCCTTACCAATGCACCTGCCACATTCATGTGTCTCATGAATAGCGTATTCAACAAATATTTGGATAAGTTTGTGATTGTGTTTTTAGATGACATTTGTGAGGCACCTGCAACAATTAATTAACAAGAATACGCGAAATAGCAGAAATGACAGAACTCAGAATCACTTTTGTATTGATCACAGGCCACTTCGAGGGGGCAACCTCCTTTGAGCAAGCTCAATACAAATAACTTCACGGTGCCTTCATAGGTCTCAACACACACTTATATACTAATTCTAGGTGCCAATACTATGGGTCGAAACCATGGGCCGTTACAAACTATGGATCAACAATACTACGGGCGACTTACAAAGCATATGCGCCAACAACAATACACAAACTATTGATCAACAAATACTACGGGACGACTTACAAAGCATATGCGTCCAACAACAACATACTAACAAAGTAAAGATATGGGTTCCTAACATCCCCTCCCCCTTAAAAAAAAGCTTTGTCCTCAAAGCTTCAGATGTGGAAATTGTTGTTGAATCTGAAGGAGTGGTTCCCATGTAGCATCCTCTGGTTGCATGCCGTGCCACTGAATTAAGACCTCTGTGATAGAGCGAGAGCGAAGCTGACGTGTGCGTCGATTGAGGATGGCCTCCGGCTCTAAAAGGATGGATCCTTGATTATCCAGTTCGAGTAAAATCGTTTGGCCGCTGATGTTGGTGCCAATAACTTTCTTCAAACAAGAGACATGAAAGACTGGATGAATGCGGGAAGAAGGAGGAAGTTCCAATTTATAAGAAACGGACCCAATCTTCTGAAGAATCCGATATGGCCCATAGAACTTTGGAGCAAGCTTATGACGCCCTTTGAGTTTCAAGGAAGATTGGTTGTACGGCTGGAGACGAAGAAAAACCATATCGCCGACTTGAAAAGTGCGCTCTGAACGGTGCTGATCCGCTTGTTGCTTCATGCGATTTCTTGCCATGTGAAGATTGTCCCGCAAAATGCGAAGAATTTGATCACGGTTGCAAAGGACCGTGTCAACTTCCTGAACTGGTGAACTGGTGGGGGTGTATGGAAGAAGAGCTGGAGGTGCTTGACCATAGACTGCTTCATATGGGGTCATTTTAGAGGCAGTGTGGTAAGAGGTATTGTACCACCATTCAGCAAGAGGGAGCCACTTTTCCCACTGATGTTGTTGTTCTGAGGTGAAGCAACGAAGATAAGTTTCCAAGCATTTATTGACAATTTCAGTCTGACCATCTGTTTGTGGGTGATACCCTGAACTCATCTTCAGTTTGGTGCCAGTGTGGCGAAATAGTTCTGTCCAAAAATGACTAGTGAAAGTCGCATCACGATCCGAGACAATGGAAGAAGGGATGCCATGAAGACGAAAGATCTGGTCCATAAAAATTTGAGCAACTGAGGAGGCTGTATAGGGATGACTGAGAGCACAAAAATGACTATATTTGGAGAGGCGATCAACCACAACGAGAATCACTGTCTTCCCGCCAGATTTAGGGAGCCCTTCAATGAAATCCATAGAAATATCTGTCCAAATCCGTGTAGGTATGGGTAAGGGTTCAAGCAATCCTGGAACGAGTGTTGTTTCCCCCTTATTGCGCTGGCAGGTATCACATTCGGCCACCATCTGTTGAATTGTCCTTTTCATGCCCTGCCAAAAGAAGTTACGTCGTGCTCGTTCATATGTTTTGAGGAACCCAGAGTGCCCGGCCGATGGAGAAGCATGGAGTTCATAGAAGACAGCCTGTTGAAGATCTGTGCTCTGGGGAAGCACCAGACGACCCTTGTATCGCAGAGAAGCACCATCCCAAGAGTAATGTGGTACAGCAGAAGGGTTGTTGGTCAAGCGTTGGATGATCTGAGATAAGGAAGAGTCATTGACATAACCTTGTTGAACAAATTGCAACCAATTTGGAACAGGCATAGAAATAGCTGAAAGAGAACCTTGGGCACCAAATGTGCGAGAAAGAGCATCTGCCACAATATTGTCTTTACCCTTCTTGTAAGTGATCTCATAGTCATAACCCATGAGTTTGCTAACCCATTTCTGTTGTGCCGGGGAGGAGACACGCTGGTCCAAGAAATATTTCAGACTCTGGTGATCAGTCTTGATGCAGAAATGATTCCCTAATAGGTATGGATGCCACTTCTGGACTGCATGCAAAATAGCCATCATTTCCTTCTCATAGGTAGAGGCAGCTAAATTCTTACCTGAAAGGGCTTTACTGGTGAACGCAATGGGGTGTTCATCTTGAAGGAGAACATCACCAAGTCCATTGCCGCAAGCATCACTCTCAATAGTGAAGGGCTTGGAAAAATCGGGCATAGCTAGCACAGGTGTAGTACACATAGCTTGTTTTAGTTTGTCAAATGCACACTGAGCAGCAGGTGTCCATGTAAAAGCATCCTTTTTCAATAGAGCAGTTAATGGAGCTGCAATCTTCCCATAATCCTTGACAAACTTGCGGTAGTAGCCAGTCAACCCCAAAAAACCATGAAGGCTCTTGAGTGTCTGAGGACGTGGCCAATTGTTCATGGTGTCGATTTTGGCAGGATCCACGCGAACCCCTTATGCTGAGATAATGTGCCCGAGATACTCAACTTCCTTTTGTCCAAAAACACATTTAGACTGCTTGGCATGGAGATGATGGTCAGAGAAAAGTTGCATGACAAGATCCAGATGCTGGAGATGTTCATCCCATGTTTTACTATAGATGAGGATATCATCAAAGAATACCAGAATGAATTTTCGCAAGTAGGGTCGAAATATTTTATTCATTAAGGCCTGGAATGTGGAAGGAGCATTAGTGAGGCCAAAGGGCATGACCAAAAACTCATAATGGCCATCATGTGTGCGGAAAGCTGTTTTAGGAATATCATCCTCATGAACCCGAATTTGATGATACCCAGAACGAAGATCCAACTTGGAGAAAAAATGAGCCCCATGAAGCTCGTCAAGAAGTTCATCAACAACAGGAATTGGAAACTTATCCTTGATGGTGAGGTGATTAAGTGCTCGGAAGTCAATGCAGAGGCGCCATGACCCATCTTTTTTGCGGACGAGAATAACTGGAGAAGAAAAGGAACTAGTGCTTGGTCGAATAATACCTTGCTTCAATAAGTCTCGAACGAGCATTTCAATCTCCGTTTTTTGGTGGAATGGGTAGCGATAGGGCCTGATGTTGGGAGGAGCGCTGCCAGGAAGGAGCTGAATACAATGGTCTTCTGGCCTGGAAGGTGGTAATCCCACTGGTTCAGCAAAGACACCTGTATATCGATCCAAAATTTGTTGTAGATCCAAAGGAGTAGTGGAGACCGCTGATGGTTGCATCTGAATGGAATGGATCTGAGCGATGACACCATGTGAATTCTTCTTGAGGAGTTTTTCCATGCGATGTGAACTGATGATGCTGAGAGAACCTGGTTGTAATCCTGTCAATGTGTGTTTGTGTCCATTGAGGGAAAACTGCATCCAAAGTTCGGCAAAATCCCATAAGATAGGGCCGAGTGTGCGTAGCCATTGAGCGCCCAAAACCACATCACATCCGCCTAAGGGAAAGGCAAACATGTCAGAGCGCAAAGTATAATCTCCCATAGAGATACGCACATTTCGACACTTTCCTTTGCAAGGTAAGGTACCCCCATTGGCAACCATGACTTCAAAGTTGGAGCAAGGATGGATAAAACAATCAGCTTGTTTGGCAATCCGAGGGTCAATGAAATTATGAGTGCTACCAGAATCAATGAAGATTGTAAGAGGAAGCTTCTTGAAGTAACCCCTGACCCACATGGTTTGGGGGGTGGTGATTCCAGCTAAAGCATGGAGAGATATCTCTGGCTGGTCATCCTGAGATGGAGGGTCAATAGGCGGTTACTGAATGTCGACCGGAGCATCCAGTGTTTCTGGATCTTCGTCACCCATTTCAGAGGCAGGCGGAGACTCCACATCCAGGAGATAGAGCTTTTGCTGAACACATCTATGTCCCCGAGTGAATTTCTCATCACAATTATAGCAAAGACCCTTTTCTCTGCGTGCTTGCATCTCTGTTTCCGACAAACGCTTGATAGGAGTCGGTCGAGGAGCCTGCGGTATAGGAGGTCGCTGAGACCCCATATTTTGGAAGGGAACAAAAGTGGGCTTGGAGCGTTGTTGGGCTGCAATCTTGTCTTCTGCCAATTTAGCCAACCCGAGTGCTTCCATCATTGTGTTGGGACAGAACGTTTTGACCTCAGAGCGGATGGCATCCTTTAGACCACTGATAAAACAACTCCGGTCAAATTCATCAGACAATCCTTCGGTGTGGTTGGCTAGATTCTCAAATTCGGTTTGATACTCTCTCACAGTGCAAGTTTGGCGAAGTTTAGTGAGGGCTCTTGTGAAGTCATCAAAAGCACTAGGACCAAATCGTTGCAAAATGAGCTAGCAAAAGTCTGGCCAGTTGGGCTCTAGATGAGCCTTGATGTACCAACGGTACCATTGAAGAGCTTCCTGTTCCAAATGAAAGGATGCCAACGGAACTTTGTTGACATCAAAAGTATTATGCGGACTGAAATATTGTTTTGCACGATAGATCCATCCAGTTGGATCGGTACCATTGAAGCGAGGAAAATCAAGCTTCGGACCACGGAAATTGCTAGAAGAAGAGAACCCATTGTCTACTGAGGACTCGGACTGCCGTTTGTTGTTCATAGCTGAATGTTCAAGATGGAGACCAAGAAATTTTTCATCCAAATCCTGGAGTTTGGCTTGGATGGCTGCAAGGGCTTCATCCATGGTTTTTGCTCCTGCACGGGTGACAACCATAACCAGGGATTTTTTTTTTTTTTTTTTTTTTTTGACTGGGTAGGAAAACAAAAACAGGAACTACTAGTAAAGGAAAATTTGGATTTGGGAAAAAATCAGAAGGGTAATTGGGGTTTGAATCGTTTTTTGGACACTGTTGGATAGACAGGGAAGCAAAAATGAGGATTTCAGCAGCGGGGTGAAAGGATGGGAAAATTTGGCAGAGGGGAACAAAGAAGCAGAATTCCGAAAGGAACTCTGTGGTAAAAATTGAAGGTGATTGGGTGAAATCTGAGGAAGTTATGGCAAACCCTAAAAATAGACAAATGTGGGATTTCGGGCTGTAGGAAAGGGAATTGAGGATAGGGTCCTCAGGGATGAAATATACAGAATGGAATGAAAGGGGTTCCCTGAAATGTTCAAGGAAAACAGAGGTAAAACAAGGGAGATATGGAGAAAAAACGGAATTTTATACTTTTTTTTTTTTTTTAACAGACTGGAGCGGCTACGGCTCTGCTTGAAGAATGGGATCTTCGGTTCGAAGGATTCTGGAACAACGCCGAACGGCTGGATCTGGAACGGTTTGCAAAATGAATCTGAAACGGCGCAGCAGTGATCGACAATAGTTCAGCTGAAAGTAGATATGGACCCCAGGTATGTGCGGCTTCCTAACAGTTCAGGGTTTTCACTCGGCCACCAATGCTGTCTGACGGCTTGCGTATTGGGGCAGTACCCCTCACTCCACGGCTCAGGTAAAACTGATAACCGCTTTGCCACAAACGACAGCTCTTGGTTTACCTCACGGGTGGGAACTAGTCAATCAGGTAGGGGTCGTTGCCCTTTTCGCCCGCAGGTCCTCTCAATGGGCCAACTACTTCGGGGTTCCTGTGGTACTCCTCACAATGAGTTTTAGGGCTTATGCCCAAGTACTTCCCACAGTTAAGCGGATAGGGATTATTCCCAAATCCGAACCTGCAACAGATGTGAAAAAAAAATTTGGCAGAAATTTCACCCAGCGAGCCCAAGAAAGTGCTCTGATACCAGATGTGAGGCACCTGCAACAATTAATTAACAAGAATACGCGAAATAGCAAAAATGACAGAACTCAGAATCACTTTTGTATTGATCACAGGCCACTTCGAGGGGGCAACCTCCTTTGAGCAAGCTCAATACAAATAACTTCACGGTGCCTTCATAGGTCTCAACACACACTTATATACTAATTCTTGGTGCCAATACTATGGGTCGAAACCATGGGCCGTTACAAACTATGGATCAACAATACTACGGGCGACTTACAAAGCATATGCGCCAACAACAATACACAAAGTATTGATCAACAAATACTACGGGACGACTTACAAAGCATATGCGTCCAACAACAACATACTAACAAAGTAAAGATATGGGTTCCTAACAACATTCTTGTCTATTCAAGAAATGAAGAAGAACATGAGGAGCATCTAAGAATGGTGTTGCAAGTTCTTAGAGAACATCAGCTATATGCCAAGTTAAGCAAGTGTGAATTCTATCAAAAGAGGATTCAATATTTGGGTCATGTCATTTCAAAAGAAGGAATTGCAGTGGATCCGGAGAATATTAATTCTATCATGGATTGGCCAACTCCAAGAAATGTTTCAGAAGATCTTTTATGGGCCTTGTTGGTTACTACAGAAGTTTTATTGAAGGATTCTCCAAGATAGCTCATCCGATCACTTCATTGCAAAGGAAGAACATCAGATTTGTATGGTCTGAAAAATGTGAGAAAATTTTTCAGAAGCTGAAGGAGTTACTTACCAGTGCTCCTGTTTTGAAGATAGCATATCCAAGGAAGGATTTTGTAGTGTGCACAAATGCTTGCATTGAAGGACTGGGTGGGGTTCTCATGCAAGAAGGAACTGTGATTTACTATGAATCCAGGAAATTAAAAGAGCACGAAAAGAATTATGCCACACATGATTTAGAATTAGCAGCCATAGTGCATGCTCTTAAGATGTGGAGGCATTACTTGATGGAAAGAAGATTTGAGCTTAGAACAGACCACATGAGCTTGAAGTATTTGTTTGATCAACCAAACTTGAATGCTAGGCAAGCTAGATGGATGGAATTTCTTTGTGAATTTGATTTTGAAATTAAACATGTAAAAAGGAAGGAGAATAAGGTTGCAGATGCTCTTAGCAGAAAAATTCATGTTTCAGCAGTAAGTATGTGCAAATCAGATTTGAAGACAAGAGTTCTTGAAGCCCAAAACGGTGACGAAACTTGCCTTCGAATTAAAGAGAAGTTGCAACACGGTAATGTGGATGAAAAGTGTGCAGGATATCAGCTGGGTGAAGATAGTATCCTCATCTACAAAGATAGGTTGTACATTCCAAATAATGCAGATTTGAAGAAACTAGTGATGGATGAAATACACCAAATGCCGTACTCTGGACACCCAGGATATCAGAAGACTATAACAACAGCAAGAAAGCAATACTTTTGGAGCGGTATGAAGAAGGAACATAGCTGAGTACATTGCTAGGTGTCAGAAGTGCCAACAAGTCAAGGCAGAACACCAACATCCAGCAGGGTTATTGCAGCCCTTACCCATTCCAGAATGGAAGTGGGAAGTGATCTCCATGGATTTTATAGTAGGTCTTCCCATGACAGTGAAGAAGCATGATTCAATCATGGTTGTGGTGGATAAGTTATCGAAGGTAGCTCACTTTATTCCAGTGAAGTCCACTCACAAGGCTAGTTACATTGCGAACATCTTCATGAGAGAGATATTCAGATTGCATGGATTGCCTAAGGCAATAATTTCTGATCGTGATACAAAGTTCACCTCCATTTTCTGGAAGGGATTATTTCAGGAATTGGGAACTGAATTGAATTTCAGTACAGCTTACCATCCTCAAACGAACGGCCAAACTGAGAGGGTGAATCAGGTTCTTGAAGACATGCTGAGAATGTATGTGATGGACAAACCATCCAAGTGGGAAGATTATTTACACTTGGTTGAATTTGCATACAATAATGGACACCATGCATCCTTGGGAATGAGTCCATTTGAAGCATTATATGGCAAGGGATGCAGGACGCCAGTGAATTGGTACGGCCCAGTGAACAGGGTAGTGCTTGGACCAGAGATGATCAAAAAAATGGAACATGAAATTGTTAAGATCAGGCAGAATTTAAAGGCGGCTCAGGACAGGCAGAAGAGTTATGCAGATTTGAAAAGAGCACATAAGGAATTTCAGATCGGGGATCATGTTTACTTGAGAGTGAAACCAAGGAAGAGTCCCCTCAAGTTGGGGAGTTGTTCCAAGTTGTCACCAAGATATTGTGGGCCATTTGAAGTCCTTGATAGGATAGGGCCAGTTGCATTTAGAATTGCATTGCCTGCTAACATAAGAGCTCATAATGTTTTCCATGTATCTTTGCTTAAGAAGCAAAGAAGTATGTACATGATCCTAATCATATGATTGATTGGAATGTGATACGGGTGGAACCCGAGGGAGAGTTCCAAGTAGAACCTATGCGCATCCTCGACAAGAAAGTCACATTGCTCCGGAACAAAGCCATCGGGAAAGTAAAGGTCCAATGGGAGCACCTTAGTCCTGATGAGGCTACATGGGAGCTATAGGATGCCATGAGGGAGGCATTCCCATTTTTGTTCAGTTTTGAGAACACCGAGGACGGTGTTGTTCTAAGGTGGAGGGGAATGTAATACCCCAATTTTGACCCTTATGAAATATTGGCTTCTAATGTAAATATTGTATACACACGTTGTATGTTTCCCTAGCATGGAACTCAAGGCCAAGGCCCCGCTAGTTTATGGTCAGATTTTATTTAAATTAGACACGCTTTGATATTGTGTTACCCACGTGCTATTAAGCCATGGGATATTGTAAATTGATGTAAATATTTAATATTGAAATAAAATACCAAAACTGGCTATGGGAGCAACGAATGAGAAGGAGCCATGTGTATCCACTAGGGAGTGGTGAGGAGGTTGTGGGATTGAACCATAGGCTACCATATGTCACCTTGAGAACCCATTTGACTTTCCTTGTTGATATTTAATTTTGTTGTAAGGAAGTTGTTGAAGAATTCAGTCCATGGCTTCAATGGAGCATGGGAAACCCATAAATTCATATGGCAGGTATGGGCTCTGTTTTTCCTATACCACAAGTCACTCTACCTCATGGGAATTGGTTCTTCCTCATTCCCATTTCCATTGTTGAACAACCCAGCATCATGTTTCATCTATTATGAATTGCCAACAGTGAGAAAAACCAGAAATCGCGACCTTGAGAGAACCCACGTTTTGAAGAACCAAAAACGCCCAGATTTGGCATTGGACAGTGAAATCCAATGGGGGATCCATTGGTATGAACCTTGGGGCGAATTTGGGAGCATTAGCTATCCTGAAATCCATAGGAATACCCAGTTTTTGCAGCCCAGAAAACCAGTGACGGGATTGAGTTATTGGATAACAGAACTGTGAGAAATCCAAGTGTGAATGACTGTGCAGAGGTTGGGTGTGCTTGATAAACCCAGTGAAGGCTAGGATCTCAAGGATTAGCAGCTAGACCTTTCTATGCCCATCCTGAAGAGCACTGGAGGGAAGATTTTCCTGAGGGACTGTGTAACAGAGAAGGGGATCTTCCTTGTGTTGGATGTGGTAGGTAATGTGGGTGCCTGACTGTTGAGTTCACTTGAGATGCCTGTAGCTCTGTGGTTTAACTCACTGGCTTAGCGTTACCCTCCTCTATCTTTATGAATGCTTAATAAACCCAACGGTGTGTTGGCTTAGCATAGCTGATGACCGAAACCATGGCTGTGAGTGAGCCCAGCTAGTTACTCCTTAGTGGATACATAACCCAGCTCGGGGGTGATCTCTCAGCTAAAAGAATACAAGTTTGACAGAGATCTATGGTTGGGTGGAAAGTTGCTCTCACATAGCCAGTCGTTGAAATGTAAATTATCCATGTTTAATGAAATGAATTGATTATCTTAATTTGGAATCTATGCATGGCATTGAAACGAGATTGAGTCTCTATATGTTGAATCATCATTTGCTGTGATATATGTATATATGTTAGGCATTACTGTTTGTGTGCTTGCTAGTATGTTTATTCCGCTGTGTTTATTAGAGGTATGAGTCTGCACACAAGAAGTTTTTAATTGTTATGAATTTATGAGTAAAAGAAAGAATATTGGGGCTAAGTCTGCTAAAAACCCCGTATGATTGGTAATGTTCTCTCCCCTTCATTTGGAAGGCGGGAGGGGACGTTACAATTATGCTTTACAATTCTATCTAAATGAAATGTATAAGAATTTATATATAAAAATAAATTAAATTAAAAATCTCATTTAAAAAAATCATTATTCTTATATTAATGTAAAAAAGTTGTATTTAATAATCAAGAAAATTATCATTGATCTAGACATAAAGATTGTTACTTCATTCTTTAAATCATAACAATAGACATAACAAGAATTTTGATAAAGTATTAATAAATTAAATAAAATGAGATTATACATTATTAGTTAGAAAATATGAGTTTGATTGTATTTTTAAATGAGAATATTTTTGTAATTAGAAAATATGAGTTTGATTGTATTTTAGATTGGAATTTATTTTATAATTCAAAGTGCCTTTGAGTAACTTTTATGCTAAAATTTCAAATAAAAGGCATGATAAGATTTCTCATGTGATAATACTAATTGATATGCTAAATTTTTTCCTTGTGATAATAACACTTTATATAAATGATTAGGAATGACAATTTTCTCTTATTTTATTGTGTTATTTATTTTATTCATTAAATCATATAGAGGTTAATATGTCCTAATAGTTTTCACTTTTACCTTATTACTAGCAATCAAGAGATTATTAGATTTATTGCATTAAGAGAAACCAGGTGTTTTGTAACTTATGCACTGGAAGATCAATGTGTCACATATGTATGCGCAAGATGGATGGGAACATAATTTTTTTACAAGGTAGAAAGTGGAAGAATCATTCAAAAGATTTTTTTAATGGGAGGCATGATGAATTAAGAAAATTCTAAGGAGCACTCCCTTCCTAAAAAAAAGGAAGCAAGATGGAACACTACTACGTTTGGGGTCAACATTCTAAGTTTAGAATGTCTAAGCATTGGATATGAATATGTCTCTTGTAAAAAAACCAGTGGGCTTGTAGTTGGACATGCATCACTAGGTTGTCACAAATCTGATGCTATACCATTTGATGATTGAAAAAAATCACCATAGCATGTCACTTACTGGATGCTCAAGGGACAACCAATCGACGTAGTGGTAACTTCTAATAGAATTGTTGCCAACTCCTAAGCAACATAGAACACTTGAAAAAAATGTCAATGGAGTTTCTTAAGCAACATGCCACCAATGTTTATGCTATGGTATTGATGTCAATCGATGTTAGGGGCATCACTTAATCAATCTCTGTTGTTTGTGATATCTCACAATCTACAAAATATACCTACTAAGAGGTTGTGCAATCCTTAGTAGTAGATCAAATGGAAAGGAAACTAATTTAAACTGAACTAAATCAAAGGAATAAATTCTTAGACATGCAATCAATCCACTAGAGGTGATGTTATTTACTTTGAAACAACAATAAATTCATTTATGTATGACTATAGAGCTGTAGATGGTATCATGATTTCTCTTTCATGCCAAACCACTGCTACCTTCTTTAGATTCATTGAGGTTGAAATGAACCACACCAATACTTAAATGGAAGAGGTTTCGATGATTGAAGAATTTGCTTTCAATGTTCTTGGACTATCTATGGATTGCTTTATTCGTCCTACAAACATAAGATGCAGTCCTATGAGTGAGACCTATGAAATTCCTCATGAAGGTAAAGGGAAATCTACTGTTGGAAACGACCGACCAAAGGTGGGAAATTTGGGAAAGTCGTAGGAAAATCTTGATCATAATTTGGAGAGTGGAAGTCTAATCCTCTGCTCCACCTATATGAGAATTTGAGCCATCCTTAGAGTTAGATTGAAATCATTGTGTCATTTTTTTTCCATATGTCACCCAAGTGCATCTAAGGGATTTGGAGTGTACAATTGTTGTTTTGGTTTCAGTTTACAACAATAACTCTTCATTGGTTGTAACATTGAGCTTATAAACTCTGCTCCTTGAGCCAGAACTTGTTTTCAATCTCAATCTCTAATTAGATGGATGGAATAATTGTTTCTATGTATATGCTGGATGCATGTATAGGTATGCTTACCCGACTTCTCTCATTGATGATGAAATTGAGGGCGACTAACTGTTAACAAAAGTAGAAGAAATACATTGTATTTTTTCATATATTCGTCAAGGATGTATTTGGCCTAAGAAGTATTATAGCCCATCATGTAATTTTGTTAGTATTTTTGTATTGCAGAGTCATGTTTAAAGTATGTAATGTTTCTCATTAAGACTTTGTGTGTTTTATAATCGTCCAGTCTAGTTTTCCAGTACATACATGTTCAACAGTTTAGCTTTATTTATGTATTCGATTATCTAGATTACTGAAATGCTACCCCTCTAAGCTAACTGCATATCAATTCAATTTCAACATATCTTTTGATGGATGGATGTCTCCATTGTAGTTCTCTTTAACTTGGGATCCTCAATATTTAATCCTTTTTTTTAAGAAAAGTCTAGCAAAATGACAAAAAAAATGTTGTCCTGGAAATTTTATGTTTTTTTTGAAATTATAGGTCTAATCTGCTGTAGTCAATATTGCTTTATAGTGCTTTCATTGTTTGTTTCTATATTTTTAAGAAATTTCCAAATTCATTTCAATTTTTGTTATTTCTTTTGTATTTTCCATGATGCTTTAACAAATGAAAAAGCGACATTTTGATGATGAAGAGGAAGCACTTCATCCCAGCTCTTTTATTGCTCTCTTTTTCACTTCATCACATTTACGTTATTTTCCTTTTCTTTTTCCTTTCAGTGTTCCTTTGCACCTTATGGAGCAATTGCTATTAATTTAATCTTTTGATATTAAAACTTATCTATCATTCATCATTACTTATCATTACTCTATATTGTTATTAATGACCTGCACTATACTATTTTTTTTTTAAGTAAAAAATTCATATTAACTTTCCAATGAGAAATACATAGCTTTCAAAACATCTTGCTGGAAAAAAAACTACGTAGCTTGATATGTATTTCCAAAATACTAACCTTCATTATCCCCCAAGACTAGACTAGTAGAAACAAAAGACCAAACTACTATATCATGTTTTGTTCATCATACATTATCCCTTACATTAACAAAATTTCTGGCAACCAAAAAAGGATAACCTGTAAAAAATTTCCCCCAAACCCAATTACAACCGGTATAATCCGATAAACTAAAGGACTCAACTGAACCACTAATAGACATAGCAGAAAAAAGGAAACTGGAACATAACAAACGAGATACACCTACGCTACAGTCACTTAGTTCTGCACGTCAGGATGGTGGGCTGCACTCAAACTTGGGATGTTTGCATCCACACAAGTTCTCATGCATCCTCCACATCTGGTCGTATGGCCTCCGAAAATACTACTAGGATCTGTCGGTGTCAGGTTGATAGAAGGGTCCATAGAAATTCCCAGCTTCACAGTTATCAGGTCCACTTTCTTGTGCATTAAGTGACAATCAATATGGTACTCCCTCTACGCCTGAACAGGCTCAGTGTCTCCCAAGGCCTTGATTTCATGCTCAATCAATATGTGAGCAAGAATCCCTTTGGTCACCCAATAGATTGACACAATACGGTCATAAGCAGCCAGACGGACTGCAGTGGTTCTAGGATCGTGCACCCACTCTTCCACCTCGGCTCTAAGGTTTTACATGTTCTGGTCATTCAGTTGCTCCCATAAGCCCTTTTCCAAACGGGCTATTTCATCCTGAATTTGATGGGGAATGCACTCTTGAAACAAATGAGTAGCGTGGGTAGCCTTTGTCTGCTCTCTATTGGATCTCTTCAACTTCTGGGTTTGGCATCTTCAGGATCCCTTTCTCCCATTTTTGGGTTTTCTTTGCTTTGGGGCCATTCTCTGTCTTGGGGAATAGAGGCAAGGCCAATTACACGGGAAAAGACACAGAAAGAAGCAAACCACTAGGGAAGAAAGATTCGAAGACTGGGGCATGCATGTCCACCATCGTGGGATACCCATATTTATATCCCTCCACTTCCGACTTGCCTTAATTTCGGTCATCATTCCTTCATGATTGCAGTACAGAGGCGTCTGATCTGCCTGATCCATCATCTTTACCTTTCATCCCCTTCATCAATGGTTCGTTGGTCGAGGACTGTCCGGGGTTTGGACCTCATTATTATCCACTCTGATGATTAAAAGATCTGCACAATCTTGGTATTCATTGTTTGGGTTCACACCTGTGTCATGTGGGTGAGCATTATTTCACAAGGTGTCGAAAGGAATACTTGCGTGGAGGATTTCTTGGGAATCAATCCTAGTGAATGTGTCATTGTTTCTCCTGCTTAATGCTTAGCTGTCTTGATTATCCAGCTGGGCGCATGGTGTGGCCCATTCCATATCTCCAAATTTTGACAGGGGTCCTTCCCTTTTCCTCTGTGGTGAGTCTGCTCTAGCATTATCCAAACAATCATCCACCTTATTACCTTCTCTTCTGATGTGGCTAAAGGTACACATGTGTGGGTTACGAAGATGGGCCCCCAGTTCTTCCACCCTATGGGCCAACCTCCAACTGGCAGTAACTTTTGTTGGTTTTTGTCCTAGTTGGATTTTTTTTGCCATGTTGATAATTACCTTGGAGTCACCTTCAGCTATGAGTGGTTCCCATTTTTTCCTTTCGGCTATCTTTAGACCTTGTAATAGCTCCTCGATTTCAGAAACATTGTTAGTGTCTTGTCCTATGTGGTCGTGGAAGATGAGTAGTATTTGTCCGGACTCGTTGCAGAAAACCCCCCCATAGCCAGTCGAGCTCATGTTTCCTTTGGATGCTCCGTCAAAGTTGAGCTTGAATGAGCCTATCAGAGGAGATGACCAAGTTTTAAGACTATTCTGCATTGGGGTTTTGATTCACTTTCGAATCCATCCATGATCCATCTTATGTAAGCTTAGTTGATTCAGGATTCTAAGTTCTTGGTTATCCACTTCCCAGTCCCTGTCATCCTAAGGGGTAATCTTCACCGTCTCCTGAATGTGGTTTACAATTTTATTCCATTACTTGGATTGGGGCTTTAGTATCTTAGAAGATTCTCTGATTTCTTTCCTTCCATGTTTCTCATATCAAGAAGCCAAGGAATATCAACCAGATTTGAGTTACAATGCTATTTTTGAAAGCATTTGCATCCAAGTGTTTAATTTTTTCAATCTTCTAAAAATTTCCGCACCCCAATCCCATAAGGTGGAAGAAAATTGGAAAGAATCCAAAAGATGATTTAGAGTTTCTTATGCTCTATTGCAAAGGGAGCATTGGGAGGGGCCAACTATTCATCTCTTCCGGAGGTTTTCTCCAGTTAGGATCCGATGGTAAACAACCAGCCACACAAAACATGCCACTTTCGGGCAGGGATTGGACATCCAAATCTTCTTCCATATTTCTTCTGCTGGTCCATAAGTCGTAAGCTTCTTTAATATTGAAACTTCCTTTGGTGGAGTATCCCCATCTTATTTTATCTAGACCTCTTTGTATTTTTATCAATATTTCTTGGAGGGCTTCCTCCATATGGCGACTCCCCTTGACAGAGCATCTGTGTTTCCACCATTCAGTTTGGTGCCATTCCCTGAATGAATCTTCTTCCTCTGTTGGTTTCCAGAACTGGGATACTTTTGTGAGGCCCATAGCATTGCATCGCTCCCGAAAATATTGTAGGAGGTGGGAGGAAGCAATTTTTGGACATTGCTGCCACGAGTCTTCCCATAGATATGTTTTTGATCCATCTCTTATCTCCCAAAAGCTATGGTCTTGGATAGTTTTCCTACTACACAAAGTTGTTCTCATATGTGTGATCCATGTTTCTCCTCACTAAATCGTATCAGTTCCTTCTTTGGTCTGTCTTGAGCATATTTGGCATGCCACAGTTGTGCCCAGGGTTCTGTGTTATAGGTGACCCAATTCCACCAAATGTTTGCTCATAAGACTTCATTATTTTTGCCAGGATCCCTCAAACGCATTCCCCCTTTTAGTTTGGGTTGGCAAACTTTCTCCCAGTTTACCAGAGCCCATTTTAGTTTCTCTGAGTCCCCCCCCCATAAGAAAGTCCTCTGAATGGATCGCATCTCTTTGATCACAGATTTTGGGGCCACTAGGACCTAGAACAAATATATGGGCATTACTTGAAGAACCGACTTAAGGAGGATAAGTTTGCTTGATGTGTTAAGAGGTATAAGCACCCAATTGTTTAATTTTTTCCTCATTATGTGCAAGACATCCGTCCAGGAGACCCGTTTGATGACGCTTTCAGGCAAAGGGGCGCCAAGATATTTGGATGGAAGGGAGCTCCCGTGGAAACCTAGAATCCAAAAAATATTTCTTTGGGATATGTTGGGGGTATTGAAAAAGAAAAGTTGCGATTTCTCTCTATTAATATCCAAACCAAAGTCCTTGGAGAAGGAATTGAGACACATTTTAATGGCTCTGGCTTCCTGAATCGAAGCATGTCCCATGAGCATAATATCATCCACAAATTACTGGTGGGTATGTTTTTCCGCATTCGGATGAATATTGAGACCTCTTAGTTCTCCATTAATTACCATAGCTTTGATCAATATCCTGAGGCCCTCTACCATCATAATAAAGAGGAAAGGTGAAAGAGGGTCCCCCTGATGGATGCCTCTTGATGGGATGAAAGTTTTGGTTGGGGATCCATTACGCATAATTGAGAAGAAAGATGAGGAGGTCATGCTCATAACCCAATCAATCCATTCTCTGTCAAAACCATAGGCTTTGAACATTTCCCTCATGTATTGCCAACTAAGCTTGTCATAGGCTTTTTAAATATCTAATTTTAAAAGCATCCCTGGGATCTTGGTTACTCTGAGGGAGTGTATGACTTCATGAACTAGGATGACCCCATCCAATATTTCTCTTCCTTCCACAAAACCAAATTGCTCCGGGGAAATCAAATTGGGGAGAAAGAGCTTCAACCTGTTGGTCATGAATTTGGTAATAATTTTGTATATTACATTACAGAGAGCAATGGGTCTGAATTTACCTGGTGTGTCCACGACATCAGCTTTAGGGATTAGGGTCAGAAAGGTGGCATTGAAGGCTTGGAGCACCCCTTTGTCTCGACGGGAATATTCTACTATTTTCCATGCATCTTGTTTGGTCATGTCCCATAAGTGGTGAAAAAATTTGGTAGTAAATCCATTTGGTCCTGCGGCTTTTCCTTCTGCCATTTTTTGGAGGGCTTCCTTAACTTCTAAAAGAGTAACTGGTTTCTTCATAAGATCATTTTGTTCTATAGCAACTGTTGAGGGGATGAGTTGGGTGATCCTGGCTATGTGATCAGATTAGTTGGCTTGATCCTCCCTCATTATGCTTCCAAAGTAGTACGTTAGTTTTGCTTCCATTTCTTCTCTGGTTTCCACATATTGTCCATATTCCTTTTTAATTCTATTTATCCCTGACTTTTGTCGATTCTCGAGTACAGATCGATGAAAGAATTTGGTATTTCTTTCCCCTTTTTGGAGCCACTGATTCCTAGATTTCTGTTTCCAGTAAATATTTTCCAGTCATTCCCGGGCTTGTAGTTGTTCATGGAAGACTTTTTCTTGTTTTTCTAGGTCTTCACTATACCCATTATTCATACCTTCTCTCTGGATGGCTTCCATCTGTTCACTTAGCTTCTTTTTGTCTTGGAAGATGTTCCCAAATTCTTCTCTATTCCATGTGCATATTTTGGTTTTCAATGCTTTCAGTTTTTGTTGGAACTGGTACATTCTTGTCCCACTAGGGGCGGGAAGATCCGCCCACCATTGCTGGACTAAAGATTCGATGTCTTTGTGTTCCAACCAAAATTGTTCAAAATAGAATGGCTTCCTCCCACTTGAGCCCGTCCTATCCCAAAGGAGGCAAACCATCCAATGATATAATCTTGTTGAAGGCAAGACATAAGTAATCATATCACCTCCTACAGTGACAAGATCCTTTGAAATTAGGAATCTATCAAGTTTGGAGGCCATGTGATGATCCCCCCCCCCCTCGTTTGTTATTCCACATGAACCAACCATTTCCGGTTTCTAGACCAACAAGCTTATTGATCTCAATAAAATCTTTGAAAGATTCATTGGTTGGTCCAAGTATTCTTCGTCCTCTTTTCTTCTCTTATAAGGTTGTGATCATGTTAAAGTCTCCCCCTATGATCCAATGCATGTCCCCTATCCATTTTGTAGACCATGAAAGGGATTCCAGAAAGGCCATTTTTTGTGCGATAATACTTGGCCCATAAACATTCGATATAACTCCCTTTATCCTGGAATCTAGGATCTCAAAGTCTGCAGAGAATACGAAACATGTAGCCCATAAGTATGTAAGGTCAACTTCCTCCGGACGCCATAGGATTGCAATTCCTCCCACATTACCTCGAGCTTCAATTTCCATTGTCTTACTTCCTTTCCAGACCTTGCTCCCTATTTCTTGCATCGTCTCCGCTCCACACTTAGTTTCCTGGAGAAAGACTATAACAAGTTTTTCCATGCTGATTTTCCTGGAGAAAGACTATAACTGGTTTTTCCATGCTGATCTTATTCCTCACATTTTTAAGTTTGCATGGGTGGTTCACCCCGCGAATGTTCCAAGTAATTACTTTCATTGAAAAACCTTGTTAAATTATGAGAAAGTTGCCTTAATGGTGGGATTCTGACTTGATTCAATGAGTTTGGTTCCCACCTCCGCAATCCTCTGCCTGTTTGTCTTGCATCCTCTCTTTTCACCTTCTTCTGGTTGTTTCCTTTGCTTCCTTTTTATGGTTCTTTAGCTACTCCCAGAGATGGGGTAGCTTTGGCTTTGAGGATAGTTGCCTACAGAAGTTCTAGCTGTCTGCGTGCTAGACATACCCTTTCCCTTTTTTATCATATTCTTTTTCTATTTCATCCAGATCCATCTTGCCCAAGTCCATGTCCTCTGCTTCGTCGGGCATATCATCTTCCATAGCCTCCGATAGATCTTTTGGATTTTCCTGGTTGAGTTTAGTGTCTGCCAAATTTGCTTCTTTTCCTTTTTCTTGTTTCCTTAAATCTTCCAGATCACCCCACTATGTTTAGGGTTTCGAGTCTATTTGTCATCATTGGATTTTTGGCTTTGGTTTGTTTGTGTTGCTGCTGGTTGTTCAGTCATATTCCCGGTTTTCTTCGATTTACCTGAATAAACCCCTCGTCTGTCGATCTCTTCTCATTTTCCTGGAGTACCTTGGGGCTAGCAGGAGTTGTGTTATTGTGAGGATAGTCCCGACTGAGATGGTTGTATTCATGAAAGCGACACCTGGAGGGGAGGTGTTCATAGTCTACGAGCTGGGTCTAGTCCTTGTCTTCCCATGTCAAATTGATAGCTTTAGGTAGACCTTGTGCGAGATCCATATAGACAAAGATGCAGGAAAAGGAGGTATATCTTCTCTGTTTCGTTTGCTCAGAGGCTTTTAGGGATTTTCCCAGAGTATTGCCGATGTCTTGTAGGATCTCAGGTTCTCAGTATTCGCATGGAAGTGAATAATTCCTGATCCATATTGGAGCGATATTCAGATCTTTGTCAGGGTTAAATTGTTCTTTCCATGGACAAAGGTACAGTCCAGATGAGAAGAAAAAATAAGGGCCTCCCTCCAATATTCGATCTTTGTCTTCTTGATTGAAAAACACAATGGTGAAGAAACCCTTGGCTCCTAGATGCAAACCATAATGCCCTTTAGGGTTCCATGTTACCTCGATCTATCTTGTTAGATCCTTTTCTTTTGGCCAGATTCCGATGAACTTTCCAATCAGAGCTTTTTCTTTCCATTGTTCTACTCTTTCCCAAAGATTCTCCGAGCGGATATGAAGTGATGGGATAACTTTTGATTTGGGAAGGCAGCAACCCTGAGTTTTCCTCGATCCGGGTTTGGCTCTACTATTGTTGTTTTTCCCATCCTCACCCTCTTGTGGCTCCTCCATGGCGTTCGATGCTGCGAGCATTGCAGGGATAGCCTACTGTCGCGAAGAGGAGGGGGAGTCGCCCCCTCCGAAGGTCTCCATCCTACATAAAAATTTCAAACCCTAAAAAAATTTAAACTCAAATCACCTCCATCCTCTCTCAAATCACCTCCATCCTCTCTCCCTCAATCGAGCTCACCTGCACTATACTATTATTAATAACTAAAAAATTATTTATGACTATGGGTATAGTAACACACATATTTGTTTCAACCAAATTTTTAACAATCACAAGCTCATCCCGCTCGGCATGATCCACGAACATACTTGATAATAGCTTTGTTTCTTTCAATGTTATACATATACGGCTGTTCGAACATGCACAATCTCGATCCCTCTACAAAACTTGAGAGAATATATTAAACTATATATATATACATAAACAAATTATCTTTCTATTTTTAGTAATATATTAAGCTTCAGTTATTGTATATATATATATATACGTGTACATTATCTTTCCAATTTTGCTTTGCTTACTAAGATCACTTTTATAATATTGGGTCCCTCTTTCAAAACGGGTTTGTCATGTCACTAAACGCACGCCGAGGGCTTCTACTAGGGTTTGTTTCATGGATTGGCATGTATTTTTGAACATAATATTTTAAACGAGTTATTTCACAAAGTCTTTATAACCACTAGGTTAAATAAATAAAAGATTATTTTATTTTAAAAAGTATTTTGGGTCTCATATTTTAAAATGAGAAAATCAACATAAAGACTTTTCACATTAAGAACATATATAATTATTATTTTAGTTTATATCTTTTCATTTTATTTTCTAAGTAGCCATGGATATTTTTATTATAAACAATATCATTTAATTTGAAAATAAAATGTGTTGCTTTGATTATTAATTTATTGTGAAATATGTTGTTTTGAATATTAAATATTTTTTATTTTATTTGAAATTTATATTTTAAATTAAGTTTATAAATAATTTTATATTTTTACTTTAAGTTTAAAGTATGAATTTTAGGAGCAATTTATTTATTCTATGTTTGTTTTCGATTTTATAATAAGTTTTGGTAAAATCCAAATTTTTACTTGTTTAAATTGTGTTTTTAAATCTATAAATAGGAATAACCCCTTGGCTCTCAAACTATGCAATTTCTATAGCTAATATTTGTGATTCTAAATTTTTTTAAAGATTTTTGTTAACTAAAAATATGATCGAAAAAAGTTGAAAACATAAAATATTTAGACTACAACTTGTTTTTATAATTCAATTTGAAATTTATATTTTAATTTAAATTAAAAAATTATATTTTAATTTAAATTAAAAAATTATATTTTACTTAAATAAATTTAAAGTATTAATTTTATAATTCAATTAGGTGTTGGGTTTATAAATATTTTTTAATTTCTCATATTTTTATCACAATTCCATTGAAATTTTATTAGTAGTTTTTAAATGGTCAAATCACATTTTATAATAGAAGAAACATTGATATGTTTTATTATTTTTAGTTATTACAAGTAGAATTATAAAATTAAGTTAGATAATATAGTTGAAAATTGTCAAGGATACGACGGTTTGTTGGTGGGAATAGATGGATTTCATTCTATTCACCTAAGTTCAATTCCGTAGAGACATCACTTGAATGACTTATTAATTTAAAATTTATAAATATATGTTATTTAAAAAATTAAAAATTTAAAACGTAACGAGTATTTATTGTTGGAACAAATCATGACTAATTTGGTTGAAAGCTTATTTTCAAACACTATGAATTTGCTCTAATGTGATGTCTATTTGTTGTGCTCTCATCCACCTCTCGTTCATTGCCATGAACTTAAATCCAAAATTGACATCCCTGCAAACATTTCAATCCCAGAAGCGTGTGACGACCAAAGATTGGAGAAGGCAATTCCAACCCATTCATCCCACCCCATCACAGACTTTTCAATTGGTATATGCGTGTGACAGCCGGAAGTGAGAAATATAGGTGTAAGCTAAAAGTTTTAGGTTTTGGCCCATTTTTTTTCTGCTATAGGTCTAAGAAATATAGAAAAAAGGTGTAATTTAAAAGTTATAGGGTTTTTTAAGGTAGAATTGCAAAATCAAAAACTAAATTCATCAATACAAACTACTTATTTCATCAAAAATTCATTACATGATTATGCAAAATAAACCAAAGAAATCCAAAACCTAGAATTTGAAATTATGGGAACTTTGACTTTTTGAGCTTCGGACATATATTAACTTTATGCTCCACCTACATAACTGTGAACAGAGACCATTCAATTCAGACTGCCGACCATACGCACAAGTCAGTTTTTTATATCTTACCTAACAGTGAAACACTAAATATATCTTACCTCATGCTTATGAACCTTTGTAATTTCGTAGCAGTTTCAAAATTCCAATTCCAGTTGGTTCATGTACATTTTCATTTTCATAGCAGTTTCAAAATTCAAATTCCAGTTGTTTCCTATACATTTTCATTTTCATAGCTATGCTTGATTTTGCAAGACGTGTCCAGCAATCAAAGCAGAGGAAATGGGAGCATATATCTTGCCAAAATATAGCCAAAACAAATGCCAATGCCAGAGTTTTTGACCATGTATTCTTAACTGATAAATGCAAAAATTATCTCCACTAACTAATAAATGCAAAATTACCTGTCTATATATGAACCAATACCAATTGCCAACGACTATGATTATGACATTCAACAGACCAGATCATTGCCTCTTGTGTCTCAGTGATCTAATTTTCCAATGTTATAGCGGTGGCCTGCATCCCATATTGATCAGACTTTGACAGAAGAGCCTGCCTGTTCGAAGATCATGAGAAAGTGCGATAACCCATATTGATCAAAATACTTGAGAGAAGATCCTGCCAGTTCGAAGATCATGAGAAACTGCGATAAGTATAATATATACTCTGATAATTCTTGCAAAAAAGAAATCATTATATTTCATTTGACCGGTTTACTGTTGATTAGTAGTTTTCCTTCGGTTATATCATATGTTAGCGGATATACTTGCAATAATGCTTCTACTTACGCCTCTGGAAGTACATTTTCAAGCAATTTGAACAGCGTAATGGGTGATCTACTGAAGAATGCACCTCAAACACGGTTCAATACTTCTTCCCATGGCCAAAGTCCCAACAGAGTATATGGCCTCGTCCAATGCTGGGAGAACATTTCTCAGGAACGCTGCTCAATCTGTTCACAGCTAGCAAATGATAACATTCGACAACTTTGCCGACACGCCATAGGTGGTCGAGTATGGCTTGTTCACTGCTTCCTGCGATACGACAACTCTAACTTCTTGTCAAAGCTAGACACCCACGGGACATATCTGCAGGACATGCTAAACCATAGTGGTACATATAATCTAAATAATTTGAGGACCACTACTTCAAAACTCCTTTCCAACCTGTCTGATAAGGCTTATGATCCTGCAAATAAGAGATTTGCCTTAGGATCCGCTGCATATTCTTCCACTGGCATCGTTTATGGTCTAGTTCAGTGTTGGGCAGATATATCCATCAATGACTGCAGATCTTGTTTGCAACTAGCAAGGAACAACCTCTACAATTGTTGTTCTTCGAAGCAAGGAGCTCAAGCACTGTTGGGAAGCTGCAGGGTCCGATACGAAGTAGACCGCTTTCTTGATACTTCTGGAGCGGGTAGTAGTACTAGTCCACCTGCATCCTCCGGGTCCTTACAACCTTCAAAAGGCGCTGCCCATAGTCCTGCTAATGGAACTTCACCCGACACATCAAGTAATGCACATGTAATCTCTTTTTGCTTCGGCAATTCATTGAGTTTTAAGATTTGTGCCTTTCAGTGATTATACAATTTGAGCGTTCCAAACTTGTGTAAATAACAATACAATAATACTCTGCAGAAGGTTCCTCAAAAACAATACCCACAATATTGGGGATTTTGGGAGGCGTGCTTCTAGCGTTACTGATCTGTCTGTTTGCAATGAAGAGGAAACTGAAATCTGCCATTTCAGGGAGGCCAGTACCCCTTGCGCAGGATGAAGGTAGAATCTAGAGTTTGATTTCTGTTTCGCCCTAGTAAATTTATGTTATCTAACGAGGCTGTTAGAATCTTATATACCTTTCTTTCTACACAGAAACACATGAAAATGGCTCAGAATGGACACTACTCGAGCAGAACCAAATTCTCTTCACGTTAGATGCACTCATAGAATCAACGGATAATTTTCATGAAAGCAACAAGCTTGGAGGGGGAGGCTTTGGCGATGTATACAGGGTATGTTGTATTTTATTTTGAAAGAAACAAAATATATATATATAGTTAACAAAACATACTAAACAGATATATGAAAACATTCATAATAACAATCCTTCACACAAAGAGAAGAACAGTACCTGTAAAGAGGCATCCCTTCTCACTCTATCTGCATCTATCTTTTTTATATACTGAGTAAGATAACAGATCAAAGATTTCGTTTTTTTTTTCATTTTTTTCTTATCAAAGTTTGATAGTCCAAACTTTATTGAAATTTATCATCAAATCCATTTGAAATCGCAGTTTAATGGCACAGATAGAATCAACAACCTCCAAAACCCTTATTCACTCTAACCAATTTGCCCTTACGATAATTTAGTAATTTAAACTTTGCTGAAATTCACCCACAAATCCACTGAAATTGCAGATTTTGATGGCAAAGATGGAATCAACAACCTCCAAAATGCCTATTACACCCTGAGCAATTTCCCTACATCCAATCTTTGCTGAAATTCGCCATCAAATCCATTGAAATTGCATATTCTTAAATCAGATACCTCCAATACCCCTACTACACCATGATGCAGTCTATATATCTAATATTTTATAATTTCCTCAAACAAAATGATTTTTTTGCAACATTTAAGTGAAATATCCCTTTTTGGTATTCTGGTTATTTTGATGATTCTTAAACAATCCTAAAACATGTAACAGATTTAATGGTATTTGCTAATCTTAATGATTTTGAACCATTAAACTGCTTTACATGAGGAATCCTTAATTTGATGATATTTTTGTATTCTAACTGTGCGCGCAGTTAATAAACAAATTGGCATGGTTAACAAAAGATATTAAACAGATATATGGAGACATTCATGATAACAATCCTTCACACAAAGAATAGAACACCTGTAAAGAGGCATCCCTTCTCACTCTATCTGCATCTATCTTTTTTTATATACTGAGTAGGATAACAGATAAAGATTTAGTTTTTTCCAAGTTTTTCTTTATCAAAGTTCGGTCCAATCTTTACTGAAATTTACCATCAAATCCATTTGAAGTTGCACTTTAATAGCATAGATAATATCAACAACCTCCAAAACCATTTGAAGTTACAATTTAAAGGCATAAATAATATTAACAACCTCCAAAACTCTTACTGAAATTTATTATCAAATCCATTTGAAATTGCACTTCAATGGCACAGATAGAATCAATAACCTCCAAAACCCTTATTGCACCTTAACCAATTTGCTATTATGAGAATTTAGTAGTCCAAGCTTTGCTGAAATTCACCATCAAATCCTTTGAAATTGCAGATTTTGATGGCACGGATGGAATCATCAACCTCCAAAATGCCGATTAAACCCTGAGCAGTTTTCCCTTATGAGAATTTGATAATCCAAATTGTGCTGAAATTCACCATAAAATCTATTGATATTGAAATCACATATTCTTAACTCAGCTACCTGCGACACCCCTATTGTACCATGATACAATCTATATATCTAATATTTATAATTTCCTCAAACAAAATTTCTGGTTATTTTGATAATTCTCGAACATTCCTAAAATATGTATAAATAGATTTAATGGTATTTGGTAATCTCGATGATCTTGAACCATTAAATTGCTTTACACGAGGAATCCTTAATTTGATGATACTTTTGTATTATAACTCGGCGCACAGTTCATTGCTGTTTTGTTTTGTCCAAATAAAAGTTAGTGATTACTGCCATACTTTTTTTTTATTTCCATTTATTGTTTCTTAGAGTTCAATTTTCAAGTTACACATTATAACTCTCTTTTTCATAAGACCAGCTGTCTTGGACAGATTATTAAAATTATATTCATTTCCCTATCTTTCAAACCATAAGACCTCATGACTTGTACTGAGATTAATAAAATTCTATTATTTATCTTACTTGATAAGATGTTTTTTCATTCATTGCTGATGTAATTGGATCTTTATGAAAAAAATAGCAGTAATGTTATCTGAGGTCAAGCTTTGGCAAATGTTCGACATCAAAATCTTGTAAAGTTGCTTGGGTGTTGTGGTGAGGGACCAGAACGGTTGATTGTTTTTGAATATTTTCCCAACAAAAGACCTTAACACTTTCCTGTTTGGAAGGTCGAAAGCTGGTGCAGACTGGGGCCTCATCCCCTGCAGATTTCCAAACACTCAACCAACAACACTTCACATACAAAGCAAGGGCACAATAGGCCATCGATTAAAACTCGCCTGCTAAATTAAAATTTACAAACACGATTAAGATTTATGATATTTTTATTATTCATAACCTTCAAGGTTTTTTTTATGAACTTCGGCATAACAAAATGGCAGCATCGGGACCTCAAATCACTAAAGTGGAACCTGTTCAAAATGGGCTTTACAAGTCAATAAATCCAATTTTTCCACCACTAAAATAGAACCTATTCAAAATAGGCTTTATAAGCCAATAAATCCAATTTTTCCACCCAAAAGTACCAAAATAGATGAAATTTATACGATGACCCATTTCAAATCCTACCTCCCATTTAGGGAGGCTTTTGTTCCCCAACATATTTTATTGAAGGAGGTGAGGAAAATTTATCGCTACCTTCTCCCTGGAGTATCATTTTGCCTTACGATGAAGTTTTTCTTTCAATCCACCTACCTGAGTTCAAAATTTCCCCTCCTAGTTGTTATGGAATTCTTCTACAAAATAGTATCTTTTAAGTTTCGCTAACTATGCTTCAAACTTTAGTGCCAAGTCCTCTATGGTAAGTAAGACTTGCACATCAGTTTTTTGGTCTAACATGGAAGGCTCATAGAGTTTTAGACTCTCCACATTCACTATTGAATAAATGCACATATATGATGGTAGATTGAGTTCCTAAGCATTATCACCCACTTTCTCCAATACTTCAAAAGGACCATACCATGGAACCTAGATCTTCTTACCAGTACCCTATAGCTTTTCTTTCTTTAGATGCAACCAAACTATGTTTCCCACCTTGAATGTTTCTCATTTTGGTGATTATTATGCCAGGTCTTGTATTTTTCCTATGACTTTTTCATTGTCCCTTGTACTTGCATATGGAATTGTTTGATCACACCAACAAACTTTTCAACCTTCAATGCTTATCTTGTGATGTCTTTTTTCACTCCTTCTGATTGTCCATATACAACATCTAAGGTGAAAATACCAAAAAAAGAAGTTTGAAAAGGGGATGGTGTCTTTCCTCACTCCTTGTTTTCCATATACAACATCTAAAAGTGAAGGTGGAAAATACCAAAAAAAAGTTTGAAAAGGAGACATACTGGTAGAAGTGTGAATTGTTATGTAATAAGTGTTAGAATGTAAACCAAATTTTATATCGCCGCATATGAAATATATCAGTTTTTTAATACTTCCTGAGGAGTAATACCAGTACCAGTCCACCTGCATCCTCTGTCTCCTCTGCGGCAAACCCTTCAACAGGAGCTGCTCAGACTCCTCCGGAGAATGGAACTTCACCCACCACGTCAAGTAATGTACACATAATCTCTTTCTGTTCCGAGTTTATACAATTTGATCGTTCTTAACTTTTGTAAACAACAATACAATATGTACTCTGCAGAAGGTTCTTCAAAGCCAATACCCATGATATTGGGGATTGTGAGAGGTGTGTTTCTAACGTTAGTGATATGTCCGTTTGCCCCTCGGAGGAAACTTTAATCTGCGCAAAATGAAGGTAGAATCTGGAGTTTGAGCATTCTCACACACTTAAATTTATGTTATCCATTCAAGCTGTTAAATTCTTATTCACTTTTTCTTATGCAGAGAAATACATTACACTTAATCAACCTACTCAAACAGAAGCAAATTCTTTTCACCTTAGAAGCACTCGTAGAATCAACGGATAATTTTCTCACCATGAGCAACAAATGAAACATGACTTTTTCAGTAAAGTCCAAGCATTTGCTGCTGATCATGGAGATTCCCTTGAAGATTAGAGCTTTACTCCAGTGGAACAGGAGATTTCTGTGTTATTCTCTGGCGGACCATAAAATGGAGGTTCCATATCCTGGACAGAGACTGAAAATCTTGTCCTTGCATCTATTTGTAGACAGGCTGAAATGGAGGTTCCATATCCTGGACAGAGACTGAAAATCTTGTCCTTGCATCTATTTGTAGACAGAGTGCTTCTTTTTTCCCAGGATGGAGGGTTAGTGGGTGTTGGCTGATCTTTTTATATTTTGCATTGTTTAGATGATTTTTGTCAGAATTTGGCGATGAATTTTGTTGAAATTGCAATTTTTTTATGGTTCAAATTACATTTTTAATTGAAAAAATAAATTTAACGCCGTCAAAAACCATAGAAATCTGAATAATGTAATTTTTACAAAATATATTTACAGAAAAATAATCCAAAGCTTATAACGTTTATAGCTTACACCAGGATCACTGCATCAAGTTTTGTTATAAGACTTGGTATAAGACCGTGATGATAATGTCCTTGCATCTGCTTGTAGACAGAGTGCTTTTGTTATAAGACTTGGTATAAGACCGTGATGATAATGTCCTTGCATCTGTTTGTAGACAGAGTGCTCTTTGTTTCTCTGCAGGACAGATGGACACTGCATCACGCTTCCATCAAACAAAAAGAATTTTGGCAGTATTCCATTCAAAACTTGTTTTTCGCAAGAAAACGTGCAAAAATTTGACTCTTTTCTCACGGCTTTTATACAGTCTCTAAACCTCTCTCACCTCTCTCAGTTACATAACAGGAATATTTCCAAAATACCTTCGCAGCATCTTTACAGAATGACTGAGAATCTTTCCAAAATAAGTTTCAAAAATTCCTATAATATGTAACAGAAAAGCTAATGGTATTGCTATTCTTTCAGGGAAAAACCAGAGGCGGGAAAGAAATAGCTGTAAAGAAGTTGTCTGTAAAATCTAATCAGGGGAACGAAGAGTTTATGAATGAGGTGAAGGTTTTGGCCAATGTTCGACACCGAAATCTTGTAAAGCTGCTTGGGTGCTGTGCCGAGGGACGAGAAAGGTTAATCGTTTATGAGTACTTGCCAAACAAGAGTCTTCACGCCCTCCTGTTTGGTGAGTAGAATGTTATTTAAGAAAGATGATAAATAATTGAATAAAAGATCGAAAGAGAATACGAGTTGTGATTCTCATTATTCTAACGTTTTTAAAGTTGCCATACTTCAATTAATTCAGATCCAGATCAACAGAAGCGGAAATTGCTGGATTGGCAGACGCGCTACAAAATCATAATGGGAATAGCTTGCGGTCTTCGCTATCTTCACGAGGAATCAAACCCTCGAATCATTCACAGAGACGTTAAAGCAAACAACATTTTGCTGGATCAGACATTGAATTCCAAGATAGCAGACTTTGGGTTAGCAAGACTCTTCCCTGAGGACGAGAGTCATATCCAAACAAGAGTTGCAGGGACATAGTAATTTAACATTTTCCCTCTACCCGTCTCCACTACAATTTATTAACAGCTGCCATTTTAGTAATCATGTGATTTCGCCAGCAACACCCCACTTACTTGAACTGTTTCTCATTGGAATATGCAGCGGTTACATGGCACCCGAGTATGCAATGCGGGGACAACTATCCATGAAAGCTGATGTCTATAGTTTTGGAGTGTTAGTCCTTGAGATTGTGAGTGGAAGAAAAATCAGTGATATAGATCTTCCCGAAGAAATGCAAAGCCTATTAGAATGGGTCAGAATTTAACTTCAACCTTTTGGCTTCAATAAATTCATGATTCTTTTAAAGAGTGATTTGCCCTGTTATAATAGAGTTGTCATGTGACCATGCTTTTGATTTTGATGTGATCTAGGCATGGGTATTGTACAAACAAAGGCGTCTTTCGGCTATGGTAGATTCCACAATAAGCGAAGCATGTCGGCAGGAGGAAGCTGTAAGATGCATTCATGTTGCCCTTCTATGTACCCAACCTGATGCAGGCAACCGTCCGACTATCGCTACTGTTATACTGATGATCTCCAGCTCTTCTGGTACATCGTTACCAAATCCCCAAAAACCGGTATTTGTGAAAATTAGTGAAAGTAACGAGAGAGGATCCACATCCCGCAGGATTGACGAGTCATGGACGTCTTCAGTGTCGCCTGCCCCTACACCGAGTCCTTTGATTCCTTCTATAAATGATGTCACCATTACTGGATTGGAAGGTAAGTAACTTATCTTCACGGTTGGTTACCGGCACGACTGAAATTTGGGAGATACTTGCCTGTTAATTTATTTTTCTGTGATGGTTTAGCAGTAATCAATGCCTTTACCAATTAAGCCATGGGGAGGACAGAGTGACTAATGATTTGCTTAGTGAAAGCTGAGCACGGGGATGCAGAGCACTGAATGTTTTAAAGTGAGGATGTTCACAGTTAGATGTAATGGTCTTTACATCTACAAATGTGGGGTGTGCACTAAATACTCTACAGCCTGATATGTGTCTAAGCATTTGGCTGCAGAGCTCTGAATGCTCTACCGCATAGGGTATGCACAGTGCAGAGCACTGAATGTTCTATAACATGGGGTGTGCACCGTTCCATTAACACTAGGCTGTAGACCACTCAATACAGTGAACAACTTTGCACACCCCACACTGTAGGGCAACCAGTGCTATGCAGCCCGTTGCTTAAACACGTCTGCCTGTAAATCTTGGTTTTTCTTGACCAAACATTTATTGGTTGTAGAATTTATAAACAATAGTATATGGAATGCTCTACAGCCTGGGTGTGTCTAAACACCCGGCTGCAGAGCACTGAATGCTCTACAGTATGGGGTATGTAAAAGTACAAGTTTGACAGAATTTTTTCAGCCCACACGTGTCTAAGCACTAGGCCGCAGAACTGTGGGGTATATAAAAGTATAAGTTTGACAGTGACAACAAATCTTAGCGCATAAAGTTCTGGAGACCAAAAAGGTACTCTG
Source organism: Larix kaempferi (assembly GCA_027924585.1). Lineage (NCBI taxonomy): Eukaryota > Viridiplantae > Streptophyta > Pinopsida > Pinales > Pinaceae > Larix > Larix kaempferi. The sequence goes on from BSBM01000123.1 coordinate 8,767,023, forward strand.
GAATGTCAAGCTTCATAGTAGTTAGTCATTAATTGTAAAAGGGAATTTTTTTAATGTAACAGTATTTTAATGTTGGAAGACAAATGATGCCTATCTTTTTAAACTTATTCAACAGCATCATCAAATTAGCACAAACCTAATGTCAATAAAATTTAAATTGGAGAAACAAGAAGAACAACATGAAGACTAACATTTGACAAATAATTGAGGGCAACTTTTAGTTTGTGGAACAACACGGGAATGCTGTTGATTGTTGTCAGAAAGCGATATTGAATATTGAATATCATTAGAAAAATATTTAGCTGATGGTGGGATTCGCTGCAATTTCGAAGAATTTTCAATGGAATTGTACAGATAAAACAATGTAACTCTCAACCCTTTGCTCTTAAGCGAATTCATAAATAGTTAATTGTAAAAGGGGGTTTTTGAATGTAACAGTATTTTAATGTTGGAAGACAATTGATGCCTATAATTTCTTCTTAAACTTATTCAACAGCGTCATCAAATTAGCATAAACCTAATGCCAATGAAATTTAAATTGAAGAAACAAGAAGAACAACATGATGAACAACATTTGACAAATAATTGAGGGCAACTTTTAGTTTGTTGAACAACACGGGAATGCTGTTGATTGTTGTCATAAAGCGATATTGAATATTGAATATCATGAGAAAATATTTAGCAGATGGTGGGATTCTCTGCAATTTCGAAGAATTTTCAACGGAATTGTACAGATAAAACAATGTAACTCTCAACCCTTCGCTCTTAAGCGAATTCATTAATAGCATTGCATTCATTAAAATTTGCAAATTCATGCCGAAATCAAAAGAAATGATGACCTTGCAGTGGTCATCATTTTTACCATATGTTGATGAGTATTTTGGACCAAAAAAAATGTGTCAGGGCCCGTTTTTAATATCCATAACCTGGAAAATTTTCTTTATGAACTTTGGTTTGCTGGTAACAAAAGTGCAGCATTTTTGGACTTTATAGATTGTTCATTTAGTTTGAAAGCAATCAATACTTGCATATATAACTGTCTTCTGATCTTTTTGCCAAATAAAACCTTTCAGACATTCTGTTTCCTTTTTATTTGATATGATCAATAGACCTGATAAAACAAAAACATGTTCAAGAGATAAAGAACAATATATATTTTGAGAAAAAAAACTGCATGTGATCTTGAATTACTGATCAAACATAGAATTTTTGTTCTTTTCGTTGTGTTCGTCATTTTTTGGAGCCCACTGTCAACATAGGTCTACTCTGGATGGTTGAATATTAGTTATCTCATGCACCTGGGTTGTATAGAGCGTCCCTCTCCACAAAGTTTTTAGAGTGTATGTTAAAAGACTGTTACACCATTTTGAAAAAACGTTTTAAATGTTATTTAGAGTTATATTTATAGATAATTATAAGATGATCATGGTTGTGGTGGTTTATTGAAGATTATTTTTTGTTTTTTTATTATGATAATGATTATTTCTTTGGTAATCACACGATGTGTTATAATATGGCCTATCAATATCTCTCTATCTTCACCATTTTTTTGTATCTTCCAATGTAGCATATGGATTTTCTACTTTGGTAATCACACGATGTGTTGTAGTATGGTCTATCAATATCTCTTTATCTTCACCATTTTTTTGTATGGATTAGCTGAAATGTGACCTCTTCAAAACTTCTAATTATACTATGGCTTATCAATATCTCTCTATCTTTACCATTTTTTTTTGTATGGATTAGCTGAGATGTGACCTCTTCACGACTTCTAATGCTCTACAACTTCTAATGTTTTAATATAGTTTCTCAAAAAAAAATTAGGGCTTGTGTTTTTTTTTTAAATATTCACCCATTTCCAATAAAAATGCCCAAAAACTATATAAAATCTTTAAATTTTTGAATATTTTTACAAAAATATCATTAAACCTAATGTTGGAAATTTAAGAATTAGTAAGATTAGCCAAGATTTCTACACTCTAATAAAATTATGGATCCTTAAAATTTTCAATATCACCTTCCTCCTCTTTCTTTTGACCTTTGATTATCGATTTGACTATGTTAGATCTTTTGGGGCACTTGCTTACTCTATGGGTTAGCACTTTGATTCCTCGTGTTTTTCATTGGCTCCATTGAATCATTGACCCACTTTAGTTTTGGGTCACTTAAATGGGGTCAACTTGCTAAAAGATCCTTCTTGGTCTTTTAGCACCAAGTGAATGTGGATTCCTTGGATCACACTACAACTATATATCAGAGTTTATGAAATAGAGGGCATGGTTAACACAATATACAATAGAACGAGAACCCGCATGAGTTCTCGTTTTTTTGGAGGTCACATTTAGTAGTTGTTTTTATCTCCATTTTGAAAAGTGGTGATACTAGTATCACCTTTTTTTTGGAGGGGAGGGGGCTAGAATTATAACTTTCTGTAGTTGCAATCAAAGCCCTAAATCAACCCTTGGATTGAAAAATGGATCTCCTAGAATCACCCTTATTTTTATTCAAGATTAAAATTTAAAAAATAATCATTTAAAAAAAAAATGATAAAAAGAAATTTTCAAAAAAATATTACATTATAATAAAATTTAAAAACATGTATAAAAGATTGTAAAAAACAAACAAAATGAAAAAGAATTAAAAAAAACCCACAATTTTTTTTTAAATCAGCATTTACAAAAAAATTAAATCAATAACCAAAATTTTTAATTATTTTGTTAATTTATTATTTTTTTCAAATTTTCTTTTAAAAATTTTTAAAATTGTATTTTTTTGGATTAAAAAGAACAAAATTAATTTTTTTAGTTTTTTTAAATGTTATAATTTGTTCTTTTCCCTTGTGCACCCAAGTGTCACCCCTTGGGCGGTACGATTCTGAGAATCGTGGAGGAGAGGGGGACGAAGGGGAGGGGGATGAAAGGGGGTGAGGGTGGGGTGGTTTGACGGGACGTTTTTTTGTTTTTTTTTTAATTTTAATTTTCTTTTTTGATTTTATTTTATTTTTAATTTGGTTTTTAATTTTTAATATTCACTATTTTGTTTTTTTTTTCAAATTTTCTTTTAAAACATTCAAAATTTTGGTTTTTTTTTCTTTCTTTTTAATGTTATTTTTTTTTAATTATAGTTATTTTTTTTAAATTTGGTTTCATCTTGATTTTTTTTACAATTTTTTTATACATTTTTATTTTTATTTTTGTTTTTTAAATTTTTTATAAATTTTATAATGTTCTAAAAAAATTTGAAAATCTCCATGGATGGGGTGGCATCAAAGAAACTCACACGAATTAATGGTTATGAGACAACAGGGGTTCACGTGGTGGTGCAAGTTACCAGGGTGCATTAATCGTGACCTCCTCCCGAGAGCTCAAGGACCATCATCCACCTGATGCTTTTACTTCGCATTCATGGAGGAGAGAAAGATGGAAGGGACCCTTGAAGTGCCACTTGGGCATGGTGGTAGCAAGTTAAATTAACCTGTGTCCTCAAACCAGAACGATCACTTACCCGCTACTAGAATTCGCATAAGAATTGAACTTCGGCCCTATGAGGTTGGCAAAGTCACTACCATGATGAGAGAATGACATCGTGCCCCAAGTAGGAGAGGTCGCTCCGGTCAAAGGCAAGGTAGAGGCTCTGGAGAGGCTGGCATTGCAGGCACCTTGGTTCCATGGCCGATACTTTGCTCGAAATTAGGCAAGAAATCAGAGGTTTGGATAAGGATACACAAACTAGACTGAAAGAACTAGAGTATAGGGTCCAAATCATGATCGAATGGTGTGCCAACATCGTTGAACTCTTCAATCTTCCTTCACCACTCCTTGCAATGGTTGTGGAGTCGGAGGTGGTGACCGAGACTATGGAGGAGAGGGTGGAAGTCATAGTAGATGTAAAATAGAAGGAGGAACAATTCAATGATGAGCAGGATGAACCTAGCACTGGAATTGGAAAGAGAGAGTCCCTAGAAAGTAGTTACAAGTGGGAAATAAAGGAGGAACCACAACAGTAGAAACGACGTCCAGACTTTGGAGACTCAAATCATCCTCATTCGTGATGGGTTGGCCCATGTTTCCCTGGTTTGAAATGGTTTTCTCTATTAATATTTTATCTAAGTTTGAACTTGTAATGTCTATGTCAGTCTTTGATAGTCTGAATACTTTTTTGGCTTCATATCGCCCCTATGCATGGCGCAGTCTAGTGGCTTCAAGTTTAGAATGTTTAGCAATCACTTATGGTTATTTTTGGACTATAGGCCTAGGTGTTTATCCATCTTGAAGGCCAAGTGCAGACTTCAACAAGCTTATTTTTGTCCCAGATCCTGAGTGTTTCCCCCCCCGAGAGGCTCAGTGCAGACTTGGCATGTATTTTTTTGTAAATTTTATGTAATATTAATTTAAGTACTAAATTACAAAAAGAAAAAATTGAAAAATTCTTTTATTTGTTCTTTTGAATTGTTTTATAAATTTTAACTTTTCACCTTATTATTTTTTTTAAGTTTGTTTTTTTAAAGTAATTGTTTTTTAACTTTTAACCCCGAATAAAAACGAGGGTGATTCTAGGAGGCCCACTTTTTAATATGGGGGTTGATTTAGGGTTTTGATTTCAATGACACCACCCATGGTTACCAGAAAGATCTAATTTTAGCCCCCCCCGCAAAAAAAAGGTGCTTCTAGTATCACCACTTTTCATTTTGGGGTTTTTTTTGGTGTTTTTAATGCAAAAATATGAATTTTTATGGCTAGAGTTCTCATTCTTTGTATGCAGTTCTCGTTCTATTGTATATTGGGTTGATTTAGGAAAATTACTTGCAATATCAACTATTAAGTCCATGGTACAAGTTTTTCATGCAAATTGCTTTCTCCAGTGGCTAACCTAAAATTCTCGGATGCCTTTAGGTTGCTCATTTGCCTATTTAGATTGTTCCTTTCCTCTTTCTAGTATATCTACTAATCTTTTTTCTTTCTTGCGAATATATTGTAAGTACACACCTAAAACATTTGGCATAAAATCATGATCAAGCTTACTATATCACGTTGCTACTTTGACTCCAACCTTACAACTATCTTGTTTCATCTAAGTGCATCTACATTTTCATCCATGGTACAACCTTTTCATACAAATTTCTCTCTCCAATGGCTAACCTAACATTCACTTATGCCTTAAGGTCACTCTTTTGCATATTTATATTCTCCTTTCCTCTTTTTAGTATCTCTACTAATCCCTTTTCTTTCTTGCGAATATATTATAAGTACACACCTAAAGCATTTGGCATAAAATCATGATCCAACTTACTATCTCTTGTTGCTAGTTTGACTTCAACCTTACAATCTTATTGTTTTATCTTAGCGCATAGTACATTTGCTTTGCCCCCTCTCATACCTTGGATGATCTAATCTAACTACCTCAAGGGAGGTTCCCTCAAAGCAAAGGCAAGGGAGGTATCAATCCTTTTGAAGGCACTTTTATGACCATTTAATACTTCATCACTACATTATTTTGTATGGTAGATCTAGTGTTATATATTTCCTTGCACTAGAGATCGGATATAAGTATGCTTTTCACGCTAATTGAGCTACATATGTATGTTTATTTGAGAGGTGGAATACTCTCTTGGAATATGTCATAACTCTCATAACCATGAATATTCGAAATGGGTCCAACCGTTAAACTATGAGCATGTTCCCTTAAGATGCAGAAGGTGTTATGAACACGGACATCTGTACCATGACTGTCACCTCAACAATACCAACCCTCGGAAGGCCAAGAGGCCAGCACAGACAATGAGGGTTTCCAAAAATATGGGAGAAAAAGAAGGCATCAGCGCAAAGCACCTATTGAGGGAAATAAAACCACAGAGGAAAAGAACTCTACCAATCCATCCACCAGCGACAACTTTGCTATTCTGGAAGAGAAACAGGGCGACCCCACAGCTGAGAACAAGCAACCGGAAGATCCAGTTCTCACCTAGATGACAATTGATCAGATCCAGACTGAAACTTCTGAGAATCACGACAACGCTATCAATAAAGACATACCCAGTGAAGGACAAGCCACGAAGGAGCACATGATCCACATGGAGGAGCCAAAACAACCAATTAGTGCACAAGGACCCGATTCCCTTATGGATGAATAAATGGTCAATCTGGACCTAGGTGAGCTTGATATCCTGGGTCTGAAAGATGCTTGCACTAGAAAAGCCTTTAACTCCATTCCACCCAAGCAAATACAACTTCTGAAAGATGCTCTGAACAAAGTCAAACACCTCAAACTGGGGGTTCACAATCTCCCCCAAAAAGAGAAGTTCAAAAAACAGAGGGATTCCAAGAAGAGAGGGAGAAAAATGGATCTTCAAAGAATTAGTCAGTTAGGCACCAAACTAGTTGAATAAGGAAAATATGGCCAGCTAATGGAGTTCTTCCCTTATGCTTTACAAGGTTCCCAATGCAGATAATCTCTTAGAACGTGAGAGGGCTCAACGGACCTACCAAGCACCGAATGCTTAAGCGTAAAATCATGCAAGATCTGCCTTCTGTTATCTTCCTTCAGGAAACCAAAACCACTCATGAGAAATCCCATTCCCTTTTATCAAAACTTTGGAAGGGTTGCCATGTCATTGCCATTGATGCCTTGGGTGCTTCCGGTGGTATTGCAATTTCCTGGAACCCCACCCTTCTAACGCTGAATAACTTCATTACCACTACCCACTCCCTTTCAGCCTCTTTCCACATCCTGGGCACCAACCTCACCGACCATCTCATGAATGTTTATGGGCCTCAAGTCAAACTTAAGCTCTTGGACCACTGCGCAGCACCCCAACTCCATTCTCATAATTAGGGGGATTTCAACATGATCACCTCTCTGCAGGAAAAAAAAGGAGGACGTCGCTTTCTCACGCCTGATGATACCCTTTTCAAAAATTGCATCAATGATTGTGATCTCATTGATCTTCGGCTCGTGGACAAATTTCTCACCTGGAACAACCGCAGAGGAGGGTTTCATCAAATTGCTTCTTGTCTTGACCGGTTCCTGATATATGAACAAGCCATAAGTGCAGGAGGTCTTTTCACCACGATGGTTCTACCCTCTGCGGGCTCAGATCACTAGCCAATTTCGCTCAACTGGCTGCAGTCGGGTAATAAAAAATTTCGTCCCTTCTGCTTTGAAATTTTTTGGTTTACTCACCCCTCTTTCCAGGAAACTATCCACAACTGGTGGCTTAATATGAAGATGGAAGGCCGCTCCAAAATGGCCATCTTTCACAAAAAACTCAAGCTGCTCCGATCCCAGCTGCAAATTTGGAACAAAACTACCTTTGGCAATATTTTCACAGCCAAGAGTGAACTGGAAAAAAGCCTAGAGAGCATCCAAAAGGACATCATGGAACAGGGACAGACTGAAGAGCTCAAAAATAAGCAAAGGAGGAGTTTGTCCCATGATGAGCCCTTCAATGTTGAGTTTTAACGAGTCCAAAGAAGGTAAACTCGACGTCATTTCATGTTTAGAGAGTCTGAAAAGAACTAAAGAAGACTCCAAAGGTACTTTTTCATAAGGTTAGCCTCTTCGCCCGGAAAAGGGTAAAACAACGTGAGAGAGGACTCATCCAGTCATTATTGGCCGGAGTATTCCTTTTTCGTAAGTAGTGCCCCCTGGTCCAAAAAATGGGTAAACTATCACTAGGAAGACGATCATTCAAATCCTTTTACAAGCGTGAACAAATCAATTTCGCTTGGCCATCTTTTCCTATTTTAGGAGTGTGAAAAGAGCTTAAAGAAGAGTCCATGAACAACTTTGTCATGGTTGATAACCGAGTACGACAAAGGAAAAAGTAAACTCGGCACAGTTCCTTTTCCGTAAATAGTCTAGCGAGGCCAGAAAAAGTGATAAACCTATACTCGTTAGACACACCTTTTACTCAGTTTTTAATGAGCACGAGAATGGTATCAAAAGCACTCGGAATCTTTTTCATATTTGAACCAGAGCGCGAAAAAGTAAAAACTAAGCTCAAACCACTTTTCATGTTTCAACTAGAACACGAAAAAGGTGAAAAGTAAGCTCAATACTATATTACTGTTTTTAACGAGCTAGAAGATAGGTGAAAATAATGCTCATGATGTTTGCTTATTTTTTAACAAGCTTGTAACAGAAAATGAACTATGCTCGGGATTATTTTCATGGTTTAGCGAGCTTGAAACCCAAAAGAAAGTATGCTCAAAAATATTCCCATTGGTGGACTCTTTCTCAACATGGTATCTAGAGGTTGGTACATGCCCCTAGCATGATTGCTAGAAGTAAGTGACTTAGCTTCAACATGGTGTGGAGAGGCGATCGAGTTGATTTCAACATAATGTCCATAGGTTAAAGACATGTCCCCCAAGCTTCATTTCATTCACCTAAGGAATAGGCGGATGAAAAGAAGGTTCAGGTATTAAGTCTACGAGAAGACTCGACTCAAAGGGAAAGGATCTGTTTCATTTTATTTTTTAAACGAGCTTGACACAGGAAAAGAACCATGCTCATGGGAACCTATTTCATTTTTTAACGAGCTTGACATAGAAAGGGAACTATGCTCATAGGGAGATGGTTTCATTTTTCCACAAGCTTGAAACCAAAGGTAAACTATGCTCCAAAAAGGGCCATTTCATTTTTTAACGAGCTTGAAAGGGAATAAAACTATGCTCATAGGATACTGTTTCATTTTTTAACGAGTTTGACACGGGAATAGAACCATGCTTGCGGGGTACTGTTTCATTTTTTAACGAGCTTAAAATAGAAAGAAACTATGCTCAAAATTAAAGGCACTTATCCAACATGACGTCTAGAGGTTAGCAGTGTGCCCCCCAGCATGATGTCCAGAGGTTGGAGATATGCCCCTCTTGCTTAAGGGGAAGAAACCACTAATACGTGTGGAACGTTCAGGGAAGTTTGTTGAATGGCAGTCATGTGATTATTGGGTGTCACGAAGGAAAGTTGCTCAATGGTCACAATCCTCCCATCATAGGAAAAATACATCACTCTAAAGAGTGTGGACACTACGGCCTTCATAGCATAGACATAATCACGTCCAAGGAGCAGATTGAAATCTAAAGGACCATGGACAACCATGACATCAACATAAACAGTTTTACCTCCCAAGGTGACATGTAACTATGCAAGAATCCCTAAAGGTGACAAAGTGCGCTAGTGGCTCACCCTAGATGACCAAGAATTGTGCTGCCGCACCCTAGCTGAAGGATAAGTGCGCCAGCCTACTCAGAGAGGGTCAAATGGGCAGGGACTAACTTCAGTTGAATGAGTTTTATCCCAGTATGAGTTTAGGGGTCAGAGCAAAGAGTTTACACAATGGTCATGATGACGACGACACTTGCAACACTTGCGACACTTGCACAAGGGTAACGACATTTTGGTGTAACAAGCTGACTTTGGTTGACTAATTGATTATGGCTGACTAATGACTATGATTGACAATGGTTGACTATGGTAAACTATGAGTGACTTTGGTTGACTTTGATTGACCACGGTTAACTAGGGTTAACCATGGTCAACCATTGTTGACTTTGGTTGACCAGGGTTGATTATGGTTGACTTAGTTTGGCCATAATGAGCTATTGGTTGACCGTGCTAGAATATGGTCGACTATGGTTGACCATGGTTGGCTTGAACTGACCTTGGTTAACCATGGTTGACTATAGTTAACTATGGTTGACCAAGTTTGACTATGATCGACTATGGGTGACTTTGGTTAGCTATAATTAACTTTGGTTGACTATGGTTGATATGGTTGACTTTGTTTGACTATGGTTAACTTTGGTTGAGTAAGTGACTATGGTTTCCAATGGTTGGTTGTGGTTGGCTATGGGTGACTTTATTTAGTCGTAATTGACTATTGGTTGACCTTGTTTAACTTTGATTATGGTTGACTATAGTTTATCATGGTTGACTTTGTTTGGCCATAATTGAGTATTGGTTGACCTTATTTGACTTCAGTTGACTTTAGTTGACCATGGTTGTCTATGGTTGATTATAATTCCACTATTATTTGACTACTGTTGAATTTGGTTAACAATGGTTGACTTTGTTTAACTATGATTGACTTTGGTTGGCCATGATTGACCATGTTTGACTATGGTTTACCATGGTTGACTTTTGGTTGACCATGGTTGACTTTGGTTAATTATGGTTGATTTTAGTTGACCATGGTTGAATTTTGGTTGACCATGGTAAACCATAATCAACCATAGTCAATTTGACTATAGTTGACCGTAGTTAACTATAGTCATCCATGGTTGACCATGGTTCACTATGGTTTTTCATGGGTGTCCATGGTTATTTAGGGTTGACCATGGATGATCTATGAATTATAGTTGTTCATGGTTTACCATGGTTTTTTATGGTTGGCCATGGTTGTTCATGGTTAATTATGGTTGACTCTAGTTAGCTAACTTGGATCAATTATTATCGACTTTTTTTACTATGGTTGATGCTTGTTGGTGGAGCATGGTTGTTCATGCTATACTATGGTTGACCATGGATTTTCATGGTTGTTCATGCTTGCCTTATATTGAGTTATGTTGACCATGGTTACCTTATGGGTTACTTATGTTGAAGGTCATTTCATTTGGTTTTTCATGGTTCACCATGTATGTTGTTGGTTAACTATGGTTGAGCATAATTAACCATGTTAGACTATGACTGACCATGGTTGGCTATGGTTGATAATGGTTAGGGCATACATCAAGAGTTAGGTAAAATTGCAATGTTATGAAAAATGTATGTACGATTCTTATGTTCACCTATGGCTATATCACATTATGATGTTAAAATTTGGCGACTTTTTCAAATTGTTACTTTCCTCATTAGTTATGAGACAATGTGAAATTTCTTAAGAGTAATGTTGTCAACCACATGTCTTATGTTTCAATGTGATGTTGAATTTTTATGTTCATTAATGATTATATCTCATTTTTATTATGTTCATATAAAGTTCTATTGTAACATGATATTTATCTTGGATTTTGTTAGAACAGAAAAATGATATTTAAATGGTTACCTACAATTTTATAATTAATATTTAGTAAAACTATACAATGTCACATTTCAATATAAAATATGAACTATATTAAGCATATTTGAATTAATAACAAATTAATTTGACAATATTAAAATATAATTTCAATTTTGAATTACTTAAACATTATAAAAATGTTTTATTTTTATTATTATTATTTTTAAATTGTATCAATTTGTACTTCTATCAATTTTAGTTTAAAATTACATCAATCAAGTAAAAAATATTAATTTTTTTATCAACTATATTATTTATTTATATTGTATATAAGTAAATATAATACATTATATATTTTCATCAAATATCTTTAAAATAGAAAAATACAATTATCTAATATATTATTTAGTATTTGATTCTCTATAATATTTATTATTATTATTTTTAAATGGTATCAATTTGTATTTTTATCAATTTTAGTTTAAAATTACATCAATCAAGTAAAAATTATTAATTTTTTATCAACTACATTATTTATTTCTATTATATATAAATAAATATAATACATTATATATTTTCATCAAATATTTTTAAAATAGAAAAATACAATTATCTAATATATTATTTAGTATTTTATTCTTTATAATATTATGTTATGTATGAAAAAAAAAATATTTATATTATAAATTTCTTTTATAATTTTTTTATATTATTATTATTATTAATAATAATAATAATAATAATAATGGAATATGAATTATTTTATATATAAATTTAAAAATATTTATATTATTAAATTTTATATATAAAAAATTTAAAATTATTTATATTATTAAACTTAAAAAATATTAAAAATAATATATATATATATATATATATATATATAATAAGTTTAATAAAACATTGAAAAAACATACACTATTCTCATAAGTTGCGCGTTCACTAAAACACTTCACTGCTAAAATATTCAAATGTTATCATTTCTCACATATTTTTCACTATATAACATTGATAAAAACATATTTTTATAGATTGTTATTTTAACTGCACTTAAGTGATAAAGAGCATTTTAAATATATTAGATTTAATGTTGCATTATTCGATGAATAATTAAATACAATATGTTTTCAGTTTTATTAAATATTTCAGAATCAAATATTAAAACTTACATATTATATATATATATATATATAAAATATGTGATTTCTAATTTTATTATATATTTTATTTATTTACATATTATATATATATATATATATATATAAAATATGTGATTTCTAATTTTATTTTATATATATATATAAAATGTGATTTTTACTTTTTCTATATAAATATAAGATATATGACTGAACTGAAAACAACTCAGATTTATAATTAATTTAAAACTTCTTTGAAAGTTAGATATAACTTATAACCATCCATGAGATGTAGAATAGTGGGTGGCTTGAAAAAACATTTATACTAGGTAAAATAATAAGATATAATGTTTTCTAAACATCAAAACAGTTTAGTTCAATTTTATTTTGTTCGATATATTTACTGATTAATACATTTAATACATTGAAGTTCAAATAAATATAAATTAAATGATAATACATACAATGCAATTTTATTTTATGACACTTAAATTATATATATATATATATATATATAATTTTATTTTACAATATTTAAATTATATATATATATATATATGAAAATTAATAAATAAAAAAATAATGAAGTGGTTAAAATGATTTTTATCAATTAGAGTATTAAAAACATATTTTGAAAAAAATGTACATGTAAACATTTGATGATATAAATTTAATTAACTAACACAACTACTTAATTTGTGGTTGGTGAATACTATAGGTTACAAGTTAAGTGCCATGAACAAGTTATCGGGTACTTATTCTCCATGCTTAGTTGTCATCACCTTCTTTAGTTAAATAGACCATACATGAACTACTTGTTATCCATGCATGACTTACAAGTTATCCATGCATCAACTACCCGTTATTTTTTATATTTCTTTCTTTTATAATTGTTTATTTTGAATTTTGAAAGAGACCATAAAATCAATCTGGACTATACACTTCTCTCATCGTTCTTCAATTTAGGAAAAATATAAATAGTAATCCACCCCAATAATAAATTACACCTATTGATATAAAGCTATAATACTCTTTCTTGTTTGTTTTCAAAGATCCACATCCAAAACAGTATTATTAGATCTGCAATTTGACGGAAGCGACTGAGAGTGGATACATGAAACTATTGGCATACCTAAACGATAAAATCCTTCCCGCCTCCAATTTCTTGCCATCATTGACCAAGCAATCAGCGTATGCTAACCACCTGAATAATGTAGAGTTTTCTTCTGCTGAGGCGTATTTGCTATTGTGCAGCCAATGATGCATGTGTTCATAATTTCCACAGCAAACGCGGGTATGTCGTTTGCCAATGTAGACCTCATGCACTAAAACTTCTTTCTTTGAGAACGCAGTCTCACCAATAACATCTTTGAAGCATTATTTTCTATTCTTGCAGCCCTTTCTGTCACATTAATGGCATATCCATCTCTTCCTCCCACCTTCACGACATCAAGTTGCCGCGAGAGTTCAACTTGTGAGAGAAATTTTAAGAATATGCAGACTCGAAACAACAGTGAAACTGTAACAACCCCAATTTTCTTTAAAAATTGTCATTAACATTAATAACAATAAATGTTTAGAAAGTTCCTTTGATTTTTAAGGAGATAATCAACTTGTCTAAAATAACTTTCTTAGGAAATTCATGACTCTTTTCTTCATTTCAAAGTGTACATAACTTTCCTATATAAAATACTTAATCTTATTTCAATGTACAATTTAAAAAAATTCAACACTCATATATCCCTATCACATTTAGATAATTTTCTAATCATAGAAAATTAGGCATTTATTCTCTTATATCATTATGCTTAGCCAACAATCAATTTGTCTAAAATAACTTTATTAGGAAATTCATAACTCTTTTCTTCATTTCAAGGTGTACATAACTTCCCTATATAAAATACTTAATCTTATTTCAATGTACCCCTTAAGAAAATTTAACACGCATATATCCCTGTAACATTTAGATAATTTTTTAATCATAAACTAATATTTCGTCCATGAGAAAATTAGGCATTTATTGTCTTATATCATTATGCTTAACCAACATAATTAATATAATTATGTAAGCATTTTTATTTCATCAGTAAGCAGGGTAACGATCTTTTGGGGCATATCCTCACAATAACTATTTAAGATCCTTTCTATCTCTTTTACAATTTCTAACAAAATTCTAAATATACATATATGTATGTAATAACTATATTATTGCATAATTCCATGCATTATAATTTATATGACCCAATAGCATCATACATATATATAGACTTCATAGCTTCATAAGCATAAAACGTATTTCTCATTATCGTTCCTATGCTTATACCTATCACTTGGATCATTAGATCATAATTATATTTTTAACACAATCTAACCCATACATTCTTTATACATAAAATCATGAACCCATTAAAAAAAAACCTAAATAGACTCACAGTTAGCATTATGAGATACTTAATCCATTAAAAACCTATAACTTGACTTATATATATACTTGTATGCTTACAAATCAAATCCTATAAATCTTTTCAACATTACAATGTTAGGGGTTCATGCCTAGCTTAAAGCTAAGGCTGGGGATTCAAACGAAACTATTTATTTAAATAGTTAACATGGTCTTGACACCACAGTTTAAGGAAGTTGAAATACTAAGGAAGATCTCTAACAGAGATCGTCTCAATACATAATGAAACTAGTAGTCTTATAAGCATATTCTTGATAAGGGAATCACGCCTAACCTCGGAAAGACAATAAAAATAAATATATCAACGAACGTTCTGTCAAAACACATAAATATGCAAGGCTAACTGCATAGACAGTCCAGTTAGTAGCTAAACTATTTTATTCGGCGGGACAACACAATTCGTGGAGGGAACTATTCGGTGACTGCAGTCCTCAATCCAACATTTTGACAAATCTTAACTAACCTGATTTCTCTATATCGCACATATGTCGTTGAACTAAATCTATCTCAATCAAATCGCAGGTAGTAAAGAACTCATGCATAGCATTTGATTTAACTCGGTGCAATGTTTTGTAAATTGAAATGAAATATACAGGGTATACGCCCATCCTACAAAGCAATCATCATAAAATACAGTCCTATACTCAAAACCATTATATTTTTTTATTCATAGCCACTAACCCCAACAATGCCACCACGACCAAATAAAAGAAATAAGAACAGTTTTAAATAATAGATTTCACCATCAAAAAAATTATCCATATATAAATATGAGTATATAAATTCCACCCAGCTTAGAAGATAAGCAAAAACAATAAAGAAATGACTGAATAGAGACATACGTATCACATATGATTCCAATATATACATATTAAACAAAGCATTTTAATAAATAGAATGTTCACCATCCGGTTTATACTTACTACACATGTTTGAGGCAAAACATGAAATTTATTCATTATAAAGACCAAAGTGTAGAGATATCTAATTAGTTCTCGTATTATTATTCAAACCCATAATATCACAGAATTATATGAACCAGTCTATTCCGCCATGGCATAAATGTACAGTGGAAGATAAAATACGGTAATAGTCACCATTAACAATTTATGTATTCATAGAAAGGAATTCAAAAGTTATACTTACTTGAAATAATGCAAATAGCAACTTGGAGAATTAGTTCCTCCCAACCATACAAGAGAGCAACTCAACCGTTAGCCCAACTCCAACCTCAAGCTCGATCACCACCATGCACACGAGAAGTCTATAATAAGCTCAGCGATCACTATGATCAGTTATTAAATAAGTATGCATCTCTATCAGAAATAACAACTTTCGAAATACCATGCAAACAGAAAACTTCTTTCATAAAAATATCAGCTATGTTAATTGCTTTAAAGGTATATTTCACACATATGAAGTGTGTATATTTTCTTAACTTATCAACAACTACCATTATTGAGTCATGCTATTTATTTGTTTTAAGTAATTCCGTTATAAATTCCATGCTTATTATCTCCCATTTCCATTCTGGGATAGGCAAGGGTTGAAGTAATTCGGTAGGATGTTGATGTTCTATTTTTTACTTGTTGACATTCAATGCATCTAGCTAGGTAATTTGCAACATCATTCTTTGTGTTAGGCCAAGAATAGTTTTTTCTTAACTTTGTTATCATCTTTTGATATCCCGTATGTCCGGAATACAGTTTCTTATGTAACTCATTCAATATTAATTGCTTAACCTCCCTTGAATTAGGTATATATAATCAATTTTTATAGATTAACAAGTCTTCTAAGATTATAGAGTAAGTTGAGGATTCACTTCCATCAACATCTCTTTCCAATTGTGCTTTAACTTTTAAGTATTCTTCATCATTTTTAGCTGCATCTTTTATTAAATATTCAAAATTTGTCTTATAACTGCTAAAAGCAGCCGAACAATGTGGAATGACATTCCTACTCAGGGCATCCGCCACCTTGTTCTCTTTTCCTTTAATGTGTTTAATTTCAAAATCATACTCGCTCAAGAAGGCTAACCACCTTGCTTGGCGAGCATTTAAATTTTGTTGATCAAATAAGTATTTTAAGATTATATTATCAAACATTAAAGTGATTTTTCTTCCTATTAAGTAATGTCTCCACATTCTTAATGCATGTATTATAACAACTAGTTCTAAGTCATGTGTTGCATAGTGACGTTCATGTTTTTTAATTTTTCTTGACTCATAGATTACTACATAATCTTCTTGCAGTGACACACCACCTAATCCCTCTAAGCAGGCATCCGTATATACCATGAAGTCCTTGTATAGATCCACTATTCTTAGAATAGGTGTAGTGGTCAGTAAGTGTTTAATCTTTTCAAAGCTTTCTTGACATTTATTAGACCATATGAATTTAGTTCGTTTCTTTTGAAGTGAAGTTATTGGGTAAGCAATTCTAGAGAACCTCTCAATGAACCTACGATAGTAACCCGTTATTCCCATAAAGGATTGAATCACAGCTACATCCTTAGGAACTGACCAATAAATAATTGTCTTGATTTTATCTCGGTTTACATAAATTCATTCCTTAGATATTACATAACCTAGGTATTGAATTTTATCTTGAGAGAAATCACATTTACTAAAATTTGCATAAAGTTTATTTTCTCTTAAGGTTTGTAAGACTACATTTAAATGTTCTTCATGATTTTCTTCATTTTTAGAATATATTAATATGTTAATAATAAATACTATCACAAACTTATCTAAGTGTTTATGGAGAACACTGTTCATTAAACACATGAACGTGGCTGAAGCATTAGTCAAGCCAAATGATACAATCAAGAACTCATAATGCCTATATCGTGTTCTAAATGTTGTTTTATGAACATCCTCATCTTTAATTTTTACTTGGTGGTACCCAGACCTTAAGTCAATCTTAGAGAATAATGTTGCTCCTCGTACTTGTTCAAACATGTCATCGATGTGGGGGAGAGGGTATCTATTTTTAATTGTCATTTTATTTAATTGTTTGTAATCAATACAAAGTCTTAATGTGTCATATTTCTTTATAACAAATAAAACTGCTGCTCCCCATGGAGACACACTCGGTCTTATATATTCTTTATCTATTAATTCTTGCAATTGTAATTTTAATTCCACCAACTCGGGTGTATTCATTCTATAAGGATCCCTTGAGGCAGGCACGACCCCTAGTACCAACTCAATGGTAAAGTCAATATCCTTCCTTGGAGGTAATCCAGTATCTCCTCTGGAAAAACATCTTTAAATTCATTTAAAAGAGGAAAATATTCCAATCTAGGTTTTGTTTTATCATTATTATTTTTAGTGATATGCACAACAAACAATCTGCATCTCTTCCTAGCACACTTTTTCAATTGCAAAGCAAGTATTTTCCTAGTAAGAACTTTTTTAGGAATCCCTTTAACATGTCTATTTTCCCCATTTTCATCAATACAAGTGAAAGTTTTCCTAAAGCAATTCAATATTACTATATGCTTTTCTAACTAATCCATGCTTTAAATTAATACATCATATGATCTTAACTTGGAAAAATGTTCAAATCTACTTTTGTAATCAGATCTTGGATATAAATTTCACAACTAGAAATAAAGTTGGTTACCTTTCTTTTTGTTCCTATGGCTAATTGCACTAACCACGACTTTTCAAAATCATACTTTTTTCATTTTGCATAAATCTACTAACTTAGGAGATATGTAACTTAAAGTAGATCCAGAATAAATTAATATAGAAATAGGTTTGTAATCCGCTTGATGATTGTCCAAGGCTGCACTTATCTTCAGTATGTTCCGAGCAATCTCGTCAACTGTGGCTGCTTCCCAGACAGTGTGAATATTTTGACTGTCCTTCTTATAAGGACAATCATGATAGAAAAGAATATCCCCACAGCCTCAACACTGTAAATGTTCTCTTTTTATTTCTTCTTTCTTCTTATTAAAGAGATTATATTTATACTCGGTTCGTAGTGGTTGTTGTCTATCCTTAAAAGTATTCCTCTGAAAATTCTTATGTTTATTGAAGGGTTTGAATTCTCTTCTTTTAAAATTATTCTCTTCCCTTTTCTTGAAATTATAAGGATGCTCATGTTTACTTTTAGACCAATCAGAAGTTAATTTGGCATTCCTCATTCCTTCATATAATTTTTTTGGGTTATCAAATTCTAATATGTCTTTATAAAAGCTAGGTAAACATCCTAGGAATCTCTGAATTTTAGTTTTTCTTCATTTAAGAAAGGCACATATCTTAACAAGGATAAGAATTTAATACAAAAATCGTGCATTGACATTGATCACAGTCTTAACTCATAAAACTCTTTTGCCTTTCCTTCATAGTAATACTCTGAAAGATACTGTTTTTTAAACTCGTTTTAAAACCAATTCCAACTAACTTTTCTATCATTAATTATTTTAGCTCTTTTTAAATCCTGCCACCAAATATCAGCCTTCCCAACTAGATTGAATATGGCCATTTTTCCTTTCATAGAGTTGGAATAATTGTACATAGTAAAGTACTTCTTCATCCCAAAGATCCAAGCCTCAACTTATTATCCATTTTTTACTTCACCGTCAAAGGGAGGAGGCTTTATCTTTTTAAATTCTCATGTTATATCATATTTATATTTTCTCTTCTTCCTTCGTCTACCCTCAGAGTCACTACTGGAATATTCTGATTCACTAGATATAGGGATTTTTCCAGAAGAAGGAAAATCAAAGGATGAGTTTTCTCATTTACGTGTATTTTTATTTTTATCATTAGTTATCTCATTCAGTTTAGACAATAAGGCTTCATTTAAGTATTCATGGGTTCTCAATACTCTCTCATGTTCAGTTTTAAAGTTCATCAATTCAACTTGTAAGTCCCTTGTTGTTTGTAAAATCTCATCATTAATATTATTATTGTTTGGTTGATCCTCGTCATTAAATTCAACCCAAACAGGTGGGGTAGGGGATCATCTTTCGGCCCTTTCTTCCTGCAATTTAATAAACAAAATTCTTCTATACACAAAAGAAGAACAACATGCAACAAAAATTAGTATTCTCATAATCATGAATGGACACCATAAGGACAAGTGTCGTAACTTAAGTTCTGATACCTCAATATAACAACCTCGATTTTCGTAAAAATTAAAAACTTTTAAAAATTGTCACTAACATTAATAAAAATAAATGTTTATGAAAGCTCCTTTTGATTTTTAAGGAGATAATCAACCTGTCTAAAATAACTTTCGTAGAAAATTCATGACTCTTTTCTTCGTCTCAAGATGTACAGAACTTCCTTATATAAAATACTTAAGCTTATTTCATTACATAAGCATTTTTATTTCATCATTAAATAGGGTAATGATCTTTTGAGGCATATCCTCACAATAACTATTTAAGACTTTGTATCTCTTTACAATTTCCAACAAAATTCTAAATATACATATATGTATGTAATAACTATATTATTGCATAATTCCATGCATTATAAGTTATATGACCCAATAGCATTATACATATATATATAGACTTCATAACTTCCTAAGCATAAAAAATATTTCTCATTATCATTATCATAATTATATTTTTAACACAATCTAACATGTACATTCTTTATGCATAAATCACAAACCCATTAAAGAAAAACTAAATAGACTCAGAGTTTTTCCATCATAAAGAATCGCATTATGAGATACTTAATCCATTCAAAACCTATAACTTGACTCATATATATATATATATATATATATATATATATATATATATATATATATATATATATATACATACATACCAGGTATATACATATGTATATACGTGGTATGTATCTATATATATGTATACATACCAGGTATGTATATATATATATATATATATCATAAAATTACTTGTATGATTACAAAACAAATCCTATAAATCTTTTCAATATACCAAAGTTAGGGGGGTTCATGCCTATCTTAAAGCTAAGGTTGGGGATTCATACGAAAATATTCATTTAAATAGCTAACCTGGTCTTGACACCACAGTTTAAGGAAGTCGAAATACTAAGGAAGATCTCTAACAGAGATCGAATCAATACATAATGAAACTAGTAGTCTTATAAGCATATTCTCGATAAGGGAATCGCGCCTAACCTCATAAAGACAATAAAAAAAAGATATCTATGAACGCTCTGTCAAAACACAAAAGTTTGTGGGGGAAACTACGTAGACAGTCCAATTAGTAGCTAAACTATTTTATTCAGCGGGACAACACAATTCATAGAGGGAACTATTCGATGACTATGGTCCTCGATCCAACGTTTTGATTAATCTTAACTAACATGAGTTCTCTATATCGCAAAGATGCCACTGAACTAAATCTATCTCAATCAAATCATGGGTAGTAAAGAAGAAATGAGATTGAAAGAAATTTACGCTGATTACCTAAGTAACTGAGACTTGATTGGCAATCGATGATAGTTCTTCAAAAGGCAGTGCAGAGTAACTCACAGAGCTACCAAGTATGGAAACATTATGATCTAAACAATCCACAATAATCAACACTTCTCAAAGGGGTTTACATAGGTTATAACATTCATTAACATGCTTGAGACCATAAAGGAAAATTCCACATTATAGTTTAATACATACATACCACACAAAGTTTTGAATCGTTATTCATCATATACAAGTATTCATTCCCAGCGTCGCACAACATCGATCTTTTCAAATCAGATTGGATTGGCAATCTTTAACATCTCGACAATTTATGTTCCCATCATAGGCTTGATCTGATATATATATATATATATACCTTTTTTTATATATACTTATGTCAAGAAGTTTAAACATACATCCCAATACATGACTTCACCTACCCCTACACAAGGCTGTAATATATTCTATGCAATTTGACAAAACCAAAAATCACATAATACATCAATTCCTTTACACCATAAACCACAATGCAGTGATCCGAATACAGTTTGTTTACCGTGCTGATTTCCATTTAAATCAAACACTCCGTCCTCCGATCTAGATTTAATAGAAAACATTAAATCCAAATTGAACACAAATATAGAAGCGGACTAAAAATATATACAATATTCTATATGCCGGAGTCAAGCGTAAACAAAACACAGTACTAGATTTACTCACATCCCAGCTTTCGATCTAAGTTAAATGCTACATCTTTCTATGTAAGGATTCATTTCCGAAATGAATGCAATATTTCTATGATATATATAGATACACGAGTCATTTAAATCCGAACAAGATCTCATGCATAGCATTTGATTTAACTCGATGCAACGTTTCGTAAATTGAAATGAAATATACATGGTATATGCCCATCCTACAAAGTAATCATCATAAAATATGGTCCTATACTCAAAACACTTATATTGTTTTTTATTCATAACCACTAACCCCAACAATGCCGCCACGGCCAAATAAAAGAAATAAGAACAATTTTAAATAATATATTTCACCATAAAAAAAATGATCCATATATAAATATGAGACAGGGTACATAAATTCCGCCCAGCTCAAAAGATAAGCAAAAAAATAAAGAAATGACCAAACAGAGATATACGTATCACATCCAATTCCAATATATATATGTATTAAACCGAGCATTTTAATAAATGGAATGTTCACCATCCAGTTTATACTAGCGCTACATATGTTTGTGGCAAAACATGAGATTTATTCATTATAAAGAACAAAGTGTAGAGATATCTAATTAGTTCTCGTATTATTATTCAAACCCATAATATCACAGAATTATATGAACCAAGATATTTCACATGGCATAAATGTACAGTGGAAGATAAACTACGGAAATACTCGCCATTAAAAATTTATGTATTCATAGAAAGAAATTCAAAAGTTACATTTACTTGAAACAATGCAAATAAGAACTTGGAGAATCAGTTCCTCCCAACCATAGGAGAGAGCAACTCAACCGTTAGCCCAACTCCACCCCTAAGCTGGATCACCACCATGCACACAAGAACCTCAAGAAAAAACTTCCACTCGACACTCTCTCTCAGAGTTCATAACAAGCTTAGTGATGGACTTATGAAAGAGAGAAACACTCAACACATGCACTCGCAGCATAGTTTCTCCATGCACAACACGATGTCCCGTGCTATCTTAGTGCACCAATATATATAATTTTAGCCTAGGTCTTGTGCCATCCCAATCAAATCTCAATCAATCCTTCAATCCCTATGATTTAGGATCTTGTCTGGTAGTTGAGCTTTTTGATTGGATTTGATTGGTAAAATATTCCTTGCTTGCTTTACACATGTTCTTTGTGCCATGGTGGTGTCTCCTCATTTAACTGAAGCGCTGGTGCAAGCTAATTCTGGCCACTCATGACGTGTTAGTCGC